>SRLM01000100.1:828575-939094 GCA_015708895.1 Populus ilicifolia
TCTTGTTGAATAAATTTGAAAAAAAAAATAAAACACTAATAAGTTATTTTTTAATTTATTTACTGTGACATAGCAGGATGCTAAAAAATATATTTTAACTTGTTTTTTATAATATTATTAAATATTAAAAAATAATTTATTTTTATAAATAAATTTTTTAAAAATATTTAACTGCTAACAATCAAGTCTTAAAAACTTTAATTATAAGAAGAAGAAAAAATCCACTTTTTAAAACGTATCTGTAAAAGTTATCACTTTGACAGCACACTTCATGCTAAACACCAGAGCAGTCCTTGCCTGATCCAATTCACTCTGCACGTGTCAGGTTAATCCGAGATTAGGCACGGGTCCACTAATCCAGAAGGCCTTTTGTGTTAAAATAACATTTTCTTCTCGTGGGCTAGAACTAGAAGCACTGAAGGCGTTGCATCCTGTGAAAAGAGAGAGAGAGAGAGAGAAACAGCAGCTTAAGCACGGGTTTTGCCTTTAATACTGCAGATGGACACTAATGAATAGTGTGGTGCCACTAGCGCGAAGGACTTGGCTGCTTTCGAAACTAATTAAATTTTACTTGGTAGGTTGATTTTTAAATAGTTTTTTATTAAAAATATATTTTATTTTTTTAACTTTTTTAATATCAGGTATAAAAAATTAAAAACACGAAAAAAAATATTTGAAGAAAATAAATTAATCCTTACAAAAATATTTTATAAACATAAAAACAAAACGTACTAATTTGAGCAAATTACAACGTGTTGTGGGGATAGGCCAGAAAGATGCTTGGTTCACAGCAGTAAGCTAGACAGTGACTGGTCGCTCTGGACCTAGCTCCCTGTGCCCCACTTTGTCTCAGAGTATCCTGGGAAAAAAATAATGATTCGAGCATGCTACCATGTTGTGAACTCACCTGCAACTAATCTCTCCCATCACAGTACAATGTGGACTCAGTTCGTGTCATTTCTTTAATGAAGGATTCGACAGCGTGGTCAAAACTTCAACGACCTCACCATCTTTTATTTATTTTTATTTTTTGAAAAATAACCATGTTTGCTGAAAGTTCTGGAATAATAATATAGATAAAAGAATATTTGAAAAATAATATATTTTGAACACAAGTAATTTTCATAATATTGTTTTTACTCACATCTCAAAATATATTTATATCATTTCAAATAATGGTTGTTTAGTGATATTTTAAAATATATTTATTTTAAAATTAATTAAATTTAACAGAAATTAACTTAAAAGAATTATCAATAATTATCAATAACATACTATAGTTATATTTTTAACACACATGGTACTGTTAGAAAGAATAAACAAGATGTTTCTAGCAACACCTTAAAAGAATACCAAATAAATTTATAATTAACTTTAAATTAATCTTATATAAAACCTTTAATAAATTATAATCATGTTTAGTGGTTGTTCAATACACACTTAAAATCGTTTTATTAAAATCTTTCCTATTAAATATATTAAAAATGGAAACATTATTTATTTTTAGTGGCTCATTTTTTCTTCCTCATTGAATTTTTATAAAATCATAGGTTAGAGTTTTAAATATGTTAATTAAATTGAGAGAGACATAATTTTTGAAATGTCACAAGTATCCAAGTTGTTTATGATTATTTTTAAATGATATTATTTTATATACTATGTTCATTTTGTTAAATGATGTAAAACATGCTAATTTTAATGTGATGGTAGTTAATATATAATGCTCGGTTTTGGAATCTAAAATAATGAATATTTCTGAAGTATCGGTGATACCCACCCGTTTGCATTCCAGGCGAATCCACCAAGAGATTTGTTCCCGACAGACTTGAGATTAGACAAATCCCTGTGTTTTTAAAGATTAGTACACAAGCTCTCCAGTCTTCAATGGTAGGATTAAAAATAAATAAATTATGCACACCGGTGGAATAATTACTCGTCCATTCAATTCAAAGTGGAGCTCGCGGACAATTAATGTAACAAATTCAATTTTTTTATACAAGTGAAAGGAGTACTATATACCGAAGCATCTAATATTTTTACATGAGGAATAGTAAAATTCAGACACAGAGTTTAGGTGAGAGTGTTTTTTAAATAATTTTTCATGTTAAAACATACATTAATAAATTTTTTATTTTTTAAAAATTATTTTAAATATTAATATATTAAAAATATATTAATTTAAAGTAAATAAAAAATAATTTTTTTATTTTTTTAAAATATTTTCAAAACGTAAAACCTAACAATCACACAGTTCATTACATTTTATAGCTTTTCTGAATATTACTTCAGCATTTTAGCATCTAACAGCTAACCAGATATCATTAAATGCTTGCCAGTGTTGCTATCATACGCAGACCCTTAAAATTCACAAATATTAAATAAAAAATTCAGGAAAAAATCACAACCTTTTGAAATCTCTGAGAAACATGCATAAAAAAAAATTAAAAAAAGAAAGAAAGAAAAGGGTTCAGAAGAGTTTTAACGTTCTATTTTCCTTTTCTCGCTGGAATTGAAAGACCAATCTTCAACTCTTACCTCGTCTGTCCTGGACACAGAGTGAAATGTTTTTATATATATATCTTGCCATTCGTTTTCCACCATTTCCCTCCTCTTCCTCGACATCCCAAAGGTAAATGGTGATTTAATACGCCAATGATTGCATGATCAAAACAATTAATATTTATTACAATCCTTTCTGGTACAATGAAGAAATGGTGATGATAATTAACAATAATATGAAAAGCCATGCATCAAGATGGGGGTGTCATAGTTAAATATCCAGTAAGTATAATATGATTACTCAGCCAATAAAAAAACCTTTTGACATGTAGGGATTAAATTAGAAAAAAAATTAATATAAAAACCAAAGTGTTTTTATATTTCTTAATATGAGAAGAGAAACTTACATTTGAGGACTTATTTATAAATAATATCAAATATAGGGACCAAATAAACTTTGTTCTCAAAATTAAAGACCGAAACAAAAATTTGGGGCAGGCTATTTCTTACCTGGTATGAGCTCTGTTATTATGGGCGAGTACGGCCATGTTTTGGGTAAAAATTATGAGACTGATCTCCTAGCATACATGATCGGTATAGCACATCATACAAGTAATGCGGTCCATCTACATCCTCTCGGTCTCTCCTAAGTCCTAACTGGAATGTCCAGAGTAATAGAAGGCCCGAATCAGGCACCGAAATCGGTCACTTTAACATTATCATCATCATCATCATTTTAATTTAAACTTCACTGGTTAGTGTTTTAAAAACAAAAAAGAGATAAAATGTTTTTGATTAAAAGTATGCAATTAAATATATTTTTAAATATATATATTTTTTAAATAAAAAATATAAAAACTCGTGATTCAAATTTCAAACCATAACGTTATTAACATGTCTAATCGTTTTCCAATGGATTTAGAGGAGTTTTGCCTGTAAATCCTTGGGCAGGTTTTTTTTCTCACCAGACGACACAGTTAGGTGTATTCAT
This sequence comes from Populus ilicifolia, assembly GCA_015708895.1. Taxonomy (NCBI): domain Eukaryota; kingdom Viridiplantae; phylum Streptophyta; class Magnoliopsida; order Malpighiales; family Salicaceae; genus Populus; species Populus ilicifolia. Next base: position 832,066 of record SRLM01000100.1, read on the forward strand.
GAAAATTTTACACAAACAGAAATAGTCCACCTAAGACGAAGAACTCTATTTTGAAAAGAAATCTAAGCTGGGGTTGGTCTGGTCACAGAAGGGGTGCTTTACTAGGACTTCAACAACGTACAATTGTTCAAAACAAAAGAGGAAGAGGACACCTGCTCCGAATGATGCAAGGGATGAATCCATCCGAGAAAACAAGTCCCTCTTCTCACTAAAAAAACATAAAAAACGAGTCCCTCCTACCATCATCCAATGGTCATAATCCTCCCTTCGAATGTCTTCTCTTATATCCCAACCCGACAACCAAAAGTTTGAGTGGGCGAAAGAGAGAATCAGGCCTTTTACACCTGGACTAGTCCAATTCTCCGCCAACGCGTTGCTTCCGCGCATGGAATCGTTTTGAACATCCCATGAAAGCTGAGCCCCCTTGAGTTCTAATCAACTCAAAACTCTTGCTTAATTCAAACGACCCCATCTTTCAACAGCCAACATTAGCTTAACTAAGCACCTAATACACAAGTATGGTATAACTAATATTCTTCTCCTACAAGTTCTATGCGAAGAAAAATTGTGCTGATTCTTTGGAGCTCCAAAGGGAACTCAATAATTCACCCCCCCCCCTCTTTTTTCCCACGAAATAGTGATGCAATCTTACAAGTGTCCTGATTTTTCTCTCTCTCTATGATCTATATAAATACCCACCAAGTATAAGCCCTTCCACTGCTCTCAAATCCTCTTCTTCTTTCGTATTTTCTTTGAGCCCTTATAGTTCAGGCATGGGGTCGATCCCTAAGAACCCCCACGCCAGTGTTGTATTGGGTGCACCGGGTGTTAAGGGAAAGAGGGTCACGACCATATCAAAAAATGGCCTGACTGAATTTATGCTGTCAATAATCTCCAAAGAACAAGAAACCAAAGAGCCCTTTTACGTCCTTGATTTAGGAGAGGTCACTGCCCTCATGGACAAGTGGACAATGACTCTTCCCATGGTACGTCCCTTCTACGCCGTCAAGTGCAATCCTGACCCGGCTCTCCTTGGTTCGTTGGCGGCTCTTGGCTCAAACTTTGATTGTGCAAGCCAGGCCGAGATCGAATCCGTTCTATCCCTCGGAGTTTCTCCGAATCGGATCGTCTATGCGAATCCGTGCAAGCAAGAATCCCACATCAAATACGCTGCACGTGTGGGTATTAATCTAACTACTTTTGACTCAAAGGAAGAGCTTGACAAGATTCGGAAATGGCATTCGAAGTGTGCATTGCTCATTCGGATTAAAGCCCCTGATGACAGTGGGGCTAGGTGTCCCTTGGGTCCCAAATATGGCGCGCTTCCTGAAGAAGTCACGCCTCTTCTCCAAGCCGCTCAAACCGCTCGGCTCAATATAGTTGGTGTTTCTTTCCACATAGGAAGCGGAGCCACACACACTCGAGCATACAAAGGAGCCATAGCTTCGGCTAAATCTGTATTTGAAGCCGCAGTTCGTCTTGGCATGCCTGGAATGAAGATACTAAACATTGGAGGCGGCTTCACGGCCGGATCCCAGTTCGATGAAGCAGCAACAGCAATCAAATCCGCCCTCCAAACTTATTTCCCAAACGAACCGGGCTTGACAGTCATTTCTGAACCGGGCCGGTTTTTTTCTGAGTCGGCTTTCACGTTAGCCACCAACATTATAGGAAAACGTGTCAGAGGTGACTTAAGAGAGTATTGGATTAATGACGGTATTTACGGCTCCATGAACTGTATTTTATACGATCATGCAACTATCACCTGCACGCCTCTGGCTTGCAATTCCAATCGTGCGAATCTCACGTGCGAAGGGTTAAGAGCTTACAGCTCGACGGTTTTTGGACCAACGTGTGATGCTCTTGACACGGTTTTGACGGGTCATCAGTTGCCGGAATTGCAGATCAATGACTGGCTTGTCTTCCCTAACATGGGTGCTTATACGGCAGCTGCTGGGTCAAGTTTCAATGGGTTCAACACAGCAGCCATCTTGACACACCTTGCCTCCTCGAATATGAACTAGCAGAATGTTGGTTGGTGTGAGGGAATAAAAGGTTGCTTTTTTTCTTTTTCTTTTTTTATTTTGGTCTCCCTTGTAACTCGAAAAATCTTTAAATAGAGAATCGACCTGTATTCATATATGGAATAAAATAGTGTTCTATATATTAAGTTTTAATGCAGTAACTTTTCTCTGTGTAATCACATTGCTCTTGCATTAGAATATCGTTTTGACTTCTTTTCCCTTGAATAATGCTTTGAAACACACAACGTTTATTTCTTTTTTTCTTGCACTACTTATTTTCTTTATATGATAATCACAAATCATTTATTCCATTAAGACAGATTATATATTGATAATAATTAAATATTGTTGTGAAACCTGCACTACAATAATACTGAATATTGGACATTTACACAAGCATGATAAACTTTTATTTTACTATATGTTAAGTTACATGCATGTTTATATATATATATGACTTAAATGAAAGAGTCTTAGGATCAATGCAGTGAATATTGAACCCACTCTGGCATCTTTCGCACCATTAAGAGGTGGATTGGTTTGGATTGTATCCAACATTTATACAACACTCTAAGAGTGGGAATCAAGTAGGAACTAGAAAGCTGTATGTGTATACTGTAATGTACTTTTCAAAGAATCTGGATAGAAAAAAGGGATGGTTTTGCAACCACTTAATTTAATTACTTTCTGCATTTCTCCATGACTTTACTTTCGTATGTTCCTTTCAAATCTCTAAAAGCGAAAACTATAGCTATAAAACCTGTGTTTTTTTTAAAAAAATAAAAAACAACATTGTTTTCAGTTTTTTTTTTTTCTAGTTCAAATGGCATGTTTTAATTTATTTTTTTAAATTATAGCTTGAATTTATTAGGTAACTCTTCGGTCAACCCGCAACTCTAATCTTATGCCGTGTTAGGTTTTATAACCATGGTAAAAACACGACATGATTTTTGCCAAAAATCTCTCTATCTCCGAGAAAATTAATTAACAAACGACGAACTATGGATCCTGTATAAAGCCAGCACTTGTTCACTTCGGTGTCGAAGAGGCCATTGTAGCCCAAATATTTGGAGTTTAGCCCATAAATATGGCCCAGTACTGAAACCTAACTCGACACCACCGCCACACAAAACCCATCGGTCCAGAAACTCTTGCCTAATAATGAATATCCTCCTCCCTCGGCACACTGCAGTCTCCACAGGTGTCTTTATAGAAAAAATAAAAATAAAAATCACCCACGTCTCTTCATCACCATGGAAACTCTGAGCTCCTCTGCAGCAATCGTCTCATCCTCCTCTTCTCCTCTATCCTTCTTCTCTCCAAAACGAAAGGAATTGAATTCCCCTCCTAGACTTCTCCGATTCCACACCTCTTCAAAAAGTAAGTCTCGTTTCTCTCTCTGCGATTCCTACAATTCATTTTTATTTTTCGTAAGTGAATTGAATTATTTTTATCGATTCAGAGGATAACAAAGATTCGGATCTCCAATCCAAATCTAATGATTCCAGCATCGTCCCTCTCTTCAACAACCCCACTCTCTCCAAGGTAAAAATATTTATCTCTTTTTTAATTTTTTCTTCTTAATTTGATGTCAAATTGGTAAATTGATGCCTTTATTTGGTTAATTTGGGAATTAGGATGCGGCGATGGGATTGGTATTGAGCGCGGCATCTGTGAGAGGATGGACTACAGGTTCAGGCATGGAAGGACCTTCAGTGCCAGCTGGAGCCGACGACGGATCCAATACGGAGAAGGTCTCGACTCTCCCCTGGTCTCTCTTCACGAAATCACCACGCAGGCGAATGCGCGTGGCGTTTACTTGCAATGTTTGTGGTCAGAGAACTACTCGCGCTATCAATCCCCATGCTTACACTGACGGCACCGTCTTCGTTCAGGTAATCATCGCTTGTCGTTCGTTGATTTTCGGTTCCTTATTTGTATTGGAATGCTAGGGTTTCGTGTTGAATTTAATTTAATTAATGTTTTTTTGCTGTGTTTTGTAGTGTTGTGGTTGCAATGTGTTTCATAAGCTAGTGGATAATCTGAACTTGTTTCACGAGATGAAGTGCTACGTGAACCCTAGCTTTAATTATCGAGATGCAAAGTGGGATGGTGGATTCAAGTTGTTTGATATGGATGATGATGATGATCATCTTCAAGATCAGGATGGCGGCGGCAACATGTTTCCGATGTAAAGAGGTGAAAAATGATTGATCTTGTGATGTACATTATGTTTAATATACTCAGAACTGGAGCATATCGGGGCTGTATAGAGGTTCTTTCTTGTTGCCATTGGTTCTCACTGGTGTGGTAGTGTAATTAATAATAATTGAAGTTGCGTTTTGAGCCGAATAGACTATTATAATTTAGGGGTGGATATTTATAATGAAAAAACTTTCATTATCAAGCATTGCATAAAATGTTGTTGATGGTATTTAAAAGACCAGGCATTGGACATGTTAGATGGTAACCTTGTGAGACTGTAATTTTGATAATACGTATAAGTTGTGATGGGTTTATTTTATTTTATTCAAATTCTCGAGTTGCAAAACTTCTAGTCTATGTTTTGAGATTTCGTTATCTCTGTTCTCATTGCTCTTAGTCAATGTTTTTCTTCATATATGTTGAAGTACTGATATGCCACCATGGCCCTTTAGTTGAAATTCCTGTGATTGGCTGTAGGGCAACTTTATCATTAGATCATAAGAGGATAGAGTATTAACGCAAACTCAGCCTGAAGAGATCATGTTTAAGTGTTCACTATTTTGCCATCTTGTCTAGGAATTTGTTCTATTTGGTTGATGTTCTAGAATGTAGAGTACCTAAGCATGTAATGTACTTGCTTTGGAGACATATCAGTGGAGGTCAAATAAAGCCAATGTGGAAGTAATAGCAGTTTTTATTTCTTATTTGATAGTTTCCTTCTTGATATTAACGCAGTTAATCTTGGAAAAAGAATTTATTGCGACTTAAGGATGTCTGATTGGAGAAATATGTTTGCCAGATCAGGTACTAGTGTGGTTGAGCATGTAACGTTTGAGAGAAAATTCTGGTAATATTATGCAATGTCCATAAATGTCAAACTAAGTGAATGAACTGTCAATATTTGAGATGGAGATTCTGTGAGCAAGGATTTGGGGCAGGTCAGGTTTCGGTTATAATGAAAGACAAGCAGGTTGAGATGCTCTTTTTTGTTCAGTTTCCATTTGCAGTGCTTAGAATCACTTAGTTTTTCAATGGGTTTTTAGTTGAAATGCATTTGATCAAACCTGTCTTCTTTGTTTTCTTTCATTTTTCTTATTTGAATGGAACAGCCATTTCTGCTGGGAATATTGGTTAGAAACTAGATCCGGAGTGGAAACTGGTGTTTTGGATTTTCAAGTTCCCCCTTTTGTTTTAATAATAATTCTAGTCATGGTTTCAAAGTTTGTTAATTTTGGTGGTTAGTGACTGCAAAATCAGAAGATGTATAGTACTTGGTTGGATGAAGCATTAGTAAATTGCTTTGTAGTTTATCAGAATTACTAACGGGAAACTACTCTGTTAAGCATCTGGCAAATACGATGCACTACGGTGTGATGCATCAAGCATCCTTGGACGGAATTATTGTTGAGTCAACGTGGCTAAACTTTAAATTTCCACCGTGCCTTCTGTTGCCGGGATTTCGGGGGAATGGTTTCACATAGGCCTGCCTTCAGAGCTTCCCCAGGAATTTCTTGGAAGACCTACCAAATTTTTATTTTCTAGCAGTATATATTCAGGTTATATCAGGTGGTTGTTTGATCTCTATATTCAGTTTGCTCTAATCAATCAATGGGCCTATTTGATGGGCTACAAAAAGCCTCGACAGCTTTCATGCTTAGTTTGGATTTTGGCAGGAGTAGGACCATCTGCACGTGAAAGATACCTGGAATATCTTTACGTATGTAGTACATAGGCAGTACATAGCTAGTACATTGCAAATGCGAGTACAAGAAGTTACGAATGGTTCCCTCCTGTAGTTACGCTCTTCCATTTGTGCTCGTCCTCTCAACTATTAGATCCTTGCGAGGAATTTTTAGGGCCTCTTTGAAGGTGAAACAGGCCTTGGATTGTTGCAGTGCATTGTCTTCCAGTCTGATCACTCCCGTGTGAGCTCTAACATCCTTGTTCATTTACGTGCTTCACGACATCATATATTTTATAGTATTTTTCAGCGCTGCTTAATTGCTACCCCATCTACTTATTCAACTTCCCTCTTTATGTTAGCATAAATGTAGCTTGATTAATGAATGTCTAAAGTTAATGTAGTGCTGTACAGATTGAAAAAAGATGGGTTAAACAGCATCTTGTGGTTAAATTTACTGTTATTTGTGCTGACGACACGGGCTGCTGATTTTGATGATGCTTTTGTGGGTGTTTTAAAAATGTATTTTACTTTAAAGAGTAATTCTTTTAGTGTTTTTTTATGATTTAATATGGTTAAAAAAGTTCTAAAAAAATATTTTAATATATTTTTAAACTTTTAAAAAACAAGACATACTATAATACCAAAGACAATTCGTATTGCTGCCTGCGTGTTATGGATTGATTATCATCTGCCCTTAATGGGCCCTTTTGTAGTGGCGGGTGCTAATGCTTGCCTGAGCCACATAACACTGGTTGCGATTGGCAAAAATATCTGCCAGGGGACATATCCATCACGTATTTGTAGGTTTGGAGCGCATGATGGGATTTGGTATGCAGTTGTGGGCGAGAAAAAAGAAAAAAGAAGCACGCATCTGCACTGAAAATGATAGTTTCAAAGCTAGCAATGATTTTTTAGTTTAGGTTTTGTTTCCTTTCTACTGATTTTTTTTTAGGGCGTGGTGAGGCTATAGAGTTTAACCACAGGAAAAGAAAAACTATGATTTTACCTTGTGTTTGTTTATTATTTCAAGATAAAAAAAGAAGAATATAAATTTATTTTATATCTATTTTCAGTAATAGATAGAAGTCTAAGAGAAGAACAGCAAGGTATAAGCATTGTTTTTCCTTGGTAATTAACTCGAAAGGGCTAATAATTAAATCTTGAGATTTCCAGATAAGGTATCAATCAAAGAGCAGTTTCCTTGTCCAGCTCAAACGCTTATCCCTTCCATGATTGTCATACCTCCCACCTCTCCCATTCTCCTCCTCACTTCAATACATTCAACGCCACGTCACGAAACAACATCCAAACCAGCCAATGAGAGCAGTCCTCACAGATAACCCCTTTTCCCTGCCCATCCTCTTCGCCATACATTATCTCATCACAAAATCTAAACCACACAAAATGAACCTTTCACACCTCAGCCTTACCCTTGCATTCCATCACGCTTTAAAACCAACCAGACTCCCTTCCCCCTTCTGACTAATCGCCTCCAGCACACAATACCAGCAAAAACCAGAACAAAAAACCACAAGAATGGCCACTGTCACCTCTGCTGCTGTTTCAATCCCATCTTTCACTGGTCTTAAGGCAGGCAGTGCCTCCAATGCTAAAGTCAGTGCCAGTGCCAAGGTCTCCGCCTCTCCACTCCCAAGGCTCAGCATCAAGGCCTCAATGAAAGACGTTGGTGTTGCCGTTGTCGCCACCGCTGCTAGCGCAATGATTGCTAGCAATGCTATGGCCATCGACGTCTTGCTTGGAGCTGACGATGGATCGTTGGCTTTTGTTCCCAGCGAGTTCTCTATATCCTCTGGTGAAAAGATCGTGTTCAAGAACAATGCCGGATTCCCACACAACATTGTCTTCGACGAGGATTCTATTCCAAGTGGGGTTGATGCGTCAAAAATCTCCATGAGTGAGGAGGATCTCCTCAATGCCAAAGGAGAGACTTTCGAAGTTGCCTTGAGTAACAAAGGTGAATACAGCTTCTACTGTTCTCCTCATCAGGGAGCTGGCATGGTGGGAAAAGTCACCGTTAATTAAGTTTAATTACATGAAGAATCTGTAGGGATCATCTCATGCTTCTCCTCTTATTTTTTGGAAGATAGTAGAGTTTATAAATCTTAATGGTGGCAATGAGAGAATATATGGGATGAACCAAGATTGTATAATGCCTTTCAATTTTAATCAACATAATTGTAGTTTTTGTGATGCAAATTCCATCAGTCTAATGTTTTTATTCATAATTCTATTAAATAAATTCAAAATTGGTATTACGGTACATTGATAGCCCACAGAAAATTGGCACAGCTGACCTAGACCTTGCTTGAATCAGTATAAGCTGCAAAGTAAAACCACATGAAACGGATAACAGAACTGAAACCCTGAAACCTATGTAGTTAATGCATCGGGAAGGTTTGTACGGGCTCCAAGCACCTTACCACCAACATCCGGGAAAGTCTCTTGCCCTGGCAAAGGGCTTACCTTGCCATCGCCATCAACCTCCACAGGGTATTTAAGAAGATGTCCATGCAATAGTGTAAAATCCTCCGCCGTGAACTTCTTCCAGTTATCTTCAGCGATTTTGTTCACGCTCTTGACACAATCCAAGCTTCCAGGCTCTTTAAACAAGTTATCAACCAGCCCCAAATGTTCTGCCCAGAGAGACATTCGGTACCCATATACCTGAAGACACATCAACTAGCTTGATCAGCTAACCAAGGTTAAAATTCTTACAAAAGCATAACCAATGAGAACATGCCAAAAGACAAGTTTATTGACTTGGCCTCCTCTGGGATATCCTAGAATGAAGGCAATAAAACTGAAGGACTATAAATGATTTAAGGTTTAAACTACTACAATGAATGCCTCTTCTTAAATGATTTATGGTTTAAACTACTATAATGAAGGTATAAACCTGGCCTAGTGAGGTTTAAACTACTATAATGAAGGTATAAACCTGGCCTAGTGGATGTCTCTTCTTATTGCTCCACGTATGATGAGGCTGATATGCGCCCATTGCTATCTCAGTATCTCTTGAACCGGCCATAGATCGTTCGTTAATATTGGCAGATCCCAGTATTATGTACTCGTCATCTACTACCATTCCCTTTGCATGCACGTAAACCATAAACCGTTGAAATTTTTGAGACATGGAAACCTGAAAAATGGTCAGAGCAAAATTATTAAGACCCAAAAGGAATATATATGACGCCTTCAAATTGGCAGGTAAAATCCACAATGCATTCCAAAGAAGTACAAGGAAAGATGCAACTAAAGAAGATCAGATATCCATCATGCAGACCATCCATAGAATTAACCCTTAATTAGCTGGTAGTTCCGGTTATCCCTCAGTAGACCTTAATTAAGATCCAAGGCAGTAGATGGAATGCCGAGGCTTCTCCATCCAGAAAAATAAACAGTAATCACAAAATGAAATTTTGAATCATGATCATAAAAAATTTAGCGACATGCCACACTAAAGCTAAGTTATAAGCATGTAGTAACAGAAAATTGGTGTAATCAGTAGGGAACTTTCCTTGTACTCCAGGGTATCCTACTTGATTAAGCTACAAGGTTCCTGGACTATATTAAGTCTGCACTTTCCCCATTTAATGGACACCGAACAATCCTTTTTTCATCGGAAGTTTGTATCTTCTTATAAAATAATGTCTAATAATTAGATAATTGGAAAGTAAGTTCAATTTAGTACTGCTACCGTCTGGTCGCCAGACTTGTCTGAACCTGGCACTTGTTCCCTATTACCAAGACAGTAGAAATTTAGGTAGTCTTGTGGATGTGAATTCTCAAGGTTCATAGATTTCAACTCTTTTGCTATCACTTCATACATCATCTGCATCGTCTGTCCCTGGAACATAAAAAGACACATTAACTGCATGGTTAAAATACACAATAAAAATTAAGCAGGTCACGATTTCTCCTCGTGGAAATAGAACTTATGACTGTCATATATGACTCAAGAAATTAACCACAGCAAAGTATGGAGATTTGTAGAATTGCCTTTACCACCAGAAAGCATAGCACTATAGCAGCTGAAAATGCAATATGAAATACAAAATGTTTATCCAGAACATTCTCCATATCAAGCAACGCAAATGTGGTAGACTTTCAAATATCCAAAATGTACAGATTATTTTTCCTCAAAATGCGAGTTAAAAACAGATAAGAATTCTTTTTGGATCTTCCTCTCCACGCTTGCAGTGCTCTCAACTTGCACTCAATGAAGTCACAAATTTTTTTATGTTAAATTACCTGCCAAAAGAGAATTTCTTGTACAGAGGCAGAAGTGGGAGCACCCTCAGGCCACATTGGTATCACAATATAAACAGCGAGTCTCTCCTTTGCTCTTATTTTACTTGCTATCTACAATGCCAACTCCATAGGAATTAAATTTTCAGCACCTAATCATACCAAAACATGATTAAAATAAAAGTAAAAGTGCCCTTTCATTAAAATTTCTGAGGCAGATATGAAAGTCAAATACATAACAGGAATTACAATGATCTAGACCCTAAATCATAAGCTAAAATGTTTTCAAAGCCAGGTTTATGAGTTTATGAAAGCAGACATATGCTTCTGTCAGAGTTTATATGCACAGTAGAGATGAGGTGGTCTGTTTAAGCAACCATGTTTTTGTTCTTATGCGAAAAGTATCTTCAGAAGATGAAATAACCTGCATTTTTATATTCTGACCACGCAAACGATGACCCAAGGAAATATTGATTCTCAATATATATGAAGTGCTGGGCTAATCTGATTGCCTGAACATATGCTGTCTGAATGCTCTTGTCAATGACCATATTTTTAGCACAAACAAGGTTCTGCAACAAAAGGATGAGATAGAATTAGAGAATTATGGTAATGTCAAAATTCAAATGTGTTAAAGATCATGCCCAATCAACAGAAAGGCCATGTACTAATTTTTTTTTCAGTCTACAGAAATTTAACCTGCTTTTCAGCTCGATAAACATCTTTGGGAAATCCTTTCAAAGATCCCGAATCTATAGATTGGAAAACCTGTCAATTCAGTAGAGCCACTGATGATTACTTAATTCGACATAGACTGTTTTAAATGTACAAAAGCTCTGCAAAGGAAAGGGCATGCTAATGAACCTGAACATGCCAGTTTTCAGGATTATCTTCCTTGGACACCCATAATTTAGGATCATCACTGGGGACTGATGGGGAAGGACCATGTATCCATGAGATCCGTTCTATCTTTATTAATGAATCATCATGCCAAGGCGTTGACCTTTTAAAACTTCGTCCAAACTCTGACCATTTTGAGGCTTTCCTCCATCGCTGCTCAAAATTAGTAAGCACATCATATGCAGCAGGCCCTTCGATTTTGCAATGCAAATCATGCCGTGGCTGCCTTGGGCCAATTGTTCCTGCCTATCATTTAAAGAACAAACAAGGTAAATAGATAGTTTACTCTGCAAGGGCCAGTGATCTGGAAGAGCATGCTAAACATAAACCCTGAACATGAATATTCATCTCAGTGTGAGAACACAGTTATTTTTGTCAGAGAAATTGAATACTCACGGGAAATGTTGGATTATGATAATCATCCTGAAATACAGTGTCGAGATCCTGAAATAACCGATGTTCAGGTGTATCATAGCGGCCATCACAAAGATCTAGACCCCCTATAAAAGCAGTTATCTTTCGGTTGTTTCCAGATGCCTGTGCATCCACAATTACACATTTCTGATGATATGTATAAAGGGTCCCAACAACCTGAAAAGAGATGTCATGATAAAGCTGTCAGCAAAGATACTGTTTGATCAGAAGAACTAGACTGAAATCTGTGGATGTTAAACTTATAGAGGCAGTTCCAGTTAATTTCACGCATCACCAACATCGAAGAAACATATGCTTGATTAGATAATGTTATGATAACATCCTTTCCCATTTTGCAGTAATATTGACAATGATAGACATTACACATAGACAACAGACATCTGTCAGGAATCACCTGGCTAAAGAATGAACTAGCTTTTTTTACCATTTAGACATTTTGATACACTCTGTCTAAATTTGAAAATTTGTAAATAATTCACTCTGAATTGCACAAGGAAAAAAAAACAGGCATGCTCAGGTAAGTTTTCGACCTCTGATAAACCTATTTTCCTTTGGGCCCTTAATAAAAATTAAGAAACAAGAGAAAGTAGCATGATCAAAGATGTGGTTAGAAATATTCCCGTCTAAGCCCAGAAACACAGCAAACCACCACACCGAGATGAGTAAGTAGTTCTAGCAATCAAAACAATCATAGTGTTTATAATTATTCATTGATGAACAAAATGATGGAACAGTAAGTGGAACACTAAGCATGCCTGCTGCTTGAAAATGCTGAGCTTACTGCTTGGATAACGCGGCGACAGTACACAATTCACCGAAGAATGCTTGAAAAACTTCCGTGTCTCTTCATCATGAGTTTGCATCACTCCAGTCTGCAAGCAACACCCTTTCAACATTAGATTAAGAATCTCGAATCTCAATTGAACCAGCGATAACTGAATTATAGAATCATTTTCACCAAAACTGCAGCAATGTACTTAATAAAATTTACCAAACCAGGATTATATAACAAATCCACTATTCATCCAAAAAGAGAAAAAAAGTCCACCACACCCCCTAAATAAACATGAAAAGCCAGTTGAACTATAAGCAATTAATGTCAAGTATACATCATGCGTCCAATTTAAGCAAGAATCTAGTAGGCACAAAGAGTACAGCAAACTGATAACTTCCCATCAACAGCTCTATTATAAAGCAATCAATTACAAACCAGAATCAAAGAGTATAAAACTCCAACCCTTTTTCCCATCAAAAACCAACTATGAACAGACAAAAAGAAATCCAAACCCATGAATGCCAGAACACGTATCAAATTCCAAATTTAGCAAGATTCTAGTAGTATTCAAATCCCAGTGCAAAGTATCACTATCACCAATTATTTCTCTGTCTTTTCCCATCAGGACCTCATCATAAACATCAATTAAAACGAGAATCCAAGAGCACATTTTTCTCATTAAAATAAATAAATTAAACAGTCAATTAAAAACCCAAATTCAAGAATGAACACAAACCGTGCGAATAAAAAACTTGTTATGAGAAGTCTTATCATCCCAAACCAACAACAGAACTCTCACACCTTCTTGTGATTTATACTTGAGCAATTCTCCCAAATTCAAATCCCCACCTCTCGGCAATGGTTTTGAAGGTTCCCTCACCAATCTTACCTTGTGATAAATCGACCAACCAACTATATAAACCAAATGATGTGCTTCTACTATAGCATGACATATATCCTCCCAGCATTTCTCATGCCTGAACGAATTCCCATTCTCCAATTCAATCTCCGGCAAGCTCGAATCCAGCACATGCGCATCCTGATAAAGGGTAACATTCCCTCCATGCCTCACCGGAAAATAACAATTTTCAACACCGAGTTTATTATCAATCTGCTCACATTTCGTAAATTTCATCTCGACGTGAAGGGCACATTCAGTTTTTGGCGGTTTTCCGTACAATCCGATTATGGGAAACCAATCCTTGATCGTTTCACCTGACAAGATCTTCTCTACTTCAACACTCGCTATCCCTATAAACTCAGCACCGAACATGTCATCATCTTTCACGTAAAATTCAATCTTTTCAGCCGGATGAGCCAAAGGAATCTTGAAATGTTCGTTCCATATCGGATTTTGATTGTTCGAAATCACGCGCGTGCGGGCGACTCTTGCAACCGATACCCCAACCATAACGTATGGGTCACTTGTAATGATCTTGTGGCGGCGGTGTCGCTGTTCTTTTCTCTCTTTAGAGCATGGATCCCGACAAGTGTCAAATACAGTAAAACATCGACGAAGTCGGTCTGATGCTAAATCCATGTTTGGTAACCTTCGAGCTTCGATTATTCTTAAATCAAGGTCTCCATGGAGAATCGATGTTGCTGTCTTCGGATTATCGTCTGCTGCTTCCATTCTGAAAGAACTGAAAAACCTTCCCAAGGAATGTAAAAATGTCGGGCACCAAAGTAAATGTAACTATAGTAACCGTGTTATCGTGGAATATTCTGTTGGGGAATCCCGACCGGTGATGTTATGATATTTGCTCATAGGAGGCCAAGCACACTGACACAATATTTAACGTGGTTCGGCAAAACCGCCTACATCCACGGGAGAAGTCAATATATTTAGAGATAGAGAAAGAATACAAAACAAATACATGGAGGAGGAGGATTACACCCTCTCATACTCAACTCTCACCTCTCTTTGCTGCACTTGCAGCTGCTGCAATGGCAGCAAGGCTGCTGCCATTGCAGCTCTCTCTTCCTCTCTACTCTCTTCACATTCTCACAATTCTCTTCTCTCATTTTGCTCTCTAACATATGCCTCTATTTATAGGCATTCATGGAGGCTTTTCTTCAACAAAGGTGGCTGCCAACTCCAACTCTTCTTCAACAATGGTGGCTGCCAACCTTTGACATCTTGTATGAATGCACATGTTTGGTGCAATACCAAATGGTTGTTGCACATTAATGGCAACCAACCTAACANTATATACTAATTGTTTCAACTTTCACATTGAAAAAATATAATTTTTTTTTGTAAACATCAAGTGTATATACTAGTGGGTTTTAAATCTCACATTAAGAAAAGATAATTTTTTTCTTGAAAATATAGAATGTATATACTAGTGGATTTCAAATTCCATATTGAAAAAAAATAACTTTGTTGTCGGGAACATAAAGTATATATACTGATGGGTTTCAAATCTCATATTAAAAATATATTATGTTATCATTTTAAGTTGAAGTATTTAAATAAAAAAGTTTTCTATCCTATATTGAAAAACAGATAATTTTTTTTGAAACATAGAATATATATATATATATATATATAATAATGGGTTTCAAATTCTATATTAAAAAAAAAACATTGGGTCTCATTCAAGCCGATCAGGTCACAATTAACCTGCCGAGTTTGGCCAAGACATTGCATCGATCGATTTTTTGACAAATTTGGACTGATCAAGCCCTTGGCTCGACTCATCAACCTAGTTCAGGTTTAAAAACTATGATCTGATTTTTAATGCATGCAACTAAAGAAAAAATTAAATTTTGTTTGAGAGAATTAAAAAAGAAATTCGGTTTGCTAACAAATGTTGTCATCAATAGAGGTGTTTATAGTCTAGTTTTAATTTAAAATTTTAACTGAATTAGAAAATAGTATTTTTTGTTAATATAATTCAAACCGAACTGATAACCAATTCAAACCGAACCAACTTTGGTCGGTTCGAGTTGGGTTTTTAACATTAAAAGCCAAAAAAATAAAAAACCAATGAAGATTTATGGAGGCCTTTGTGAGTGCGAGAATGAGATTCATTGATTATAGAGATAACAAAATCAAATGTGGGCAAAAGATAAATTCTGTCGTTAAAAAGAATTATTTATTTCTTAAATAATCATGGATCTAAAGCTTCTCCCTCAATATTCTTGACAAAATCCTACATGTGTGGGGCAGCCAAGATATGGTATCAAAGACTCGAAACTTATAAATAAGATTTAATGTTAAATATAAGAGAAAATAAGAGAGAAGAGCACAATGAAAGGGAGAGGGAACGGGAGGGAGAGATGAAGCGTTTGGAAAGGGAAGAAGTGGAAGGAGAAAGGGCTACTAGAAAAGAAGAAAGAGAAAGGAAAAAAAAAGATTGAAAAGGAAAAAAGAAATAAAATAATTTAGAACCGGAAATGTTGGGTTTAATCACTTGATTAATTTTTTTAAACATCCCTAATAATTAAATATAATTAAATAATAGGTGGATAATAAGTTTGTTTTTAAATTATAAAGTTAATCATTCAATTTGAAGGAGGGGGGGGTAATTGATGTTTCCAGGGTTTTATTTTGTATCTTAAGACTATAGAATGGGTATTTTCCGAATAAAAAAGATGTTGAAGATAGATTTTACTTGAAGAATGCAGAAGTGGGGGAGATAAATAAATGATGTGGGGACGCCAAGGGAAGCAGGGAGTGGAGCATGTACATGTAACCGTTTCATTTTTTTTTGTTTTTTAAAAAAATTTATATATTTTTTACTTAATTTTTTAAAAAAATATTATTATTTTAATATATTTTCAAATAAAAAATATTTTAAAAACAATAATTATTATAATTTCAAGCATATATTAGTGATTATTTTGTATTACATTTTTTTTTTGTGTTTGTATTTTAAAAAATATATTTAAAAAAAATCCAGCTTTTAACAATATTGGCCAAGAATAGCTTTCGGGGAACAAAACCAGGCTTTTATTAGTATGCTTGTTTTTTATTTAATTTTTGTGGTGATGGGTTAAAAAATAAATTTTTAAAAAATATGATTAGATACTATTAATTGGATTTAAATATATATTTGATAAAAAGTGTGGTTAAATTTTATATATAATAAAAAATATATAAAAAATATTTGGTGGAATTGTGTTTGCGGTTATTTTTCAAAGTATTTTTTACTTGTAAATATAAAAAATATTTTTAATAGCAATGCATTAAAATAATCTAAACATATAAAAAAATTAATTTAAAGTAAAAAAATTAAAAATAAAAAAAAAACACTTTTAAAATACAAAAACAAACAAGGTTTTATAAAACTCAATCAAAAATATATAAAAAATTACTTCATAAAAACTATATTTCAAACTTAATTTTTTAATAAACGTGGTAGTATAAAACATTGTTTAAGCCATGTTTGTTTTTTGAAAAATAGTTTTTGAAAAATCACTTTCCAAACTTTCCTGTATTTGTTTGCTATTAAAAAAGTTGGTCAATGGAAAATATTTTTTGATTAACGAAAAACACTTTTCAATCAACAAAAAATATTTTCTGATAAAAAAAAAATTTAGCTTGGTTTTTAGAAAACTTTTTTTTTGTTGTGTTTGTTTTTTAAAAAGTGGTTTCCAGGAAAACACTTTCTAAATTTGTTTGTGTTTGTTTTCCAGAAAGTGATTTCTCATAAATTATTTTTCAAACTTTCTTATATTTGTTTGCTGTTAGGAAAATTAGTAAACAAAAAACATTTTTCAGTTAAAAAAAAATTGGCTTGATTTTAAAGAAAGTATTTTACAAAAAAATTTAGGAGGAAAACAGTTTTCAGAAGTTGTGAAAAATTTAAAAATATCATTATTTGCTGATTATATCAAAGTTAATCCTCAAACTTTTAATTTCTATATATATTTTGTTTTGAATATTTATTTTTCAATTTTAGTTTTTAAAATTTTATTTTTATATTAAATTTGATCCTCATTTTTATAATTGTTATTTGTTTTTCTCCTATTATTTTTTTTATTGAAATTTTTTATTTATCAAATTTGATTCTCATTCTTTTGATTGTTACTTATTTTATTTGAAATATTTCATGAAATATTAATTATTATTATTTTAATTTCTTTATCTTTTTTTAGATTTAATCTTTATTATTTTGATTATTATTTATTTTATTTGAGATAATTTATGAAATTATTTTTTAAAATTTTATTATTATTTAATTTTTTAATTTATAAGATTTGTTCCTCATTATTTTAATAAACTTGAGAAAAATAAAATATTAATAAATTATTTTCCAGTTTATTTTTCATAACATAACCAAACACTGCAAAGTATTTTCCAGTTTATTTTTAATAACACTATCAAACATCAAAAAATAATTTACTTTTTAAAAATTTATTTTTCAAGAATTTATTTTTTTTTAAATTTACTTTTTAAAAAGAAACCACTCTCCTGAAACAATCAAAACCTTAATTCATTATTCTTGCACTGTAAATACAAAATTAGTTGCAAAACAAACGCAGCCTTAGATTAACTTAATAGTATCTGGCTTACACGTCTCCCTGACTTTTTGGGAGGAAAATAATCATCATCATTATAATAATAATAATAATCCATTACATGCCGTCGGTTTGTTAATTGTTGGGTCACCAACATAGATCGTGATACACACTATACTGTCATCACCTGTCACCAATGACTTCCAGGATGTAAGCTCCGGCATCGTGCTGTCTTCTCTTGTGAAGGTTCTTGTCTAGAGAAGAAGTGGTTTCATACATTTGGTCACTGGTCCAGTGTAGCTAGACTAGACTCAGGGATCCAGAACTTATAATCTCGGTTTCTAGTGCTTAATTCCCAGCAAGCATGGGAGGTTTTGTAGATAAAAATAAATACTAGGGCTCAGCTTAGAACCAGAAAAGCCATGGCTGTCTTTTGAGTAACCATTTTCATGTCTAGGCATCCACGTAGTTGGAATTACAGACCTTCTCATTTGCAATGGGAGGAGCGATCCTTATCATGAGACTCTGGATGAAGGCTATCATCTGCATAAAATTGTCAAGGAGCATGGAAATTGTCAGCAAATAATTAAGATTTTGTTTAATAGCAAAGATACAAAGCTAAAAAGGTCCGGCGAGGATGCTTCGTTTGGGAATGCTGCGGCCAACTGCGCGGTTGTCCACATTCCCGAACGGGTTCTGAATTGCATAAAATCCTCTTACTGAAATGTATCTGCAGTTAAAAACAATGTAAAAGATCTTACCGATGCGAATCCGACACACAAAATACTGAAACCAGGGAAGTGGAACGGTGCCCTTTCAGAGAGAAATAAAGCTGGAAAACAGTTTGACTTTATTAGTTTCGATTTACTTGTAGGCCTGGTAATAATTTCTTAAGAAAATGAAATCCTACTTACCTGTTAAAGGAGAGAAAAGCAAGGGAGAAATGACATTAGCAAAGGAACTTATACCAGAAATGCACCCTTGAGCCTTCCCCTAAAAAGAAAAGGACGATGATCAGCATCAGAGGCACTTCAGACAAGTGAGGCGACCTCGCAAACAGAATCTATATGCTAATAAGAGGACACTTGATGTGTCATGAACTGAAGGACGTCTAATGTGAACTGCAAGACGACTCCATTTGTTGTTTAACTCTTTTTCTCTGCTGTCAAGGCATGGCCTACCAACTAATATCCAGTAAGAATGATACCTGCTCACTGGATCCAACTTGCTTTGACACAATGCTCCGCATCTGCAATTCGATTTTGAGACATAGTTTAGAGAATTCTGTTAATTAAACGACGACAAACTTCATAAAAACAAACAAAGCTAGAACTTACACATGGCTGTGAAAAGACAAACAGAACGGAGAACATGGCAGCAACGTAAGGTACCTATAAGAATCGGCTAAGAAGTTAGCAATGTCAAGACAAGTGACAAGCATTAGATAAAGCATATGCCAGAAACAATGAATGATATTGAAAAGCCTACTGAATCGTAAAAATAAAAAGCATCCGAAAATAAAAGGAAAGAAGATTGCTCTAGCTAGTTAAGTTTCAAAAAAAAGTACCCAGAAGGTCCACGCAATGCTGTAAAGAAACACCTGCATCCAAAGCCATAAGTGAATCAGTAACACGACCTGGCTTAAAGGTTGCTGTGATTAATAGACTGAACAACTAGTTAAGGACATTCTTCCGGTCCAAATAACAGGTGGGCTGAAGTCAAATTATAGAGAATGGAAGGTGCTTACATGTACACATGTAAAAAAGAGCCCTACTGCAAGCAGCCTTGCTTCTCCTAGAGCAGGAGCCAGTATAGGCATAAGAACCAACTGCAAGTTGTTGAGCAATGACTTTTCAGATCAACAGAAAAGATATCAATATATACATACGCCCTATGCGAAAAAATGACACAGAATGTTATAAAAACTGAAACTAAATAATGTAAGAAATACCTGTGAAAGAGTCCCTGCAATTCCAGTAATTACCATCAAGTCAGCAAATTGGTCTTTGTTAAAGTGAAATCGTGCCTTCAAATAATACTGCAAAGAAAAAGTCACCACTAACGAAGAGCAAAACAAACACGGTAAGCCTAATTCGTGTGTTTAGGAAGGTACCAGTAACGAAGCATGAAGACCAACCTCCGCGAGACTGTAGAAAAATGCGACTACGGCAGCTTGCGAAAGTGTCATGCTGCAAGTGAGCACTGTACATATTAATATCTGCAATAATAGCAGCTCAGAAAAAAAATGTCTGTTGTAGGTAAAGTTAAGCACTTGTTACAAATAGAAAGCCATATTCATCACAGAATTGAAGTATCAGTAGACAAAAGTTCGACTCGGAGGGAAGGAACCACTAACCTGCTTTTAAGCAAGCAAAGCATATCCTCCAAGGAAGGCGCTGATTTAAAAATCTGCACATTTTTACTTGGAATCTCATTTGTAGCATAATCTTTTCCTTTTCCTTTTTGTTTCCCCTTAGAAGTTAATATTGGAGCCGTTAGTTGTTCATCAATGATGGAATCCTGGAGAAAAAATCTCATGTACACTAGAGATGCGACTGCTACCGAGGCAGAAACCTGATAAAAAAAAATGGATTGGTGATAAAAGAATGTTAAGAAACGAAAACGGAAGCGAGGAGGGAGAGAGTTTGCACGTTCTATATACCTGGAAGGTGGAGGCGGTGGAGAGGAAACGAGTGGAAAGGTTTCCGCATACGAAAGCGGAGGACGCAATGCCTGAAAGAATCCCGAACGCCGATGCTCGCCGACCCTCGGGAACATTGTCTGCCTGTAGTTTAAGACAAGTCTCGTTAAGACAGTATCCGGTGTTGATCATACCAGCAGATAAATAATGCCACCCATCTCAAGTTTTCCGTATAGGATCAACCATTTGTTAGCCAGTGTCTATGACTAATTCCTACAAATAGCAGCACTGCCGTAGCAAATAATCGGAGCCCTTTTGCCTTGCAACATTGAGCCTTGAAATGAAAACACCCCGGCAAATTGAGCAAAAATATTTATACTTTTTTTTTTATTTGAGCAAAAATATAAATGCTCAAATATAAAAATTAAAAAGTATAAATATTTCGAATTGTTGTTATCACAGGAAAGAAAAGAGTCTTTACCACATAGGCGAGGGCAAGGCATGGGACGCTTCCCTCGCAGACCATGGCAATGAGAGTCTTGACGACATAGTACGCGTAAAAGAAGTACCTCGTTCTGCTGTAAGCCAATATGGCTGCAATAAATATTTTAATATCTGGTGAAGTACAATTCCTGCAATATTTTCTACGAGAATTATGAAGGGAAGTTTATAATTATGTTACAAACCGGTGTTTTTTTTTTAATATTTCTTTTATATTTTTATACTCTTTTGACGTGCGGATATAAAAAAATTAAAAATTAAAAAATATTTTAATATATTTTCACAAAAAATAATTTAAAAAGGGCACAGGTAAACAGAGCTGAAAGTTACTACAGGGACTAAGTTTACTTATTGACATTTGACAGTAGATAACCCCTTCATCTTTCTGGTTGATGGGGGAGGAAAAACAGAGCAGGACATGCTTACCTGAGGGAACTAGTACAAGGCTCAATGGAACGGTAAGCAAAGCTTTCCGGCCATACTTGTCCGACATATTCCCGATTAAAGGCATCATCACCAACGTTCCAAGCCCTATGATCTGCATAAAACAAACCTTCTTTATTGATTACGACAGATTCTTTACTTCCACTCTGAGTGCATGTTTTTCTCTTTATAGTTCATCAAACAAACATTCCGAGCAACCAATCTTGCTTCTTTCTTCGAAAAGATAAAAGAGATGTGCTGTCTATCTTTAGCGGGCCAAAGTGGTCACCTAAGATCTTATGGTATGATAGTGTAAAAAATGCAGACAAGGAGGAGTTGTAAGTAAAAAGAAGTGAGTTTTTGTATGTAGACATGCGTCACTGTTGACTCTTCTCAAGAACAGGGTCTGGTTGTTAAGAGTAGAATTTTACTATGAAGTTTTAAGTTTATATTTTATAAATCTATATAAAAAAAGGAAAAATGTTTCAATTTTACAAAGTTAAGATAAGATTTTTTTAAAAAAAAAAGAAGAAGGGCATTTATAGTCCAAAGATATAGAATCTTTAAAAAAAAATATTAAATATGAAGATATTTGCAGGGTCTTATAAAATATAGAATTTATTATAAAAATAATTGACATGAAGCATGTCACTCTTTGACTAAAGTGTGACCATGTCGTCGACGGTGATATTTGTGGATAAGAAGACACCAGTAACTTTTTTTTTATCGATAACGACAACACTTACAATCTTGAAAGCGCTCGAAAGGCGTTTCATGGGGACACCCAAGGGAAGTTTCGTTTCAAGAGGGTGGTATAATTTAGCTTTTGTCATAGACGATGCAGACCGAAGTTTCATGATATTCTCTCGACACCCAAATGTACATTAACGAATGGGGTCACCATGGATGTTGAGGAGTAGAGAAAGTGAATCAAGAAGAGATGATTCAATGCCGACAGTCTTTCCATCTCTCTCCTCTGTGCTCTCAAAACATAAAGAAAGAACTAACTAAAGCACAAGCTTCGTGACAAAACCTATAAAAAGCATGCTCTTAAAGCACGGCCAATATAACGCCTACATATATATAACCTGGAAAAAAAGGTGTCTTGTGTTTAGGCTTTAGGGATCTGGCATTTAAAGCTCACTCTCGTAGCTAACCGTTTGGGAGGTAGCGGGTGTCAAATTCACTGCTGTAAACACTAGCACTTGACAGCAAAACCAACGCCATTCCAGAAATAATTAGTTCAAAGAAATCAGCAGCTCTTTAAAGGCTTCATTATTTCTACCTCTTCTTGTCTTGATTTTGCCATAACTGAAGAATGATGACCAGTGGCAGTCTAAAGACTTCTTAAGAGGCTGTTAATTTGGTACACCTTAAGATTTTTCTAGACATGGGAGTTTTGAGTGAGCCCATTTTAGATTGAGTTACTGATGGTTCAGTTCAGCAAGATTTTTGCTTGGGCTTCTGGTCATCTTAAGTTAAGAAGGTAAACTAAAGTTGACTGTATCAACCCAAATTAACAGAGAGTGAAAAAGTGGGGTGCGAGTAGCGGTTGGCAGTTTCTCCACATATTGCAGCAATTACATTTACATCCAAAATGCATATCTGCTGAAACTGAAAGGAAATTTCCTTTACGTTTGGAGGGACAGAGGACAGACAATCCTCTGCTTGTTAAATGTCTATACTCTACTGTGCCCTCATGATACTGGATTTTGGATTCAAGAAGAATATATGCTTGACAGTTGACACCTCAACCACAATTTCAAGGTCTTAACTTGAACAAAGAACTATTTATGCCTGCAAGTGATTGATGGGAAAATAAACAAGATATCGTTTTCTAAGAGCCCAGGGTCACTTAATCGTGTTGCATATGTTACAAAGAACAGAATCATGCATGGTGACCTTGAACTGCAGAGAAACGATGAATGCATGTGCAATGTTGGGAGAAAACCGAAATATGGTGTAACAGAACATACCGCTTGTTGGAATCCTGTCAGGTAAATGGCCAGTGAACATTCATCTCTTCCGGGGCATAAGGCAGACATTGTAACATCAGTGATGGCAGGGATTACCATAAATGCCGAGAAATTATGCAGAAATATTGTAATGAAGAGATGACTTAAACCTGACAACGTTTTCATTTCTCACTCTCTATGTCTCAACAACAACAACAACCGCAGTGAGACTAGGAAGGGAAGGAGCAAAGGAAAGAAACCCACTCCCTACCGATAGAGCCTACAAGTGACACTCCCAGCGGCAAAGGAATTTCTTTTAATGAGAGTGAATCACACACGTGTTTATATTTGTAGGAGCAAGTGAAGTTTTATTCCACTAAGGTAAAAACATTACTGTAACAGAATTTTGAAAATTTTAATAAAGGCTGGATTTATAAGGATAAAAACATTCACAAAGTTATTGTGATGCATCTTATAATTTATTATCTTGCAATTAGTGAATATCCTGCGACGTAAAAAATAGAAAAAATAAAAACAGAGAAGGTATGTCTTTATATGTGTGCGTGTGTGTAATTATAAAGAAAATCTCTTAAAAACTACTGTTGTACGGATATATTTAATCTAGGTTGTTGTTTTTTTTAGATTATAACCACACACTTTCTAAATGTAAAATCAAAATCTCTTAAAAAAATGAAAAATAATAATATTAATTGAACTAGTATAAATGAATTTCATCTAAAATTACATAAAGTTATAAAAGAGGTAATCTACAAGTTAAAGATTGTGCCCGTTCCTTCCTCTCTTTTTTTCTCTATCAAGAATTCAATGTGTAAGTTATACTTCAGACAGAGACACTGTTCTTTCAGATTTTCCAAGGGATAAGTAAAAGTAAAGCGTGACAGTGATCTGGTAAATGATGCGTTGCTTACAAGTTCATGCAAGAAAAAAACCCAATCTTTCAATTTAGGATTCCATCTTGGATAGCGCAAGGGAGCAGTCACGCAATGAAGCGTGCAAGTTTCGCATGGCTCACTAAGATAGGTTGCAGACAGGAGTGCTGGCAAACCAGAATGGGTCGAGGATGAAAGAAGGTAAACTTTCCTGGATCAGAAACCTGTGACAGGGATTTTTTTTTTTTACCAGAAACATACTGTGGAGTTTGTCGTTTATACTTATTAGTAGTTTGGATTGTGATCCCTTCAAGTTCAAGTTTTAGGTTTTTAAGTTAATCATGTTGACATTAACATCGAGCGTCACCTGTCGAGTTTGCTGTGATCGAAAAAAATATAGAGCTTCCAGGCTCTAGCATGCTAACGAATAATGTGGCAATGGCCCATCAGCGGCACTCGTCCTCTTGGGCAATATTTACCGGTAATGGTGATTGGGCACTATTTACCGCTAATGGTGGGTGTTCCACTTTAGTCCTTATATATTTTAATTTTACATATATTTGCCCCCCTTGGTTTTCTTGTTTTACCCATGAAAAAAACTCTCTCTCTCTCTCTCTCTCTCTCTCTCTACACAAATATTTCTAGCCTGCGTTGGTCCACGAAGCATTTTGGAGCATTTATTCAATGATAATAAGGTTGAGAAGATTAATTGAATTATCTAGAATATTCATGAAATTAATTAAACTAAATGGTTTTTCTAAATAATCTTTTTTTTTTAATAAATGGTTTGGTTCCATTTCAATTTTAGAAATCAAGATCTAAATCAAAAACTCACTAAAAACTAAATATTCATTATAAACTAAAAACCCATTAAATAAACATGGCAAAAAACGCTCAACTAAAAGGTCCACGAGCAAACATAAAATTAAACCAGCTTTGTTCATTTGAAAATCTTCTTAAAAAAATCAAATCAGTTCGGTTGAATTTTTTTTAATCTATGTAATAAAAATGTTTTAGATGCAAAATTGCTTGTTTTTTCGTGGTAATAAAAAATGTCTTAAACACCAATCATCCTCACTCTTTTTCTATTGGTATTATTAAATTTCAGAAAACTGCTCGTTTTCTATCCCGCGGAAGATTTGCATGTAACCCCAGGACTTTTCACTCTTTTGTTAGATTTATATTTGGGCCCAATTTTGTGCATGGCATTGCAGGCCTGCTGCCACCATGTTTTCCAGTGACGAAGGCTCTCATCAGCATCTAGGCTCTTTGAAATTACCCGCCGGGGGTGTGAATATACGGCCACTAAAATTTGATCATTGCCTTGACTTCTTGAAATGCATCGCTGCAGGTTTAAGAAATTAAGAATGCCAAAGATTTCTGTGATGATCTCAAAAGGCAGCTACAAGAGCAGGGGTTCCATACTTCCTTGGAGTCAACATCAGACTGCCATCAAATCAAGCACTTCTGGTATTAATTATGATCGTTTTCAAGCCTTGTCAGCATGGAGGAAACCAGTGTTTGGTGGCCTTGATCTTTCTCTGATCAGGGTGCTGGAATACAAGCCAATCCCTTGACTATCTCTTGTTACGTTTTGTTCATGACCATAATTCTGTTGCCCTGAGCAGCCACCAATGGAGGTTTGTGGCTCCTGTGATCCCTGGTAAAATTAACGTAGACCCTCTAGTGTTCCTTATAACATGTGCACTACGTTTGCTAAATCCTGCGGTGTTCCTCGTAGCAGGCAGTACCAAAGCCACTCTGCTCCAACATGGTGTTAGAACTTTCATTTAAAAAGGAAATCTAGCCCAAAAAAGAAAGAAAGAAAGGAAAGCTTGTGTTCGATCTTCTTACATGGGATAGAGTATTTCTTGTTACCTCAATTTTTTTGTATAATTACGAACTTAATTATACAGGAGGGGTTGGTGGGGGGATGCAAGAAGACAAGACTTTCGTGCTTCGAAACATGAATGTCTCTTGTACATGTACTAATTTATACATAATTATTGATTGAATCTCATAAATAATTGGAGGATCGGCTGGATGCATGAGATGAATTTCCTAACAATCTTCCATGGTTATACTGTGTTATTTTGTAATTTTCGAGAATTTTTCTCAAAAAATGCAACATTATGTAACATATATTAAATTATAACACTTCGCGTGACTCAATCTAATCACATTATTACACAAACTTGTACCAATTAGATGATTTTAGTACACAAAAATCTCATTCATCAAATAATGTCAGCAACGTTCGAAAGTAATGCAAATTCAGGATCTTAATAATTAGCTCATACCATTTCATGAAAAAGACAGTGAACTTGTAGTCATGTCATGAATAGAATTGAGGAAACTCCCAAGAATTTGCAAGGGAGGAAAAGGCAAGGAGGATTCAGATTCGAAGGCAAAAAAGGTTCCTTTTCGTGACCGATCTTTTCCGTGAAAGGGAAGTGCGAAGGGGCAAAGGAGAGAGCATCATTTCAGAAGAAGCTTCCTCGTTAGTGCCGAGCAACTCCCACTGTCCATTTGGAGTTTACTATGGGCAGATAGCTACTTGTAATTCTTTCCAACTTCATATCAATGAATGTCTTAGGTTTATCTGATAACATGGCATTATGTTTTGAGATCAATGTATTTCTTGGGTTTCTCTGCTTTTTATCTCATTCATGCATAAGAAGAGGATGCATATAAAAATAATACTGTCTCGTTAATGTATGTTTGAGGAATATTATTTCATATTAATGCTTGTTAATGTATGTATAAAATAATATATATTCCTCGTAAATTCAATCATGATAAAATTATTTTTTTTCTCCTGCATTTAAAATATAATAAGATTTAAAGGTTATAAATATTTATTGAATTATTTAGATAAAAGATTTAAGTTCTTTGCATTTAAAAAAAAAATATTAATTCCACATAAAAACAATTTTATTTATAGAATTTAATGATCTTTAGCATATCCAATATTTTTTTTATTTTTTATTAATATAAATATCCGGATCAACTTGCGTGATCTCACGACTTCTAAAATTAACAATTATGTATACATTTAATAACTTTAAAGTTTATAAAATTTAAATTTTAAACTTGAAAATTAATCAATTAATCTACACCCGTAAAAATTTACTCTTTTTTTTCTATTATTTATTTTATAATTAGATAATCCTCAAAATCTTAAAAAATAAAAAACTTTTTATTAGTGTGTAGGGGCATTAATCAATTTAGTTTTCTTTACATTGTAAAATATAATTGTTTGAATGATCATTTAATTATCCCATAGTCCAACCACTAAAATACCTGATTCAATAAACATATCTTATTTCAAAATACCATCACACCTTGTAGATTATTTCAATCAATTGTGATAGCATGTGTACCGTCTATAAATTAACTATGAGGTTAGAGATGCCCGGAAAATAAATTAAATATGTAACATAAACGCACCTCACACAGGCTAACAACTTGGATCCATGAGTTAATTTTTTATTCTTTTGACTGTCTAATTTGTTTTCTTCTTCTTTTTTGAATTTCTTGCAAAGTTATCAAACTAGAAATAATTTATGACCATGTTCAAGAACTAAACCATTAACTTAATAAATTAACTCACTTCAATTTAAAATGATATTATTTTTATTTTATCTTAAAAAATTAAAATAATATCATTTTAAAATTTATTTAAATTATATTATATTTTAACTAGATCAAGCAGTTGTATATTAACTCACCAGATAAATATAATATAGCTAATAAATTTGCACCTAATTAAATTTAAAATCCAATATAAAAGAAATCGACATAAGTTATTAAAAGTGTATTTAAAAATATAATTGTCTTTAATTTTTAAATATTTTTTAAAAATATATAAAAGTAATAATTTTTATTTTTAAAAATTATTTTGTATATTAAAATATTGAAAAATATTAATTTTAAATAAAAAAAATCAAAATTTTTGAACCGCGTTCCCAATATTTGTTCCATGATATGTGGATTGTCCATGTGTCGATGTGGTGAGTTGGACAACAGCTCGACGAGACAGAACATTCAGCCACAGCTGTTAAGAGAAACACAAGATCCGAAGACACAAACCACATGACAATGTACTCGCTAGAAAACCGTCGACAGTATTTTTAAAAGCAAAGCAACCCAGAATTGACATAAATGACATGACAAGACAGAGTATATTTTGCAATTAATAATGTCGAGCATGTTGTGCAGGCACGTGAGAAAAGGCAAGGCAATTGCAAAGATTCTGTGAAGCGCATCTTTGCTTCGGTCGCTTAGGAAATATCGGCAGTATTTTATTTCTGAAACAACAATAATGTAAAACAAATCTCAACGTAATCATGTGTTTCTGCATAAACCACCACCACGGAAAATTTTCCCAATGAAAGATGAGCGTGAAATAGCTATTGGTTATTTCTTAAATTTATAAATAATAATAATAATAATAACTCGTTAAAAATGATGATAATACCTTCATATATTTTCTCTCTCTCTTTCTTTTTTTTCTTTGAATTTTTTTTAAAATTCTTTTTTAAAAAATAAATTTTTTTATATTTAGTAATGTCATGAAAAAAATTAGAAAATATTTTTTAATATTTAATTACATTGTAGAAAATAAACTAAAAAATAACTTATAAATATTTTATTTATTATATTTATTAAACTAATAAGAAACAAATCTTGTAAATTAAAAGGTTAAAAAATTACAATTAAAAAAAATTATAAATTATTTTGAATAAAATAATTAAGATTAAATCTAGCAAATAAAAAAATTAAAAGATAATAAAATTATAATAATTATAATTATAATTTTATAAATTATTTTAAATAAAATAAATAACAATAAAAATAATAATGATCAAATTTAATAAATAAACAATTTCAATTAAAAAATAATAAGAAAGAAGTAATTGACAATTATAAAAATAAGAATTAAAGTTAATATAAAAATTAAATTAAATTAAATTTTAAAATATAAAATTTAAAAAAAATCAAACAAAATATATATCAATCAAAAGTATAATGATAAAATTTCATATAACCAGTAAATAATATGATATTTTAAATTTTTTTAATAATTTTTAAAAAGTGTTTTCCATCAAAAATAAAAAGAAAATATTTTCTTAAAAATTAAATTAAATGTTTCTTTGACTGTAAAGTGTTTTTTTGATAAATTTTCTTGATAGCAAACAAAAACATAAAAAATTAAAAAATAATTTTCAGAAAACCACTTTCTAAACAAATAAATACCCTCTTAAAGTAAATTTGTGTTTTTTCAAAACTTAAAGGGTTTAATTATAGATAATATTTTTTAATTTTTAAATATTCTTGTAAACAACTCTCTATTATGAAATTGTATGACTAAAATATAAAAATAATTATTATTATATTATTAAAACCAAATTACATAATTGAGTTGCATGAAACCCTAGACATTGGTTATGGACAGGGTCACGAATAAAATTAACTTAATTTATAATAAAAATATAAATAATTATTATTATTATAATTTTTTAATCACGGGATTGACTAGGGGTAAGATTTGGTTCACGAGCAGGGTTAACTGTTAATTTATGTCAATATAGAGTCACGAACAGGGTTATTGTTATAGTTTTAAAACTTAATCCGGTGTAGAGTTAGGGTCATATGTCAAGAAAGTTAATTCATGTTGATCTAGATCGCTATAAAATAAAATTGATTATATCATGGTTCTAGAGCTTGACTCGAGGACCACCTCAAACTAACCCAAGTTAATGGAGGGATGAAATTTGTTATTTTTTGTATTTTTAAAACTCAACTTGGATGTCAACTAAAACAAGATCTAGATCATAGACAAGGAGATCAACATGGGTTGATGCAGGTTAACATATGAATAAAAATTACTATTATTGCAATTTTAAAGCTTGATTTAGGAGTCAAGCCAACCTGATACAAGGTTTAAATCACGGGTCGACAGAGTTAACCCGGCTAAACTAAACTTTTTAAAAAATGATAAAAACAACATTGTTTTGATTATTTTTTTAAAAAAAATCGACATTTTTGCGACACTTGTTTTATCCTAGTGTCAACTGAGGTATTTGATTGAGTCAATCTTTCTTCTATTCTTTTTTAAGTCTGGACTAATATAAGCTTTGGATCAATCCATCAAGCTAGTATTGGTTTTATAATTGTTGTTATTATAATATTGTTAATTTAAATACTCAAAATGATGTATAAAATAAAATAAAAACATATAATTTTGATAATAATATATATCAATGATAAAATAAATTTTTTAATAGTTTATTATTATTTACATAATAATGAAATTAAATATAAAAATAATTATTTTATCTTATATACCATTACCAAATATAATTTCATCAATATTATTTTTATAGGGAGACAATAATCAAATGATACCTAATAAATATTCCTAGTTGCTCCAATACATTGCATTGTCTTAAGAAAAACAGGGGATGGGTAAAAAAAACTTGATTGATACATAAACCAGTATAGCAAAAAATTAAGGACATGCCATCCATGTTAATCCAATTTATTTAAAAGAAGTGAATTCATATCATGTTTTAAGATGACTGGTGTGATTTTCTAAATTTTCATGTATCACTGGACTTCTTTTATAGCAACGTCAGACACTACAAAAATTAAAAAACATAAGTTATTTGAGTACGAGATTAGTGTGGAATTTAATGATGCCTAGCGACAGTCTAACGATCAATGTATATTTTTCTTATCAATTTTATTTAGTATTTGGTATCTTTTTCAGGGCAAAAAAACGAGATTGCATCAATTCAGGAATCAGGGTATATTTAGGATAGAGGTTTGTTTGGTTTTTTCAGTGAACCTATGAAAAAAAAAGTATAAAAATAATTGCATCTTAGTTTCAAACACATTTATAGCTTATTTGTTATTATAATAATAATTATTTTTGAAATACATTTTTATTTTAAAAAGTATTAAAATAATTTTTTTATATTTTTAAAATTTATATATTATATTAATTTATTAAAATAAATTAAAAATATATAAAAATAATTTTTAAATAAAAAAATTTTAAGATACAAAAATCAACATTCTTGAATAAAAAAATATCTCAATGTTTATAAACATAATAAAAAAAAATGCATGCAAGGCCATGTTTGTTTTTTGCAAGGTAGTTTTTAGGAAACCACTTTCCTAACTTTTCTGTATTTATTTTCTATTAAAAAAGTTGGTCATTAAAAAACACTTTTCAATTAACGAAAAATACTTTTTAGTTGAACAAAAATCTAGCTTAGTTTTCAAGAAAGTGTTTTTTTATTGTGTTTACTTTTTAAAAAATAATTTTTAAAAAATCAATTTTCAGACTTTTTTATATTTGTTTACTGTTAAGAAAATTGGTCAATGAAAAACACTTTTCAGTTAAAGAAAAATTTGACTTGGTTTTCAGAAAAATATTTTTCTAAAACATTTAAACGAAATACACATTTTAGAAGTTGTGAAAAATTTATAAATATTATTATTTGCTAATTATATCAAATTTAATCCTTAAAATTTTGATTGCTATATATATTTTATCTTGAATATTTATTTTTTTAATTTCATCATTTAAAATTTAATTTTTATATTAACTTTGATGCTTATTTTTATAATGGCTATTTGTTTTTTTCTTATTATTTTTTATTGAAATTTTTTATCTAATAAATTTGATTCTTATTCTTTTGATTGTTACTTATTTTATTTGAAATAATTTATGAAATATTGATTATTATTATTATTATTTTTATTTATTTTATTTAAGATAATTTATAAAATTATATTTTTTTAATTTCATTCTCATTCACCTATTTAATTTCACCTATTTAATTTATAAGATTTGTTTTTTATTATTTTAATAAACTTGAATAAAATAAAATATTAATAAATTATTTTTAATTTATTTTTTATAATATAGTCAGAGATTAAAATTATCTCTCAACTTATTTTTTATGATATTATTAATTATTAAAAAATATTATTTTTTTAAAAATTTATTTTTCAGCAAATGAACAGGCTTAACTGTCAGAAGCTGAGACCATGCAAGCTGGTGATAAGAATCAACACTGACACGTCTTCTGAGGTGAAGTGTACCGAGCAGTGTCAGGTGTCGAAGCACAGGTAGATGAGGAGCCCATGACATTGAAGGCTGTGATCTGTCAAGTATAAACTTCTGCTGGGCAATGCAAATTCAATTCAATTTAAATGATTAATTGATCTTTTTATATCTAAGATTTTTTTAATTCAATTCATCTCCCCTTTCTGGCTTTGCTCGGCCACTTATGCATGGAAATGGCTGCTTGATGCGTGGGTGAGCATGGATTAAAAATATATAGAGATGGAAAAACAATGGCATTTAAAATTGTATCCAGCATATAAGAACAAAAATAGCACAGTAACTATAGTTATTTGGTAAAATCTATCGATGTTAGTTTGAAATTTATTTTATTTAAATTTAATTACAGTAAAATGATAGATTTTGTATTGGAATGTTTATAAAGTTCTTTTCTTAACATTCTAGAGAAAAGATTTTGATTGAAAAGTTTTCTTCACAGACATGTAATTTTCGTTTTTTTCAACAAGTATTTATAGGTTCATATATATATATATATATATTCTTTAAAATGTCTAGATTTTATTTCACTTCAAATAAATACAAGAGTCTCCTTAACCAAAAAAAATAAAATTAACATTGATATAAATAATTTATAAATTAATGGAAAAATTATCAATTCAATTTATTTTTACATGTATTCTAAAAAATTATAATATAATTTAATTATATAGTTTAGTATTTTATTATTAACATAAAAGTTATAAAAAGTTATCAATTAAATTTTCATTTATTTTCAAATTAATTTTACAGTGTGATTTCAATTGATGTGTCACTTCTTCATTCATGAGCGTTTATGTGTTTTCATTTTGAAGTTATGTTGATTTTTTTTTAAATAATTTGTGAGAAATAATTTTTTAATTTTTTTATATATATTTATTATTAAAAAAATTGATAAACAAAAAATACTTTTCAATGAAAAAATTTAATTTGATTTTAAAAAAATATTTTCCTGAAAAATTTAGACTAAAAATACTTTTTGAAAGTTATAAAAAAATTAAAAATATCATGTTATTTATTGATTATATTAAATTTATAATTTATTTATTGTAATTTATTTTTAAAATTTAATTTTTATTATTTAACTATTTTTTTAGAATTGATTTAAATATCCACATGATTAAATTAGACATAAATGCCCTTCAAAATAACTGATATTGTTTTTTACAAATAATACTGTTTTATTTAAAAAATAATAAAAATTATATTTTTTATACTGACCCAGCAACTCCACGATGCACGTGTTTAGCTAACTTAGACGCTAGACTGAGTCTAACTTGTATAATTAATGTTTCCACTAGTTAACTCGCTTCCATGGGAACAAAAACAATTGAAGGAAAAATAAATAATTGTGGTTTTTGTATTTTTCTCAATAAATGTTTGTTGTATTTAAAATTATAGATTACTAAAACCAATTACTTCTCTTAACTTGTTTTAAAGGCATGTTTGATTATAGTAAATGAAAATGAATATAAATTTTATTTTTCTTTCACTAGTTTTCTATTTTTATTTTTTAACTTGTTAAATAAAACAAAATCCACATAAAGCAAAAAATATCCAAGATTTTCATCATCTCACACCCGGATCCACCCGCTTTACATTCTTCTTCCTTTTAATTTGTACAGCTAATAGATCAGAAAAATGCGATGTTAAGCACTTTCAAATTGCAGCTTATCTCAATCTCAATCTAAGAGATTTTTTTTAAATATCAATATAATAAAATAACTCGACAACTTAAAAATAATTAATTTAAAATAAAGAATAAATTTATTTTAAAAATATCTTTAAAACTCAAAAATATTTTAATGTAAATATTTTAAAAAGTTACCTGCCTTTCCACGTCTTGCTGTTGAATGGTCTCAAACACGAGCAACGCGCGTGCACTCCCGAGTCTACAAGACATAAAAGACCCTCACAACCCCCTTAAAACGAGCTTAAGAAAGAGAGAAACGTAGGATCCCCGGATACACTCTCACACTCTCACTCATGGACGCTCTCGCACTCTTCTGCACAGGAGCTCTCATAGCCGGTGGCATCTACTGGTTCGTTTGCATTCTCGGTCCAGCCGAGCAGAAGGGAAAACGGGCTGTAGATCTCTCCGGTGGCTCCATCTCAGCCGAGAAAGTCCAAGATAACTACAAACAATACTGGTCTTTTTTCCGCCGCCCCAAAGAGATCGAAACAGCCGAAAAAGTCCCTGATTTCGTCGACACATTCTACAATCTAGTCACCGATATTTACGAGTGGGGATGGGGTCAGTCCTTCCATTTCTCTCCTTCCATCCCTGGAAAGTCCCACCTTGAAGCCACGCGCCTTCACGAAGAGATGGCCGTGGATCTGATTAATGTCAAGCCTGGAGATCGAATCCTGGATGTTGGATGCGGCGTCGGTGGTCCTATGCGTGCTATCGCTGCTCATTCACGCGCTAAGGTGGTCGGTATCACAATCAACGATTATCAAGTGAATCGTGCGCGTATGCACAACAAGAAAGCTGGGTTAGATTCACTCTGTGAAGTTATTCAAGGGAATTTCCTTGAGATGCCGTTTCCGGAGAACAGCTTCGACGGAGCTT
The DNA here is from genome assembly GCA_015708895.1 of Populus ilicifolia. Taxonomy (NCBI): domain Eukaryota; kingdom Viridiplantae; phylum Streptophyta; class Magnoliopsida; order Malpighiales; family Salicaceae; genus Populus; species Populus ilicifolia. The sequence continues at coordinate 866,946 of SRLM01000100.1, forward strand.
ACTCGATCGAAGCCACATGTCACGCGCCGAAACTAGAAGAGGTTTATGCAGAGATCTTTAGGGTCTTGAAGCCCGGATCTCTTTACGTGTCCTACGAATGGGTCACAACTGATAAGTACAAGTCTTCCGATCCTGAACACGTGGAGGTTATTCAAGGTATTGAAAGAGGTGATGCTCTACCTGGGCTAAGAAACTATGCTGATATTGCAGAGACAGCAAGGAAGGTAGGATTTGAAGTAGTGAAAGAGAAAGACTTGGCTAAACCACCAGCACAACCATGGTGGACCAGGCTTAAGATGGGAAGGATTGCTTACTGGAGGAACCACATTGTTGTAACAATACTTTCTGCTTTGGGGATTGCTCCAAAAGGGACTGTCGATGTTCACGAGATGCTGTTCAAGACAGCTGATTATCTTACAAAGGGTGGTGATACTGGGATCTTCACTCCTATGCACATGATTCTCTGCAGAAAACCTGAGAAGAAGACAGAAGAAACCTCAAATTCTTAGTCTCTAGTCTGATTGGGTAATAATCAAACATTCCCTGGTATTTTTATGTTTCAGCAACTCATGTTCTACCTCCTTTGTGACTTTCTAGTTCTTTTTTCCTCTTCATTTTAGGGTTTTTTTCCCCTTAGTTAAATCCTCTGATCTTCGTATTTTTGTTCTTAAATTTCGTGGCTGGATCTTTGTTTTTTTTCTACTGTTATTATGGCGACGGTGAAGAATACAAAGGTCAAGATTATTGTTATCTAGATTTTCATTTTTTTTTTATCATTCACTTGATTTTCTCTGTTTTAAATTAAATAAGCTAAATAAATTTTGGGTGAATGGAGGAGATCCACTGGCGAGATTTGTTGAGGATTATACGGTTTGTTTGGAATTGTGTAGCTGTTCTGTTTAAAGTGTTTTTTTTTAAATTAAAAATATATTTTTTATTTTTAAAAAATTATTTTTAATATTAACATATTAAATTAAAAAAAATTAAATTTTAACCAAAAAAAATTCAGAATTCAACGGCAAACGGGCTCTTATGCGTGTGAGAACAGGAGAGAGGGCACTCGGCGCACATGGAGCGAAAACGGCACTTTTGCCATAAGAAAATAAACCTTAGGTGCCCAGCCAGCGCTGGATCTTGGCTTTACCTGTGTCGTTAGTTTGCTTTACAACCAGCTTTTGTTGCTTTTCACATGTTGTGACAAGCTTGTAGACTGAGGACAGTTGCATTTATGGCTGAATCAGTGAATTGGAATTTGAATTTTTTTATTTTTTTTAAATTTGAATTTTAAAATTAATTTTAATGTATTGTGTTAAAAAAATAAAAAATTATTATTCTAATTTAAAAATACATTAAAAATCATTTTTTAAAATACAATTCTGAATTTTTTTAGTTTTAAATTATTTTTTATATTTTTATATTGTTGTGTTGTTAAAACTAAACTTTAAAAAATAAAAAATATTATTTTGATTTATTAAAAAAAAAATTGAAAACTAACTTGTACACGCTTACTATAGATCACATGCTGCTCTTGCACTGCTATAAAAATGATTCAATTTGGGGTCTGGTCTTATCAATTTAACTTTTCCTTTATTATGAGTATATGCGTTAAATGGCTATCTATGGGAGGAGGGAAGGCATGAAGATGAATTTCGGCATCAAGTTTAAAGCTATAGTTGATATATATATATATATATTAAGTGTTTAGAAATGTGGTGGTAATGATTGCTTTTTAAATGTTTTTTTAATATATAAAATAATATGTATTTTTTATTTTTTAACAATTATTTTTAATACAAACATATTAAAAAAACACAATTTCAAGCAATTTTTTTTAAATCATAAAACCTATTTTTAAATGCAAAAACAACTGCATCAAAAAACGACTATTAAGTGTTTATTTAAAGTTGTGTTTGGGAATAGTTTCAGTAAATTTTAAATTTATTTTTGTTTTTGTTTTTTATTGTATTAATATTAAAAATAAATTTTAAAAAATAAAAAAATATTATTTTAATTTATTTTTACCAAAAACATTTATAGGACTTTGACTGACTTAAGCACATAAGCACACTCCATTGTTTTGAAAATTTGGTTTGTAATCATCTAGTGGTAGCTAAATAGTAAAAAATTGAGATTAAAAAGTTGATTAAATGGTTTTTTTTTTTTATAATCTCAGGTTTAAATTTTTAGTTATTCATATAATAATTACTAAGATCATGATTGTTAACTTTAAAATTTATAAAATTAATTATAATATATATAAATTATTCTCAACAAACATATTACTCTAAAAAAAAGTTTGGCTTGTTCATGCTGGGAATAAAATTTGCGAGGCAGGAAATTAATCCGAAGTTGAGGCTCGGTTTTGGGCAGTACAGGGAGACTGGCAAGTCCAGACATCAACCGAAGGAGCCAAAGCATTAATTGAAAGGATGATTCATGGGGTCGCTGTTCTGAATTATTTATAGGGCTTTTTTTTTAAAATAAATTAAAATAATATTTTTTATTTTTGATATCATTTATCAAAATGATATAAAAAAATAAAAAATAATATTTTTAAAACACAAAAATAACTACAATCTTTGACACGAAAAAGTTAATGAGAATAATGCTGTTGTGGTGACGTACAAAAGGTGTAGTTCTTGCCGACATAATACTTGTGCTGGGTTCCGTTCTGGACTGGAAATGTTTAATTAATCTGGCAAATTTTAGAGTTTTGAGATTCAAAATGTTAATAATCAGAGCAAAATCAATCGTGGATAAGCGGCTGTATAAGTAAATGGATTTGCATAGTCTGCTTTGTCTTCAAGAATTTAACTAACCATCTTAGTTTCGATGGTAAATACAACCCTTTTCCTCGGTAATTGTTTCTCTTGATACCGTAATTTTTTAAGAATTCAGATCATCAATACTTGCAAGATCCGGATTAAGGTTCGGGACATGGGTTAGGCTGGTTAATTTATAATTTTTTTTAAAAAAAATATAATTTTTGATAAGTTTTTATATAAATAAAAATCAAAACAATATTATTTTAGATAAAAATTAAAAATATTTTACTTAGGGCATTGATTGTCACTCAAATTTCGGGTCATCTATCAACCCTAGCATGAGGTAAGCTTCAAATTGTTGGATTAAAGTCTTGAGCTATCCATGCCGAGTTTGGAATTTATACTTCCAACCAATAGATGCCGTGCCAAACGGATGCCCAGGCATAAAAAGCCGGTGACACTTTACAGGATGAGCAAGTTCCTTGGGAGACTTTTGTCACGTTTAGTGATTCTGGAGCTAGGATAGTAGCCATGGAAGAACAAATAAAATGAAGAGAAGCGAATCGTCACACTCTCAAGTCTCGAAACGGAAGAGTGATTGCGTGGAGGACTGACACAATCCGACAGAAGACAGGCATTTACATTTTCTTTAGTTTTTGTCCCCCCAACCTCGGAGCCCATGTTCCCGGCTCCCGTCTAAAAAAGAAAAAGAAACTGGGCAGTAGCTGTAAAGCTTTAGCCCAATTCATCTTTTTATTGAGGCCCAACTAGTTATTAGCATCGTCAATGATCTTAAAGCGATTTTCTGATCAGGAGGAAAGGGATATGCTAAGAGACTATGAAGAGAAAAAAAAGTGTCATAAAAAATCTAACCCCATCCAACTGTGTGGATAATGAGAACTACAAAAAAATATGTGGATACTATTTATGGTCACTGAGATTTTCATGATAATTCCTCAGCTCTCTTCTCCATTTTGTTCTGTGCTTAGCTCCTCTCAGGTTCTCAATTGCCTATACCTCTTCTCTACAAGCTTCTTTCCATGGCTGCCATCACAAATTTTTTGTCAAAACCACCATTGTCTCTTTCAAACACCCCTAAATTAAGCCCTCCTTGTTTGCACAGTTCCTTCTTAGTACCCTTTGTTACTAAAGAAGTTAAACCCCTTGCAGCAAAACTTGGTACAGGAAGAACTCACTTTATGACGAAGGCTACAGCTGCCCCAGGGACCAAAAAACCTGTCAGCGATGAAAAAGTACAAAAAATTCACAGCGTAGAGGAGTTCGATGAAGCACTTAAAACTGCAAAAAACAAGCTTGTTGTTGTAGAATATGCAGCAAGCCACAGTTACCATAGCAGTCAAATCTACCCTTTTATGGTAGAGCTTAGCAGAACCTGCAACGATGTAAATTTCCTTCTTGTGATGGCAGATGAATCAGAGAAGACTAGAGAGCTTTGCAAGAGGGAAAAAATTGAAAAAGTTCCACACTTTAGCTTCTACAAGAGCATGGAGAAGATTCATGAAGAAAAAGGGATTACCCAAGATACCCTGATGGGAGATGTTTTATACTACGGTGATAATCACTCTGCTGTTGTGCAGCTGCATCACAGAGAAGACGTGGAGAAGTTGATTGATGATCATAAAGCTGATCACAAGCTGGTTGTTCTTGATGTGGGGTTGAAGCATTGTGGGCCATGCGTGAAGGTTTACCCAACGGTGATTAAGTTGTCAAGGCAGATGTCTGATACTGTGGTTTTTGCACGCATGAACGGTGACGAGAATGATAGCTGCATGCAGTTTTTGAAGGACATGGACGTTGTTGAGGTGCCTACTTTCTTGTTCATCAGAGATGGTAAGATTTGTGGAAGGTATGTAGGATCTGGCAAAGGAGAACTTATTGGAGAGATTCTTAGATACCAAGGAGTTCGTGTTACCTACTAGAGTATAATTTACAAAAAATCAATTGTTTGTTTAAGGAACTGAGATTGGATAGATAAAAGGTAGCCAACACATTCGGACTGGGAAAATACATGTAGCCATAGAAGTAAAAGGCCCTTGAACTCGATTCCACTTGTGCTATTTTGACATGGCTTCTGTCGAGGAAGTCCATGTCTTGTCTAGTGGTGTTGTATACATTGTTGGCTACTATCAATTTGTTTTATATCTGTACCCTTTTTTTCATCCTTTGATCTTGAATGTGGCTAGTTACTTTTACTTGAATCTAAGGGATAAAATGGTACTGCTTAATTTGTTTTCTCGAATTAACTCAGGCAATGAGCTTGTTTTAGGTAGGAAGAAATGCATCATCTTTGTCTGTGTGATGTGCAAACAAATGCCCTGTCACTTTACTACAGTTAGCAGAAAAATGAGCCTAGAAGATGATCCTCCAACAACAGAATGCTTGCTGAAACCTATTCAGAAAATTGATAATATGATGTAGAATAATCATTTCTGAACTGGGGATGCCTCAGAGGTCACTGCATTTGCTGTGCAGTAGTGACTGCTGCATGGCTGAACCTCACACAAAAATGAAGTTCGTTGTTCTTCCTCTTCCCTTTCCCCTGTTTTTTGGCATTTTGAAGTCAGCAAAGGTTTTGTTTTTCCTACATATAATAGAGAGCACAGGTTAAGCAGTATAATACTTGAATTTGATTGGAATATTGCTCTCCTTTGGGAACCAATTTGGCAAATATGGAATAACGAATTTCAAAGTCAAGGCCTGACGATTCCATTGATGACGGGTGATTATGATGGAGAAATTATCACACATTGGTTACTAGAATGGATGAGTATTAAAATGGGTGGTAGGTCCTGTAGATGCTTCATCAAAGAAAAGGTGTGATGCTCTATAAAAATGCACCAAAATGGATGTAGATTATCTACTGTCTATGTCTAAAAACTGGTACAATAATACTCTTACTGTTTTCTTAAAAAAAGCTTCGGGGGTGGTTTTTTCATAGTTATATTAGGTGACAGGAACTGAGGCCTTGCGGATGAGATACATTGAAGATCATGATATTTTAGCTGTACCAAATTTTCTACTGGCAGCAGATTTGTTAAGTTGTGGAAGGCATCCCCTAGAAAACGATCCATTTAATCTAAGAACGTAGGAGAAAGGCTATTTTGATGCTCTTGACATAAATAAATAAATAAATAAATAAATCTCTGCCCGTAGATTCAACTAAAACCATGCCAATTTCAAGCAGGATGGGCTGGCTTTAGCAGGCAAGAGACGCAATAGCAGATGAAATTGCAGGTATCGTTTCAAATATCTTTGAGAGGACTCAAAAGCCACTTCGTGTTAACATGGTTGCATTTTCGGTTGAGGCAGCTTCCTAAATTGTGTGCGGTTTGTTAATTATTCATGAAGAATATCTAGCATTCCACTGTTTGCAAACCATACTTGGTGACGTGGGATAGAATTAGAAGCTTTTTGTGCGTGTTTAGCATCTGGTCTGAAAAGATTTTATAAAGAATTGTATTTTTTTCTTTAACAAAGTTTTGTGTGAGAGTTCATACAAGAACTATGATGTACATCGATTAATCAAATATTTTTAATTATATAATTGGGATAAAATACATACTGAATCACACCACATTACATAAACAAACATAATCTTATTCGAAATGACTATCTATTTAAAGATTTTTGTAGTGGAGAAAAACAAAAAAGAAATTAGAAAATAAATGTCTTGCTGCCAGTTGAATCAATTTGTTCTACTGATTTTTTTGCATTGCCATGACCTTCTATCAAACACAAATTTGTACAAAATCCTTTGCAATTGCACCTAACTTCCACGTTCCATCTCTGCTTTCTAGCAGGGTTTGAGATTTAACAGAAACAAAGGGAAAATATATTTGGAAGCTTCAACAAATAAGCACTGTAAATTAATTTCCTCTAACCATATTGGATCTCAGTTGAAGAGGGTGAGGTGGGTTTATGGTTCTTTTCTTCCAGAGGTTAATTTCTTTCCTTGGCAGCAAATCTATTCCTCCACCTACCAATATAGGTGCCGAGAAAGGAATGATAACCTCTTCATGTTCCTCTTCTTCTAAACGATCTACCCTCTCTTCAACAGAATAATAATCCCTGCTATCAGATTCCACAGGTGCAATCTGATGAGCGGTCCAGTCAAAACCAGCCAAAGTATCACGACCACTTGCAAACCTTTTCATTTGACTTAATGAAGGCGTTTTATCAGGAAGTGTTGGCTTATCTCCACCAGAAACAATAGATTTCCTCACTGCTTTTGATCCAGTGAAGAGTCTCATAAGTTTAGACGCATGCTTCTTTATCTTATGTGGATTCTGTGACACAGGCTTTGTTTCTTGAGGGAGCCAAGGAACGCGCTTGGAAGTGGCTTTGTTCATCTTCTTCTTGTGCTTGACTTGGCCTATACATGAGACCTTTGGTGAGGTGGGCTCTTCTTGGGTCTCAAAGCTCTCATTCTGGGGCTGTCTTCTAACTTTAGCTGGGATTAACGACCTGACATGATTAACTCCTTTGCCTGCAATGGCTTTGTGCTTGTGTGCGTTTTCTGATCTCTTATCTCTGCCCGGGCCAACTGTAAGGTTATGGAAGTTGACTGCAGAAACAACTTTTGGTAGAAATTTCAAGATCATTCTTGGTGATGCTGCTGCTTGTTTCTCCATTTCTGTTATCGTGGAATTCTCTCTGCACAAGATTTTCAATCTCTCAATCATACATGGCTTTATATATTTGTGTGCTACCAAGGTTTTTGTGTCTTTAGTCTTGACCCTGTCTTGTCTTATTTGAGTGAGAGACAGGGTTTGGTCAGAATGAAGAGGTGTGACTTCGCAAACCATTTTTGCCCATCATAATCTAATATCCATACAGCTTATCCGACTCTGAAGATTTCCTTCCAAGTTTAATTCCTGCTATTTGATACACTGATCTGTCTCCATCCATTTGCTTGGTCAATTGTCTGTTTATGACCTGTTAGGCTTTATCTAATCATCAACAAATGTTGAACGCGACGCTTACATAGGATAAGTTTGAGGGGAAAAAAAAGAGCTGCGTTCGGCAACAACAGGTTAGTTTTGAAGGCTGCCAGTGATGTTGTTTGTAATTGTCAAAACGAATCAATTATCATAAAACTTGATGAACTTAAAAGATGACATTGAACATTGGAAATTCACCGAGTTGTTGTTTGTTAAGTGTTTCGAGATAAAAGAAACATATATAAAATTGATCAAAAATATATTTAGTTATAGATATAAAAATAAATATACTTTTGGGATTATTTCAAATTAGAGTTTTATCTTTGCTTAACAAAAAGTACAAGAACAATGCCGTAATTACCTTCATTTCTCCTGCCCCGAGACCATAACTAATCGCTACTTTAATAAATTAAGGACCCTTTCGTATTATAATGGCTTTTAATTGGGGTGTTTATGATTCGGTTCGGTTTGATTTAGTCTTAAAAAATTAACCAAATTAAATTATAGTAATTTTATGAAATATTAATTGAATTGGTTAAATCCGTTTTTTTAGCAAAAATATTCTAAGACCTAATTCCATCATCTGAATTTTTCATGTAGCAAGGAGAAAACACAAGCACAAAAAAAAGATAAACTTTACAGTATTTTTTTCATGAAAGGCACAAAAAAAAAAAAACAAAAACTTTCTTGATGGGATAAATATCTTTAATATCCAAAACAACTCCTTTATAGTTTTCATTGCTGCTAGCCTATCGATTTCAACCATTACCATGAATACTTACCATAAGAAAGACAATTAAGAATAAAAAGGAAGGAAAGATGAGAACAAGGAAAAGATACAAGTGATAAAGATACATAAAGATATTGTCTTTACGGTAGCTTTTTTATTCTTGTATGGCAAGTACAAGCTATTATAAATTTTCAAGTTACAGAGAAGGCTTATAAATATATAGAAGCAAGGAAGAGAAACAGTTGTTAACTCCTATTTTCTCTGGTTGAAGATCATCGTATATCAATTTTATTTGGATGTGTACGTGACATTGAAAAATATGACACTCACATTGAAAACTCATTCAATAACCCACTAGAAAGAAAAATTGTTTATTTGGATGTGTATGTGACATTAAAAAATATGACACTCACATTGAAAGCTCATTCAATAACCCACTAAAAAGAAAGATTGGGAAACAGGGAAAGGAAGATTGAAAATTAATTAAGAGGAGGATTAAGAATTTTTCTGGGGCAGACGATGGCTTTTGTGAGAGGCAAGAAGGTTATATTAACTATTAGGGTTAGATTACAATTTAATTATTTATACCTCAAAGATTTGTGTCACTTTTGGCTTTTAATGGGTCCGGTTTAAATTATGCTGGTTTCTGGTTTAAAATCAAAACTGAACTGAATCTGTTAAAATTTATGGTTTTAACAATTGGTTCATTTTTCTTTAGTTTTATCAATTTTCTCGGTTAATCGGTTATTTTGAATACCCCTAACTTTTAAATTTTAAATTTTTTTATTTAAAAAATAAATTGATTTTTAATTTTTTTAATAATTTTAATGTATTGATAGTAAAAATGAAAATAATTTTTTTTAATTTGCTACATTTTTTTTAATAAAAATTACTTTAAAAGTCATTATGCATCACAATATCAAACACGTATTACAAGTATACTTAATTTCATATGATAAGTCCTAAAATCCAATATATTTAGGAATAAAATTGATATGTTAAATAATCAGTTAATCTTTTAGTTCAACTAACCTAATTCATTTTTGTTAGCCAATATACTTGGTGACTTATATGAAAAACCTAACTAGTTAGTAGTTGGTAGCTAGTAGTAGCAAATAGTGTATGATAATTGCAAAGGATCTCATTTGATGAAAGTGAAGACTTTTCAATACTTAAATCAATAATTTTATAAAAAGAAAAAGTAAGATGATATTTTAGAAAAAAAAACTTTGAAAATATATATACTGAAAGTGATAAAAATGAAAAGAAAGTGAACCTTAAATTTAAAAAATTTATAGTATATTTATTTTAATAAAAATAAGGGATTAAAATGTAATTTTATTTTTATGATATTTTAAATTATATTATTTTTAAAATAATAAATATATGATTAGTGTAAAATATTGAGAGATGCCTGTGAAGTCTTGAAAATTTTTTTAAGAAAGTGTTGAGATTAGGTAAGGTGCGTGAATTTACTAGAGAAAAAAGCTAGATTTAATTGCGTTGTTTAAACCAAAAAATACTGAACTTAAGTGTGATAATTTAAGCTCATAGAGTGTTGAGGTGCATGCCCACCATTAAGTCAGGTGTGCCACGCCCTTGATGGAAAATTAGGCATATGCCGGTGCTGGATACAAGGGCTCAGAATTATTGTCCGAGCTTATGCTTTTTAAAAGTGGGGCCCGGGCTGCTATACCCAAACTTATGTTCTTTAAATGTTTTTTTAGGGTTTTAATTTTATAATTTTTGGGAGTTGAGCTTAGATTACTGTACCCATGTTTTAAAACATTTTTTAGGTTTTTTTTTTATTTTTTTAAAGATATTTTTAGTTATATTTTATCTGAATAAATTAATATCCATCTTAAATCATATGCCAAGAGAGTAAAACACAATAACTCGCCACGATTCCACGGTTAGTTTTAACACCAATCTTTTTACTCAAGGAAAAGGGTGATTGTCCATGAACTCGACCATTTATTTTTTTTAAAAAAAACAAATGATGGAAAATCACGCCCCTCCTGTAGTAGTAGAATTGGTAATACGATCCCCTTCAATGAAATGGTCCATAGCAATTGTTCATTGGAAGATACGGTGTTCGTCCGCCTTGGAAGCTTTAAATTATTGCAAATCAAGGTTTGATTTTCATTTATCAGTGAAGTCAAACACACACAGAGGGTCCTTCGGGTCTTTGGCATTTAAATATTATACCGTTGAGTTTCCTATGGCACAAAAATCTTGACTTAGTAGATGAGAAAAATTATCACAAGTATTTAGAAACTGTTTGTCTAAAAAAAATATATTTTATTTTTAAATTATTTTAAATTATTAATATTAAAAATAAATTTTAAAAAAGTATTCGTGAGCATTGGGGGTATTTGCCCACCAACCCAAGCAGCCTCAAAGATTATAAAATCCATGGAATAAGAACCAGATATAAGCTGATCAAGTGAGAATTATATTAACTACTGATTGCATCTCAATACATCTCATGGTGGAGGGGTCTCGGTGCGTTGATTTTGAGAGTTTGAGGGTTCAAGTCTCGCACCCTATGTTAGACGAAAGTATTTGTACCATTTCTCAAAAATATATTTTTAGCAGGAATGGCAAATTAACTACATTATCCAAAGTATTTGTTAAATTTAATCCTAAATTAATTGAATAGTTTCTTCAAATTTATTGGATAATTTCAATATTTTTTTTTAAATTATCAACTTGATTATTTTTTAGTTTTATATTTTAAAAACAATGGGATCCTAATCAATCTTAACTAATTAGTTTATTAAGCCTATTAAGAAGACATCGTTGAATTTTATAACAAGTGAGTGTTATTTTTATATTGTTTTTTTTTATATATATAATCCGAGAGGTTAACTTATACATATTAAAATTAATTTTTGAATCCATTAAACATCATATAAGCTTAATAAATATGTAAGACATCATGAGATGACAAACTTGTACAATAAAACTTGAATCTTGATACAAAAAAAGAGAACAAATTCTTTCCGCCACTTGACTACAGCCTCTTGTGCATTTTTTATGTTGTTTCTTCTTCGTACTAGTCTTATACATATTTAGTTTGAAAAACATAAATATATATAAAGCTTTTAACATATTATATGGATATTATAAGAAATATAATAAAATATGAATTTACTTAAAAAAATTAAAAAAATACACTTATTTAAAATAAAATTATTTATACCTTTTATTATCTAAATATTTATGAATACGGGGTATTTGGGAAAAAAAAAACAAAAAAAGAAGAAGATGATTTTTAAATTGTTAATTTTAAAATAATATGTGTGTTGATAGATCAGTAGCGTTTTTTTTTTAATTGTAAGCAGCTCTTGTTTTTTTATAAAAGATTGATTGATATCTTTTTTTATTTATTTCTTAATTGTGTTTTTTTAACAACATAATAATAATGGTTGAAAAGTAGTTATCAAAATTGTTAAAAACAAATAGAGATGGTTTTCAATAATAATAATAATGATTAGTTTTCCTATTTTTCAATAAAAAATTCAAAATAAACAAATTTTCTAATTCTGTTTTAAGAAATTTGAAAATAAAAACTAAATAAAATACTAAATAACTCCTATAAATTCTAGAAGTTTGGATCCTTGTTATAAGATTTTAGGGTTTAGTGGATAAACGGTCCTGATCTTGATTATCTATGATTATCGACTATAAATTTAATTGAAGTAATTAAAAAATCTTTTTTTTTTCAAATCAAAACTGTTAATTTAGATTAATTCATATAACTCGTAACACGAGATTAGATGAAGTTGATTTCGAGCCTGAATAAATTTTATATAAATTTAAGATTAAATCGAGATTTGAGAGGAATGATTTGGAAACTCACTCGATCTACATGCAAAGCAGGAGGGCAGGTCGTCCTCGCCACAAGCTCCCAGCACGATACCGGCCTGGTCATATGCATTCATACATCCACAAGAGATGCCGTAGCTTATTGACATCTAAAATCAGCATCGCCGTCTAAAATCCAGCATTCTCTCCTTCGTTACCTTTCTCCATGCTTCAAGCCTTCAGTGTCAGCTTCCTCTCTCTGACCAGTTCCTCAAAGCAGCCATCCTAGCCATCAATGGCTTTACTTAAAACAAAGCTACCTTTTCCTCCCTCAACTTCTCCTCGCCTCTTCAAACACTTATCTTCCTCTTCCTCTCCAACCTCACAGGAAGAAGAAAACAGGCCATAAAGACCCTGAAAACCGCATTGTCACCTGAAGATACCTTAATGGCCGAGAAATTCCACTCTCTGATCAAAGAACATTGCCTCAGCAACCCCGAAAAAACACCACCACCCGATCCCACCGACACCATCTCATCTCCGTCCCTTGATTTCTCTCAGATCATTTCCACCGTCCGTTCCATCTCCACATCCATCGTTCGTCACGTCATTGCACAGTCCAGTGGGGTCCGTCACGGTATCCCAGTGCCTCAAGTCCTTGCTTTCTTCAACTGGGCTAGCAATCAAGACGGTTTTGGTAAATCCCCTGAGGCTTGCAATGAAATGATTGATTTTTCTGGTAAGGTAATGATGTTTGATGTAGCTTGGTATGTTATTGATTTAATGAAAGCTAGAAATGGTGATGTTACCGTAGAGACGTTCTCGATTCTTATGAGAAGGTATGTTAGAGCTGGATTGGCAGCCGACGCGATCCATGCTTTCAATCGTATGGAGGATTATAATTGTAAGCCTGATAAGATTGCATTTTCGATTTTGATTAGTATTTTGTGTAGGGAACGAAGAGCTAGCCAAGCTCAGGAATTTTTTGATAGTTTAAAAGATAAGTATGAGCCTGATGTTTTTGTGTACACGAATTTGTTCTGTGCATGGTGTTGTGCTGTGAATATATCGGAGGCGGAGAGGGTGTTTGGAGACATGAAAATGTCTGGGATTAAGCCTAATGTTGATACGCAGAGTATTGTTATCGATTCTTTGTGGAGGTGCGGGCAAACTAAACATGCTCATGATGTTTTCGCGGCAATGCTTGATGCAGGATGCCATCCAAATTCGATAATTTTTAACAGTTTGATGAGGATACATGCTAAAGTTGGGAGGAAGGAAAAGGTTCTGCAATTGTATAATCGAATGAAGAGGTTTGGATGTGAGCCTGAAATGGTCACCTATAATTTTCTTTTAGAGACTCATTGCAAGGACGAGATTCGTGAGGATGTGAAAAGAGTGCCTATGCTGATGATTGAGAAAGGTTGTGCTTTGAATGTTGAAGATTCTAACATGTGATCTTTGTATACTATTATACTGACATAATATTTAATATATTATAAGAAAAGATAATATTATTAAATATAGATAAAAAAATAATTACAATACACATGTATAGAGGATGGAGATCATTTTACTCAAACTCAACTTTCATTACTCTTATGTACTACTACACATTGCAACATAATTGCCGTTTTTGGCAATTATTTCTTTTTTCTTTCTTCTTTTTACACATTTCCTCTTATTTTATGAATTTTTGGCAATTATTTCTTTCTCTCTCTTCTTTTTACACATTCCCTCTCATTTTATTCTCATATAATACCTCTATTTACAAATATCAATGGTAAAAGAAATTAGCCATAAATTATAGTACTAATAGTAACAGCACATAAGTTGCATCATTTTGTAAATAGTTGGTGCAACTACTATTATAACTTTTTAACAATGACATCTTTTCTTTTTAGGGTAGGCTATAAAAGTTGTTGTTTCATGATTGCTACATATTAATAGCAAGAATCCTAACACCGAATATGTCCATTTTCAATACATTAATTGTGTGTGTCACAAAGTTTGGTAATGTAAATGTTGTTTATAGGATTTATGACACAATGAAGGAGTTCACGTGTGAGTCTAATTGAGCCTAATGCGATGACTTATAATACCTTGATAAAAATACATGTTTTTTTAAAATAAACTGATATGATTTTAAAGTTGAAGAAGGAGATGGATGCAAATAAGATTGAACCTAATGTTAATACCTTCAAGGTTTTGATCACAATGTATTGTGAAATGGAGAATTGGAAGGATACTTGTGAGTTGTGTAAGGAGATGATCGAAGAGAAGTGCTTGAAACCTAGCCTGCAGGTTTATGAAATGGTTCTTCAGCAACTAAAGAAAGCAGGACAATTAAAGAAGCACAAAGAATCGGTAAAAATGATGGTAGATAGAGGATTTGTTTCTCGTCCCACTTGAAGCCATGCCGTCTATTCTTTTTAATGAATTTAGGTGACTCTTGATCTCTTTTCGTGGCCTAATCTCTTTATATTAAGATTTAAAGATGCTTAAGGTCATAGTCTTGTTATTTTTTACAGAATCATTTTAATTAGTAAAATTAACACGATTTTAGTACGAGTCCTTAGGTTTTAAGTAACATCACATGAGGAGTAGTTTCTCTATGCATTGTAAGTTTATAACCGATGTTTTTCATGTTTTGCTTGCAGTATTTTGCAGCTTCAGTTTTTTGCTTGCATCATCTCTATTTTCAATTTTCTTACTAAATGGATGGTTTAAGAGGTAGAATACTACCAACCTTCTTCAACCCGATCAAATGATCCGAATTCCAAATCTTTTAGATGTTAACATCACCTTAATATCTTTTTCAAGATCAAGAAAAAATAAAATTTACCCGGACTTGTGATATAACAAAGCTTGATTATATATATTGTTTACAATATTTTTTAGATAAACATCTCAACCTAACTCTAATTTAATAAGTTGATGGTCAATTCATAATTTTCAACTAACATAATTAAGATCTGATTCAATTTTTAATATTATGATTTTAATTTTTTTTAAATCAATAATTGTTATTTTGATTGATTTAAATTAATATAAATTAATTTATTTAATCCATAACTTGAGGATTGGATTCAATCATGGTCCGGGCCCGATTAGCAACCCTGGATGGAAAGCAGAAAGACCCATGTGGGTTTATCGATTTCTGGACTGATTTCTGATTATGTCGATAAAAACGGTTGGACTAAATCTGTTGTATAAACCTAATTTCTTTCGTCTATGCTTCTTCAAGCCTCTCTGTTTCTCAAAGCAGCCATAGTCGCCAATGGCTTTACTCAAAACAAAGCTCCGTTTTCCTCACTCGCTCTCTCCTAACCTCCTCAAACCCTTCTCTTCCTCTCCTCTTACATCCTCAGACTCTAACCTCCTCGAAGACGACTCGAATGACGATGAAGAACATACCATTAAAACCCCCAAAACCCCACTATCTCCCGAAGAAACCTTCGTCGCTGAGAAACTCCACTCCCTTATCAAAGACCACTACCGCAACAACCCCAACAAAACCCTGCCACCTGACCCCACCTACACCATCCCATCTCTCTCCCTTGATTTTTCACAAACCATCTCCACCGTCCATTCTATCTCCCCCTCTATCATTCGCCACGTCATTGAACAATCCGGCGGGGTCCGTCATGGCATCCCCGTTCCACAAGTCCTTTCTTTCTTCAACTGGGCTAGCTATCAAGAAGGGTTTGATAAATCCCCCGAGGCTTTCAACGAAATGGTGGATTTTGCTGGTAAGGTAAGGATGTTTGATTTAGCTTGGCATGTTATTGATTTAATGAAAGCTAGAGATGTGGAAATTACTGTAGAGACGTTCTCGATTCTTATGAGAAGGTATGTTAGGGCGGGTTTGGCTGCGGAGGCGATACATGCTTTTAATCGTATGGAGGATTATAATTGCAAGCCTGACAAGATTGCGTTTTCGATTTTGATTAGTATTTTGTGTAGGAAACGAAGAGCTAGTGAAGCTCAGGAATTTTTTGATGGTTTAAAAGATAAGTATGAGCCTGATGTTATTGTGTACACGAATTTGGTTCGAGGATGGTGTCGTGCTGGCAATATATTGGAGGCAGAGAGGGTGTTTGGGGAGATGAAAGTGGCTGGGATTAAACCTAATGTGTATACGTATAGTATTGTTATTGATTCGTTGTGCAGGTGCGGGCAAATCACGCGTGCTCATGATGTTTTTGCAGAGATGCTTGATGCCGGGTGTCAGCCAAATTCGATAACTTACAATAGTTTGATGAGGATACATGTTAAAGCAGGAAGGACGGAGAAGGTCTTGCAAGTTTATAATCAAATGAAGAGGCTTGGATGTGAGCCTGATACTGTTACTTATAATTTTCTTATAGAAACTCATTGCAAGGATGAGAATCTTGAGGATGCAATTAAGGTGATTGTTTTGATGGCTAAGAAAGGTTGTGCTCCGAATGCGTCTACTTTTAATACTTTATTTGGGTGTATTGCGAAGTTAGGGGATGTGAATGCAGCTCACAGGATGTATAAAAAGATGAAAGAGTTGAATTGCGAGGCTAATACGGTGACTTATAACACCTTGATGAAAATGTTTGTTGCGTCGAAATCGACTGATATGGTTCTCAAGTTGAAGAAAGAAATGGATGAGAATAAAATTGAGCCTAATGTGAATACCTACAAGGTTTTGATCACAATGTATTGTGGAATGGGCCACTGGAATAATGCTTACAAATTCTTTAGAGAGATGATTGATGAGAAATGCTTGAGACCTAGCCTGCCGGTCTATGACATGGTTCTGCAGCAGCTTAGGAAAGCAGGACAGTTAAAGAAGCATGAAGAATTGGTAGAAAAGATGGTAGATAGAGGATTTGTTACTCGCCCACTGTAGAAGAAGCTGTGCATTCTGCTCCGATGAGTTATTCTCTCCACTTGTGGCATAACCTTTCTTATTAAGATACATTCATGTTCGTATGATGATTAAGTTCAGTTTCTTGATGTTGTACACTGACATTTCTAGAGCAAAATTTTGAGAATTTTCCTGGCATGCCTCAAAACTTCTAATTTCTACCTCTCTGAGATATCTGACTTTTTTCAACTGTGCTGTCTGCATTTGTAACTGGTAATTAGTTTGAACTTCCCAGCTCTCCCAATAAAAAATGTCCTGGGATGAATCAAATATTCATTCCAATTTTCTGGGAAGGCACTGATCACAAAATGACCACGAAGAGAAAGCTTATTAAGCTGGACGAGCTCCTTGCATCCATGACTGCCACTTGTAGCTCTCTGCATCCTTGCTTAACTGGAAACTAATAACCTCACGCCATACAGTTTTGGGAAACACGATATATCACTGTCATCATTTCCAGATAATTTCTACAAGGCCTGTGGTTTTAAATTTTTTCTACTATATGAAGATGCAAAACTAGTGGCCAAAGATAGAAGCATAGGTTATAATGCATTATTCCTGGGTACAATGCTGCTACTTTTCTGTCTGCACGGGATTACCCTGCTTGCAAACCAGGCTTTGTCTATTTCACCGACAACTATGATAATATTACTGGATATTTGATGTCACTTATGTAGTTACTAGTTACATCATCCAATCCATATGATGACATGTGATCCCGTGGATTAATTTTTTTATATAAAAAATATTAAAAAAATTAAAATTTAAAGTATTAAGTTTTTCTCTAAAATTATATTTAAGATTCCTGAGTTTGACTGCAATGCCTAATTCAAAAGTAATATTTATAATATTAATAATAATATTAAACTTACACTATCCAAGTTTATGTGGGTTTGAATGCATTACTAGATTCAATAATTTTGAATACGAGTCTAGTTACAAGGAAGTGTCATAACAATATGATAATTAAATAGATTAATAGAAAAAAACCAACAGTAAGTTTTTTTTTTAATTAACCAGATTAACCTGTCAAACTTTAGATTCATGTTGATAAAATTTGATAACTAAATAGAAAAAAAATTGACAGATTACTCGGAATTTACTATGCTAACCCATCAAAGCCGGGATTCGTGTTATGAAAGTTTGATAATTAAATAAAAAAAATTAACATTAACAAACTAAATTAAACAAAAAAATTAATTAAAAAGAAAAAACAAAATCAAACTAATAAAGAAAAGAAAAGGAATCTAAATTAATTGTGTTAACATGTCAAACTTGAGATTTGTGTCATGAAAGTCTGATAACTAAATAGAAAAAATTTTAATATTAACAAACTAAATAAAAAAATAATTAAAAAAAGAAGAAAGCTTTAGCCTTATCACTGAGGATTATATTATGCAGTTTACAGTGAAAGACACAAAAAAGAAAAGAAAAGATAAAAAAAAAACTAAAAACTTCAGTCTTTTCACCGTGACTACATACAATATTAAAAGAAAAAATTTAAAGAAAAAACTAACGAGAAAAAAAAATCTGAATCAACTTTGTTAACCCTCCAAATCAAGTCTAAAATTCGTGTCATGAAAGTGTGATAACTAAATAGAAAAAAGATTAATGAAAAAGGAAAAAGAAAAAAAAAGAAAAAAACATACAAGAAAAAAAACTAATAAAGAAAAAGAAAAAAAATCTAAATTAACTCGTCAAATCTGGGATCCGTATTATAAAAGTCTAATAATTAAATAGAAAAAATTTAATATTAAAAAAGTAAATTTAAAAAATAATTAAAAAACAAAAAAAAGCTAAAGACATCGGTTTTTTTACTGTACTGTGTAGTCTGTAGTAAAAAACATAAAAAAAAGGAAAGGAGGTAAAAAACAAATAAAGGTATACCCAACAGGTTAATTTTTTTCCTTATATAGAAATATCAAAAAAAGCTAAAATCTTAAAGTGTTAAGAGCAGCTCCAACGGACAAGGCATACGGAGAGCTAAAGCTGTTTTACCTATTTAATTGTTTCTGTTCATGTTCCAACGGGCAAGCTAAACAAATAGCCATTTTGGCTATTTGTTTTGTTAACAGCCATTTCTACATTTAACTGTAGAAATGACTATTTTTATAGCCGTTGGCTAATAATTTTTTTTTTAAATATAGAATAAATCTTCTATAAATACATGAAGAAAAAATTTGTAGTTTTAAATTTTTGTATTGTGCCTCATCCTTCTCTCAAATTTTTTTAAAAAAACAAGAATCAATTATTCTATGATTAATTATTAACATCGGTTGTGTTAATTAGCTGAAATTAAAAGGTATGCTTGTTTAAAAGTTTTTTTATTTTTTTATATCTCTTTATTTTTTAGACCTTTTGTTGTTAATTTAATATTTGTGATGAGTTTTATTTCTTTATTCTTTGATGTTTTTAATATGGATTAAGAAAGACAATTTATATTTATGTTGTTATCTTTGATAAAATTGAGAGGAATTAATAATGGTAGTTGATATTGATAAAAAGATTGAGTTACATATTTAAAATTTATTTTTTATTGTATGTCTTAATTTGAGGTCAATTATATTTTGTCCTTTTGAAAATGCAATTAAACTAGTATATCGATTCTATTTTAGTTCCAAAAATGGTCAAATTATTATTAAAACAAGTAGGAGGCAATGCTTATTATTAATTCGCATGTATGAAAACTACAAAATTATTAGACATTGAATGCGAGCTTCTTTTATACTCTCTTGTAAAGTTTTAACTTGAGTTTTTTTTTAATGTAGATAGATTCAAATTTTCCAAGCTCTTTTACCAACTTTCTTATGAGTGAGTCAGAAGATATTCTCTCTCAACCAAGTGATTCAAATTGATGACTTAACATGCTCGAATTTAAATGTCCATTCGGCAAAAAAATCACAAAGAAGTAAAAATTTCTCACTAGAGGAGGATTGTTTACTCGTCTCTACATGGCTAAATACAAGCAAGGATCTAATTACAGGAGTTGAACAACAAACAAAACAGTTTTGGGCTCGTGTACATGCTTGCTTTGTAGATAATGGAGGAAACTTGAATAATCGTTCACAAATAAGTATCTCAAGTAGATGGCAAGAAATAAATAGAGAAGTCGGTAAATTCGTTGGATTTGTTACTCAAATTGAAAATTGTCAGCAAAGTGGAATAACTGAAGAATCAAGGATAAGTTTATATTCATTTTTATATTAAAGTGTTTAACATATATTTTAATATTATTTAATTAATTTATTTTTTTACCAGATTAATGATGCTCGGCAAATGTATGCTTCTTGCGTTGGCAAACGATTTCAACTAGAACATTGCTGGGTTATTTTAAGAAAAGAACCCAAATGGCAATTTGAGCGTGCAAGTCAACATCAAAGGTCAAATAAGAAACAAAAAGGTCATGTCAATGCAAGTCCAGCTTCATCAACTCCATCCACCCCTGATGCTGTGAGTTTAGGAGAAGATAGTGAACCGTTGATTTATCAAGATAGACCAATCGGTCAGAAGGCTGCAAAGGAACGACTTAAACGTAGACAAGGAAAAGATAAAGTTGGGGATGTAACTGTAACGAATCTCTTACAACAATTCAGGGATACTCTAGTTGAAATTGAGGATCAGAAGAAACAAGACAGGAAAATTATGTTAGAGCAACAAGCCATGATGATTCAACAAAGTCAAGAGAAACAAGAATTGGACAGGATTGAGAAAGAAGAACAAATTATGAAAATGGATATTTCTAATTTGGATNGCAAGTCCAGCTTCATCAACTCCATCCACCCCTGATGCTGTGAGTTTAGGAGAAGATAATGAACCGTTGATTTATCAAGATAGACCAATCGGTCAGAAAGCTGCAAAGGAACGACTTAAACGTAGACAAGGAAAAGATAAAGTTTAGGATGTAACTGTAACGAATCTCTTACAACAATTCAGGGATACTCTAGTTGAAATTGAGGATCAGAAGAAACAAGACAGGAAAATTATGTTAGAGCAACAAGCCATGATGATTCAACAAAGTCAAGAGAAACAAGAATTGGACAGGATTGAGAAAGAAGAACAAATTATGAAAATGGATATTTCTAATTTGGATCCAATTTCTGTAGCGTATTTTCAAAATAGAAAGTTAGAAATTATGCAAAAGAGGGGTTTTGATTTTTAATTAACTTTGATTGATTTATTGTAATGTAATGTATTTTTAATTAAATATGTAGAAAATTCTTGGTTATTTTAAATACATTGTTATGAAATTGATATCAATTCATAATACTTTTTTAAAGTTCCTCTAACATTTAACAATAACAAGTAGGATTAATTAACTTAAAAGATAACAAACATAATGAAAAAAAAACATAAAAAAACCTGAAAATTATGATAACATGAGAAGTTAAAATCTAAAGATTCTACTTGTTGCCATATTGTTCCCACAAATGTTCAATCAAATCTTCTTGTAGTTGAGAGCAAGTAGCTCTATCCCTAATTCGATTATGAGTTTGAAGAAAATCATGTAGTTCTGGTATTTCATAATGTGACACTGATATAAAGGAATTGACTTCATGTTCATGGTCAAATCCAAGGTTTATTGCTCCTTCATCCTCAATAATCATATTATACATTATTATGCAAGCTTTCATAATATATGCAAGCGTTTCTTCATCCCAGTATCGAACAGGTCCACGTACAATTGCAAAACGAGATTGGAGCACCCCAAATGCCCGCTCCACATCTTTTCTTGCAGACTCTTGCTTGCTTGCAAAATATTTTCTCTTTGCTCCTAATGGTCTTGGGATTGTCTTAACAAAGGTTGACCAATTAGGATAAATCCCATCTGCTAAATAGTATCCCATTGTATATTCATGCCCATTAATTGTATAATTGACAGGAGCAGTACGACCTTCAGCAAATGCAGCAAAAATAGGTGACCGATCAAGAACATTAATATCATTTAATGATCTAGGCATTCCAAAAAAGACATGCCATATCTAAAGATCTTGTGAAGCCACTGCCTCTAGAATTATAGTTGGTTCACGACAATGACCAATATACATTCCATGCCATGCAATTGGACATTTCTCCCATTTCCAATGCATACAGTCAATGCTCCCTAACATCCCTGGAAACCCACGCTGCTCTCCAATTGATAATAATCGACAAATATCAGCCTCGTTTGGTGCCCTTAGATACCAATCACCAAAAACTTCTACGATTGCTTTGACGAAAGCTCTAAGACTTTCTATTGCAGTGGTTTCTCCAATTCGAAGATATTCATCAGTAAGATCTGCAGGAATACCATATGCAAGTATTCTGTGAGCTGCAGTTATCTTTTGAAGGCAAGATAAACCAAGAACACCAAGAGCATCTGTCCTTTGTTTGAAATATGAATTATGAGCTTCCACTGCATTTGCGATCCGAAGAAAAAGACGACGACTCATCCTAAATCTTCTTTGAAATTGACTTTCGATGAATTTAGGATTTTCTGCAAAATAATCATTATATAACCTTAACTCACCTTCCTTTCTATTACGATTGACAATGTTGTGACCAGGAATAGAGCCACGATACCTTGTTCTTCGTCCTTGAATATTCGATTCTTCTTCAGCAACTACAGCAGTAGCAACTTGAAAAGCCAACACAGGAGTGTCATCATCAAAATCAAAAGCATCATAAAAATTAAAATTAGAATGATTCATGATGAATTTTAATGAAATATAACAAAGATTGGAGAGAAGAAAATGATGAGAAAAAATGTTAAGATGTATGAGAATATTTATAGATGGACTATTTTTTCAAATTGTAAAATCTTAGAATGTTGGCGGTAAGTTTTTTAAAATTTGAAATTTTAAAATTTAAAATATTGGCGGTTATTTTTTCAAAATTTAAAATTTTAAAATTTAAATTATTGGCGCTTATTTTTTCAAAATTTAAAATTTAAAAATTTAATGTTGGCGGTTATCTTGGTGCTGATTTTTTCAAAGTTTGAATTTGAATTTACTTTTTAAAAATTAAATTTTTAACAATAACATATAAAACTTAAAATTAAAAATATTGATATAAATAAATTTTAAATTTAATTTTTTAACTTTTATATTACTTCATTAATTTTATAAATTATTCATATTAATTATGTAATTAATAACATCATAATTATATTATATATAAAATATTTAAATTAGTTATATAATTATATTAAAATTAATTTAACATGAAATATATTAAAATATAAATGGCTTTTCTATATAGCTTTTACCATTGGAATGCATATCAACAAAAAAGCTATATTTACACTATTTATAATGCCATATTATCAATATAGCTCTTCTAAAAAGTATCTCCCGTTGGAGATGCTCTAAGTCTTTGTGCAAAGATATACCAAAAAAAACCTTGGGTCTAGCTGCAACACTAGATTCAAGAGCCTTAGAGGTAGGCCTAGCTACAAGGTCGTATCATAAAAGTATGATAATTAAATATATTAATTAAAAAAACCCAACAGGAAGAAAAAAAACTAATAAAAAAATAAAAATCTAAATTAATTGGGTTAACTTTCAAACCAAGTTAATATGTCAAACTTAGGATTCACGTTATGAAAGTTTGATAATTAAATAGAAAATAAATTGATGGGTTAACCCATGAAATTATATTAAAATGTCAAACCTGAGATATTTATGATGAAAGTAATTTACTATTAACAAACTAAACTAAACAAAAAAATAATTAAAAAGAAAAAAAGCAAAAAAATTTTTTGAGTTAACTCGTCAAATTATGTTAACCCATTAAACTCGAGATTCATGTTATAGAAGTCTAATAATTAAGTAAAAAATTTAACATTAACAAACTAAATTAAATAAAAATTATTAAACAGAAAAAAAAACAAAAAAATTGATTGGTCAACCCATAATTAACTGGGTTAACCCGTGGAACCTGAGATATGTGTAATAAAAATTTGATAACTAAATAAAAAAAATTAATATTAACAAACTAAAATTAATTAAAAAAATAATTAAAAAAATTCAAGTTAACTCATTAAACCGGGTTAACATTAATAAACCAAATTAAACAAAAAAATACTAAAAAAAACAAAAAAAAGCTAGAAAAGCACAAAAGTAAAAATAAAAGCTAAAAAAAACTGAAGTATCATTATTTTACTGTGGATTGCACTGTGCAATCTATAATAAAATATTGATATATTTTAGTATATGTTACAATATACAATAATGATTTTATTTTTGTAAATTATATTTATTATTAATAAATTTTTCATTTTTAATTTTCAATTGTATTTAATTAATAAATTTGAAATTTAATTAATAAATTTAAAATTAAAATAAAATACCTGGAATAAAAAAAATTATAAAGATATTTTAAAGCACGGCGTATTAACATTAGATAAAGATCAAGAAGAACTGAATTTGCCAAAGAATATTATTATTATTATTATTTTATGAGAGAAACTTCAAATTAATCCTTAAATGCATTACAAATTCTCATTTTCATCAATTGGATTTATAATCCTTCAATGTTACCAATTGTGTCGTGTTCACTGCTATTTTGGTCAAAATTGTCATGTGAACCATGCACGGTTAAGTAGAAATCACCAATTGAAATGGATAAAAGGACCCGATTGAGAAATATATAAAACATCTGTGACCTGAATTATAAAAGTTTCCTTTTATCTTGTGATTTAATGTCTTAACATTAATTATTGCATTATACATACAATTATCAAATCTTTCCTGTCTTTTTCTATTACTTTTTCTCTTGTATTTTTCTATCTTTGCTCAAAACTTTGGTGCATAAATATCTTGCATATATTTTTAGATAATTATTAAAATATTTTTTTCTTTGGAGAAAATCTTGAAATAATTATTACGCTTCTATAATATTTCTATTATTATAATTAACAAAATATTGTAAATCTTGATACTCATCATGTTAAAATTCAAGAACTAACACGAAAAATTGTAGAAATTTAAGAATGCAAAAAGGTGAAAGAAAATTAAGGAGGGAATGTGGAAGTATCTGCCCGTTGACTATGTTTANATATATTCCATGTATATCCACTTGTCACCCTAAAGGGTAGTATCTTACTATATCAATCCATCCTAACGTGATTATGCTTATCCAATTCATTAACAAAATTATATCAAAATAATATATTCTTAATGATACTAAATCTAATCTTAAATCATAACCTCCTATTAAATAATGCACCTCTTATATTTATCATCTACTCGTAATTCTTTTTTTAAAGATTAGCTAATAATCTTTTACAATTTAATTATAGAGATATTTAATTTATTTATAAATTTACTAGATATTAATGAATTTATGGCCCTCCGATTTAATTAGGCATAACTTTTTTCAACTTTAAACTATATTCATACATGCCACCATATCTAGTTAAGTCCTGATAGCCTTCTAATTTTAGTGATATTCTCTGCTCTGAGTCTTATCATCTTCGTCTTGAACCCGCCCTCTACTAGCATTGGCTCCTAACTAAGTGGGCTTTAATTGCTCTATGTCTAGCATATTCACTATCATTAATTTCTTCTAGTTATGTGTTTAAGTCTTGTTTAGGAAATTTGTCCTAAAATACCTAAATTCTCCACATAACACCCATCATCTAAATACCAGTAGTCCTCACCTATGTCCTACATGTATGTAGCTAAAACATCTCCTAGCAATCACGCCAGAGCCTTCTAGACGAGGTTGATTGCATATATTGTAATGGGAACTTTGTTATCGTATGGCTATGCAACTAAAATAAAATTAAAAATTAACTCAAAAAAGCTTTGAAACCCCGACTCAAATAAAATCCTAAACCTGAGAATTAAAGATAACTAAAAAAACTTGGATCTATATTTAGACGTAATAACTTGAAGTATGCAAATAATATTATGAATCTAATTATTTTTGACAAGTCAATGTATAATATTTGTTATTATAAAAAAGTTGTTTATAACATGAAAATATAGAAAAAATTCTATTTATTCAGATCATCATAACTATCAAATCTTGCAACCATAAAAACAACATATAATTCCCTTTAAATAACTTTAATGAATCCTTTTCAGGGTTGCAAACTAATAATCTCTATCTAATAATCAATTAATACAAGTCTAATATTGAAACATATCTTGAAATAATATCTAATAGGCCAAAACAAACATAATTTGTAATAAATTCAAAAGCAAATAATATTTTGCACTAAAATAAGTGTAAATTTTTTTTATAAAATAATTTTTTTTACTTGAAATCTTTTTGCATAACCGAAACTCCTCCTTTACTTTTTTTCAAAGGCTTTTCTGAAACTTCATGCTCTAAAATAGATAGAAAACTTTGTTTTTATTTTTTGAATTTTTTTTCCTTAAATTTCCTCCCTTTATTGCTAGGAAATCCTACAAAATAAAGAAAAGAACAATAAAAAAATCTCAAAGCTCTTACCACATAATAGTTGTTGCCATAAATATGTTTTTATTTGACATGAAAGAGCATAGAGAAATCCTTATATTGACTTAGATTTGAGATTTTTGGGTGATTAACACAAAGAATAAATATTTTATATAAAGGGCTTGCTATGATAATATCCCAATAGAGGTGAGACTTTCCTATAAAAAAAATTCAAATGGATAGCTTATGCTTGTTTTGCGAGCATGAAGGAGAATCTACAGAGCATGTGTAAGTCCGATGCCAATAACAAGAGTTAGGCTTGTACGTGTTTATTTTTCACTTGGATAATTTGTGGGACTGGTTTTTGAATTTGGCGTCGGCTTTTTATTGACTTTTTTTTTTTATGGGGGGTTTTGGGACCAACTTGTACATACCACAACTAATCTTCATGGCTCACCGAATACCCTGCAAATTCAGTAGACATCTAAGGCACCGTGAGAATAACAAACATATATATCAAAATTTGAATCCAAGTATAAAAAAAAAATAAATCTTTTTCATCGCTAGTACAAGTCTCTCGGTATGGCTTTTCATGGACTTTTGATGGGGAGAATGGAGGCCTTAACACGGACCGTGTGAAATAAACGGAATAACATTATTTGAAACTATCGGATCCCAAATTAACTTTCAATTAATATCAATTATAATGGTCGTTTTATTAAATGATCCTCCACTCGAATTGTTTTCATTAAATAAATAATAATAATAATTTAAAATTAATATTTGAATGAAAATACTTTATAAGAATTAAAATTACCATCATTACAAACAACACAAGGTGGCATCACTGTGCTTATGTGGGGTCACATCATCTGTTCTTTTTTCCCTGGTCTTACAACTGTGCAGGCGAAATTAATTCAAAGTCTCGCTGCCAAACCTGGAGCTGCCCACAGCAGCCGGAAAGCTGAAATATAAACCAGCAAACAGTACAAATTCCCAAAAAAACCCTTGGTGCCTCCACCGACGTATAAAGCCCAGTGACCATCTCGCCAGCACAAGAAAAAATACCTGCCATCTTTCGAGAGTTCTCTATATAATATCAGACTCTCTTCCTCCACCAACACGACACCTATACCCTTGATCCAAACATAAAAAAATTCCCATAATTCATTCCAGAAACAGAGTTTAGGGCTCAAAGGAAATGGTGAAAGTGAGACATTCGAGGTTACACACGAAGAAATGGTCGACATTTACGTTGGTGTTGAGTATGTTGTTTATGCTAACAGCTGTTCTTTTTATCCTGTTGGGTCTTGGGGCCTTTTCTCTTCCAGTCAGTAGTGAAGATTCTTCTCCTAATGATCTCAATTCGTATAGGCGTATGGCTTCTGAAAGGTAATTTATTTCAAGAACTGGGTTAGTTTCCTTGTTGATTTAATTTGTCATTTGATTGTTTTTTATTGGTGGGGTTTTGATGATGCAGTGATGGTGATGGGATGGGGAAGAGAGAAGAGCAGTGGACTGAAATTCTTTCTTGGGAGCCTAGAGCTTTTCTTTATCACAATTTCTTGGTGGGTTTTATGCATTTCTTGAAATCGAATTTATGTAAGAAAATTAGAATTAGATGATCTATTGACAATGGTTTTCTTTTAATGTCTTGTGGTTTGTCAGATTAGTAGCTAATAATTACTGCCTTGATCTGCCCTTGATGTATCCTTGCTTGTATTTAGATAATATATTGATAGTGGATGGAATGATAATTTGGGTGTACTTTCATCTTGATTTTTGAACAGTCAAAAGAAGAATGTGAATATCTAATTAACCTTGCCAAACCTCATATGGTGAAGTCTACTGTGGTTGATAGCAAGACGGGCCGGAGTAAAGATAGCAGGTATGAATTCCCAATGTTTTGGCTTCAACTTCTGTTTCAGATCAATTGGATTATAGAAGATGAAGGGCTTGCATTGATTTGATTCAGTCTTAAATTTATTTGTTGATACTTGCATCTCTTCTTCACAGGGTGCGGACGAGCTCTGGAATGTTCTTGAGGCGAGGACGGGATCGATTCGTTAGAGAAATAGAAAAGAGGATAGCTGACTTCTCTTTCATTCCCGTAGGTATGGCACGGATTTTTAAATTTAGCCTGGAATATGCCTAGTCCAATAGTTTTTTGACCTGTAGAATTTTGAATGTTTTGTTGCAAATAAGTCTTTTTTTACCTCTCCAATAAGTTCAGCCATTTTCAAAGAAAAGGAGTTTCCTGAACGCAGTGAGCTGCCCACCTTCTAAACAGCACACATTGATAACGTTTTGGGTTTATATGGCCTCAATGACTTGACTATTTTAATATATCAATAACATTTCATAATAAAGGTTGTAAATGCTGAAAACATAGTTTATGTAAAGTTTCGGCATTTTGTGCTGAGGTCAAGTATTTGTACCATTTGCATGCTTAATTACCGCTTAAAGTGTCGTGGAAAAAAGGGATCTTTACCATTATCGAGGAGGAAATAGGCATTATGTTTGTAGTGAAATCATATGTGATGAGTTAGCATTCCTTGTTTCTCCTGTATATTCCTGAACTATATATTTAAAGATGCCTGACTAGACTAACTTTACAACAACTAGAGCATGGAGAGGGACTTCAAGTTCTCCATTATGAAGTTGGGCAGAAGTACGAGGCTCACTTTGACTATTTCCTTGACGAGTTCAATACAAAGAATGGTGGCCAGCGGACAGCTACTCTTCTTATGTATCTGTAAGAGTCTCTTCTTGTGGATAGCATGAAAATGGATAAGCGGATATATACATCCTTTAAATCAACTTATGTCTTTCCTTTTCTTCTTTACTTTCTGCAGGTCGGATGTTGAAGAAGGGGGTGAGACAGTATTTCCTGCTGCCAACGTGAACATAAGTGCTGTGCCATGGTGGAACGAGTTGTCCGAATGCGCCAAACAGGGTCTATCCCTGAAACCAAAAATGGGCAATGCATTGCTGTTCTGGAGTACAAGACCTGATGCGACACTGGATCCTTCAAGTTTGCACGGTTAGTAATCATTCAGTTTGCTACTATTTGATAGCTTTAACCGAGGATCAATTATAATTCAGAAGTCCGTCTTGTATTTCGGTGGTCCTCGATTCTGTTATTTATGACATCAAAGGAAAAAGAAAAGGAAAAAATCAGGATCGGAAGTAATTTCTTGGTTTAGGAGTGCCCAATTACACACAGGACATAGCTGCTTTCACACTGTGGAGCAGAGTCCTTTCACTACCGAGAAAATTATTGGCCCCGTGCAGGAGGGTTTACTTTTGTGTGGGCATATATCACATACACCTTTCCTGAATACTTTCCCTCCCCCCCGTTAACATGTTATAATCATCCAGTTAACTCACATTCTTATCACGGCTTAAGCCAGGTAGTTGCCCTGTGATTAGAGGAAACAAGTGGTCAGCTACAAAGTGGATGCATCTTGGGGAATACAAGATCTGAGCTGTTATTGTAAAGGTAATTCTCGACCGCTAAAGGAGTTATCAATGTTATGTGAAGTCATGGTTGTATGTTTCGGGAAATTGGTTTTATTGCAGTCATTTGGCGTTATTTACCCTGATTATATTGTCATTTGTTAAATAAATGAATTACTTGTCTCATCCTGTGAATCACACATATTAAAGTTCTTGGTAGATGATATCAAATGATGTTCAATTGTTTCTCGCGATTAGTCAGAGTTTTGGATTAGATGGAAGATGGTGACCAAGAAAGAGAAAATATGCTAATTTAACTAGCTCTCAAGAGTATTATTTGTGCAAGTACTAAGTAAAGCATCTTCTTATTTAAGTTCCTAATGTTCTGCTTTGTTGTTTTATGTATCATCTATATGTTTTGGACATCCAGAAAGGCATTACATGCGCCTTTGGGTTCATTAAATTCCATAGGTGGGTGGTATAACTACCGAGATCTGTTTTGCTACTATATATGTCAGTATGGTGTCGTGGTAACAGAAAACCTGCCATAACTGAATATGGATCTTGGTTTCTGTTACAAACATCATTTTGCCAGTATTATGACAAAAGCTGTTTAATAAATCAATTAAATCGACGACTTCTGGAAATATACTTAATTGACAGTTCTTTTCTATTGTCAGCAGGATAGGAAGACCTGTACCATGTGGGATCAATTGCTGTTCATGCTGAATGGTGTTAGAATTCCTGACACATGGTGATGCGTCCTTCACTGTAATCAAGCACAGATGTTTCACAACTCAGGCATGGAGATTTTTCATTTGATAGACGTTTTTTACCCTTCTATCCAGCATTTAGGGTTGGAAGTTTGGTGGTCTTGATAGAATTCTTGTAGTAATAGACTCAAAGGGGATAGGAAAATTGGTTGCAGGTGATGCACCAACACCCTGCAGCCAACTGTAAAACTAACAGAATAAATCCGAAATATAAATTACTACCATTTGTTGGAAGCTGGTGCTTTTGAATTTGTATTTTCTTCCGAACTTTCAAGCGAACTCTATTGTTAGTTGCTAATCCAAAATCCACGGACCTTCACCCTGGCCATATGATGCTGCACCTGCAACCCTAGTGTTAACTTTGGCAATGTGAATGCTTTCACCTTGTTTGTTTATAAATTTTACTACTTGAAGAGGCTAGGTCCTCATGTCTCCCAGACTGAGCTGCGAAAATGACGTTTTGTTTTCTCTAAAGAGTAAAGACCAGTGTTTAATTATTATCTTGGAAACAGGATAGTTGGGATAAAGAGTAAATATTTTTGTATCTTTCTTGTTAGAAATCCACTCCAAGACTATTCTCATTTTTTATGTCTTTGTTTCTGTTCTCCAACCAATCTCGTCCCATGCATGGCATGGCGCCGTGATAGACTCTAATTTACCATGGAGAACCCACCCCATACTCAGGAATCTGAGATGACCTGTTAACTTATCTGATTGCAGTTTAGATAACTTACACTGTAGAGCGCTTTATCGTTTACATTTGAATGCTGCTTTTCTTGCAGATCACAGAAATCCTCGGATCATTAGAAAAAGAATCTAAAAAATCCATGATAAGGTATGCATAAATTAATCAATCGCCTCTAATATTCTCACAACAAAACACACAGGGGATCAAGCAAAAATTCTCCTAGCGATTAAATCTCTCTCTCATTCTCAACTGTTCGTGGATGGCCGTTCCAAGTTACCATGGTAGTAGACTATTCTGAGAACTATCAACTGAACGAGGCAGTGCCATCTCCTGTGATAAGGAACTACCTCAGAATCCTAAATGTAGTGTAGAATCTTCTTGCCGGCACCTTCATTAACATGCCCGAATCTTGCCCTCACCACGAATTTGTCCATTTGGTGTTGCATCCTTCCGCGTGTTTTGACACTGTCGTCTTTGCTCGCAGAACAATCTTTTCTTATTGCTGCTCGAGAAAATCTATCATTCCTTAAATGCAGGTTGCTCATCAAACGGTTAAAAATCAGGCAGACAAGTTCCTAAAATTATTTACTCAAACCATGAACAACATCAGTCAGAAACTTCAGTCTTGTACAATAAAACCACATAAAATCTAGGTTATGATCAAACGACGGATCATTTTGTTCAAGCAAGTTGACCCCTTCAGATTAAAGAAGCAAGATGAAAAGCATGTAAAACACCATTTTATAACACAATTTAACAGAATGACAAGACACATGCCAGATTAAGCAAAATTCATGATGTGCCGGGACCGGGTGTTACTTGAGCAACCCTATGTTATGCTTTCTTCTGTTAATCATATAGCAGACAAGATTAGATGATCTTCCAAAAGTTTAGGTTTTACATTCAACTTGCAACTTTCGAAGGAACACAAATAGTAATAAAGTGATGCCCCAAAACACAGAATTACCCTTTAGAGAGAATACATTCTCTGTTCCCATTTCACAAAGCTGGCTGAAGATATCTTTAAAATCTGGAGGAGGCGGGCATGAAAAATGTATTTCTTTCCCCGTGAACAGATGTGTGAATCTA
Organism: Populus ilicifolia; assembly: GCA_015708895.1. Taxonomy (NCBI): domain Eukaryota; kingdom Viridiplantae; phylum Streptophyta; class Magnoliopsida; order Malpighiales; family Salicaceae; genus Populus; species Populus ilicifolia. Next base: position 899,505 of record SRLM01000100.1, read on the forward strand.
CAAAACAATGGAAAGAAGCAAACTTCCATATTATCCAGTTGTGTCGATGGAAAGCAGTGAAGCAAATGGACAAAGCTTTATCTTCTAAATGCCCCATCCGAGAGCCAAACCATGGAGGAATGGCCTCTATAGTCCTGAAAGTGATAAAGAAAGTTGGATATGACAGCTAGGGTCGGTTCTGGATCGAAGCAGTGACAAGGCCATGTTTCAAGTCCCTCCAAAAACCTCGTCACTTAACAGAGGACTTTCATTGTACTCTTGAATTGCTCAGATAAATGAGCATGCGAATGTTCATCTCACCATCAATATATACTGCTCTAAAGAATTAGCGAAACTATTTCATAAATTTTGACAGCAAATTTAACATTAAAACCACGAAGGTTATCCTCCAAAAACCTCGTCACTTAACAGAGGACTTTCATTGTACTCTTGAATTGCTCAGATAAATGAGCATGCGAATGTTCATCCCACCATCAATATATATTGCTCTAAAGAATTAGCGAAACTATTTCATAAATTTTGACAGCAAATTTAACATTAAAACCACTAAAGTTATAAAAAGGGGGGGAAGTCACCTTAGCAACAACAAGCAATCCACTGGTGCCTTTATCCAACCGATGCACTATCCCTGGTCGAACAGAAGCTACGTATGAGCTAGAACATAACCGTTCACCATCATCGTCGTCAGAAATATCCTCTGCATGCGACAAAACTTCATGGTTTGAAACTTTTGGAAGACTGCCATGGTGTGGTATCCCATTCACCAGCGTGCCGGTAGCATTACCAGGCGCAGGATGAACAACCTAAATCACACAATCAAAAAGGAAAATCTCAGCATCACATTTCAATCCAAACACAACATTAGCTAATCAAAGTTTCAACCTTTTTTTAAAGAGTGATCACCATCTGAGCAGGTTTGTTAACAACCAGAACATTCTCATCTTCATAGACGATATCCAAAGGCAAATTCTCAGGTTCAACCCTCAAAGGTTTCCACTCTAAAATTATGCAATCTATCTCATCTCCAGCCTTTACATTATGCGAAAACTTAAACAGACATCAACATTAATATCTCAGAAAAGCCAACCCCAGATGAGAACAAAATAACCGGGATGTGTTAAAATAACTACCTTATAGGTAATCTTTCCATTGACAGAGACAATTCCTGATTTAATAATAGACTGAACGCGAGCTTTACTGATGCCAGGAAAGCGACAAGAAATCCAGGAACCAAGCCTTAACTTTCCTGATTTGGAATCTACTGTCTCCTCGAGCTTTACACAGAAGTCGTTGATTCTGGTTCGAACAACAGTATCTTTTGGAACAAGGTTGAACAGTGAGGAATCTTGAAGCTCTTGGCTTTTGAGAGACGGAGGAGGAGGGAGCTGAGCAACGGGACACGGAGGGAAGGGAGAGCATCCTCTTGTTTTTTTTTTTTACTTCCCTTTTTGGCTGGTCGTCTATATTTTATAATTTTTTGACGTGAGCAGGAAGAGATAGTGGGCTGGACTTGAGTTTTTATGTTTTTTGGGCCAGAATGACTTAAGCATTTTCAATGATTTTTGGGTTTAGGTTATTATATCTCGGGCTTTTGTTTTTATCAGGCTGTGCTGATAATTATAATATAGCTTGTGATGCCATTTCTGCAAAAAAAAATTCTTGGGTAAGTATAAAAAAGTAAAAAATTATTTAATTCGAGGGATAGAGATAAATAAAAAATAAATATATTTTTTTAATAAATTTTGATAGATTTTATATACTTTCAAAACAAAAATTATAAAGAAACATGAATGTTTCAGAATAAGAAATATAGATACAAAAATAATAAAAACGTGTTTGATTTGAGAAATATTGCCATAAAAACAATTTTTTTCTATAATAATTTTCGAAATAAATTTGTATCGTTTCAAAAGACAAATAACAGGAGAACGTATCCTTCCTAGCTGAATCATCCCTGCCTTTTCTATCCCGAGAAAACAATCAAACACTATCTAATGAAATTAGTTCTGTTTCATAAATAACATTAAGTTCAAATCTCTTCGCCGGAAGCGGAAAAAACTCCAGACACCGACGGAAAATTCCCCCCTAGAAAGCTATCGTAGATGTTTTGTAAGACCAGGCAATCGGAGGATGATGCTGGACATCTGACTCGGTAAAAGGATGCCTTATAATAAGTTATCCAATTCAGGCTTTCATGGACACTTAAAGCAACCACCAATTGCCCTGCAGTGACTCAGCCGAAGGATTACCAATCCACTTAGCTTTTAACTTTTAAGTTATAAATTTTTTTTTTAACTTTAAGTTGATAGGGTATTTAATAAAAATAATTTAAAATAATATTTTGAGAAAAAAATAATATAAATTATAATCGATAAATTAAGTTAAAAACTTCAACTGCAGATTAAATCAAAAACAATTTCTAATCAGAGCTTTTTAGTCGAAAGTTAATCGTCAACTTAAATTAATTTACAAAAGTCATGCGAAACATGAACCAAATAAATCAAAATTAAATAAAAGATACATGTACTTTCAAAATTCGTAAAGGGGCCTCTTGGATGCTAGATATTGGAAATTCTACAAGCTTGAGGTTAATCAAAATAGAAGGGACAAAAAAAATGAAATGCAGAAAATTGGTCTAAAGTGTTATAAAAAAACCTAACAAAACTTCTCAAGCACGAGCTCCCTTATTAAGAGTAACCATGCGAGTTGGAGCATCTTGATATCGAGAGCCTCCAGAATATCCACCTCCAGCTCGCAAATTGCTTGCCCCCTTCGAATAGCTAGTCCCGAAAACCTGGCCTAAAACCTGTGGCCTCCCACCACCACCATATCCAGAACGTCCAGAACCTTGCCTTCCATGAGTGAAAGATGAGTTTTCATGCCACTTAACACCTGAAGCAGCCAGGTTAGCAAAATCCTGGCCATCCCTCCTTCTCTGAGGCAGATCCAAACCGCCACCGCCCATGTTTGCTTCCATTGCCCTTTCATTACTTTCAGAAAGGATTGAAAGCTTCTCTGTCAACTGGAACGCCAAAGCCTGCAACCTTGTGTGCTCAAGATCATGGAATACAATACACTGTGTTGTCTGGTCCCAGCTTGCTCGGAGCTCGTCATTGATCATCATTTTACTGACAATGACTTTAGTCTCAGATGCTGAAAGGTCAAACATTTTGGTCAACCAGTCCAGGCCAAGCGAATCATAGGAGGAGGTGTATGAAAACAGGTAGGTCCTCAGAGCTTCTGCCTTAATCTTGGCTCTAAGCATCCCAAGAACACCATCTCTATTTCTGAGGAGCTTCCAGACATCAAGAGACTCAATAACATCAAATGCCTTCTGGAAATCTCCTTTCCTAAGTGCCCGTGTAGCAGCCATTACATGGTCCCTTACATTTTCAGGAGGACCAGTGAAAGTTTGCCTCTCACTTACATCAAGCAGCCGCCTAAATGTCTTGCTAATGACCTTGCGCTTATCATCAAGAACATTGGCTGCCATGCTGGGGACCTCCAGCAGCATTGCACAACTGAGATGGACAGACTCCAGAAGTTCAAGATTTATGTGCATATGATATGGCATCTGGCGTCTCCTTTCCAGTCTTTCCTGTTGAAATGAATTAAATACACCAGTGAGTGGGACCTGTCCTTGGACAAAGTGCTAACTCTGATGAGTATGAATCTAAAAGCTTCATGTACCCAAGAAAAAGGATACAACCAAGAATCGATTCACTCATGTTAGCTTGCATAACAAACAAGAATAAATCTGCAAAACATATGAACTTAACTCAAGATGAAATGAAAAATATAGAATGTTTGCTGAATTGCAATAAATGATCATATGCATGCTCTAGTTACATAAACTAATAAGTGCATCGAACACAAGTTCACATGCCTGAAATCAACTGCACCTGAATATATAGACCAAGCCCTCACAAGCAATGAAGTTATAGAAGTTTATTTTTCTTCTCTAATAAGTACAAGCACAATAACATAAAATTACCACCTCTACTTCCTAAGAAATTGATCAATGATAAACCAAATCATAACACACATCCATATTTAACTAGGTTACAAAAATACGAGTTCAAAGAAAATGCAAAAAAACACCACATTTTGAATGATAAAAATCAAGGCTTAGCCTAAACTGTTAAAATATCCTTTAGAAAGCAATTCAAGACAATTAGCCTCCATCAGTTAATTCGACTTTCTATCCAAAAGCAGAATTATACAAGCTTAGAGTTCTTCACTCAGCTTGAAATCTGAAATGAAAACTATAAGTTAGCTTTAAGGCCCCAAAGACAACTTAAACAAACCCAATGTTAGTTTGATACAACCCCCAACCCCCCCTCCCCCCCATGTTTCTGTAAGAAATAAGTAAACAACTAAGATAACTCCTTGCAGATGCAAGCATGACATCTTATACACACACACACACACACATGAGAACAGAACCTGTTCCGGAGTTTTTTCATAATATCGGCTTTGCGAAAAACCTTGTGCAAGCAACTCCTTCACCCTTCCACCAGAATATAATTCAGAAAGACATCCATGTGCTTCAGTAATTAGACCAACACGGAATGCACATAAACCAAGTTGTGCCATAGCCCTGTTGAAAAGTATCTGGCTTGAAATGTCCATGTGCTGAATATTATCTTGCAGGTGACTCATCAATAGCAGGTCACGGGAGGTTGCGAACTCATCCAGGAGAGCATGGTGGTAGATATCACAGATCATTGCACGAGCTTTGGTCCGCTCATCTCCAGACTTGTAAATGAGGGAGACTAAAGCATCCATCATTGTCCTGCTATTCTCAGGAAAGGTAGGCTTTCGAGGCACAAGCTCCGGAGTATTAACAAATGCAGAGGAACCCCTACTTTCCTCAACCTTAGGCTCCTCACCATTGCCTCCATCTTCTGTCTGTTCAGCCAACTTTCTCATAGCATCATAAACCTCTTGTGGTTTGTAATAGATCAGCTCAACACGTCTTAAGGCAACCTTTGCTGCAGCTTTAAGATCTCCAACACGCTCTAGATATTCTTGGACATTCTGAGCAAGAACTAAAAACATAGGTTCATCCTGCAGTCTCTCAATGTACTCACGTGCATGCGGATCAATGCACTGCAAACTCTTAAAGAACTCAATATCCATTCTCTCAAGAAATGCCACTAAGTTTCCCCAAATCTGAATCAGCCCATTATGGTCTGCTCCTTTCTGGGTTTCATTCTCATCAGGTTCAACTGTGTCGTCCACAATAATATTAGGATACTGTACCAGAATGTCAAGAATAACCAGCATGTTCTGCACACAATTTTTCCAGACATGTATAGGCATGTGCCCACTGAGACCAGGATTCACATCAAACTGTGCAGAGACCACACTAAAAAGAATTTCCAACTTCTGTGCAGGGGTCTTAGCAACTTTCGTCAGGAAAGTTAGCTGTTCAACCTGCTCAAACCTTCCAGTTCCCCTCCTACCCCGGGCAGCAACAATTTCTTTAAATTTCTTGTTTACAATATCCCAGGTGATTTCACTAGGATCTTTTGCAAACTGCTTATCCAAGAGCTTATCTTTCTTACTCATCATCTTCTCCCAGCCCCCATCCTTTTCAGATTGGTCATTGACACCCTCCTCCTCTTCGGATATTACAATCTTTGAAGGGTCCTCCTCGAAATCCAAATCAGACTCTTCCTCCTCTTCTGACTCCTCATCATCCTCTGGTTCTTCCTCACTTTCAGGATGTTCCCTATATATATTAATCTGATCTTCATATTGTTTATTGTTTTTCTTCAATTTCTGCTTCATTGCATTCAAGGCCTTGGCATTAATGCTGCTCATTTTCTTTTTAGCTTCCTTATTTGCCAAAGCCTGATTCAAGAAATCTTCCAGCATTACCAGAGCTTTAATGTAAAGCGCGGGAACCTTCTCTGATTCCATCACTCTCATGACTTTCTCAAGTTGCTTATTCATCTTATCAAAGCTCTCCTGCAAGCTGACCCAATCATTAATCTTCATTGCATTCTTCATTTGATCAACAGTGGCTGACATCTCCTCAAAACGCTTGTCTTTGGCTGACCTGACCACACGCTTTTGATCATCAGACTCATCACTATCACTAGCAGTTCCTCGAAGATATTTGTTCTCAGGAGTTTGGGCAGTAGACTCGTCAGCTTGTCTATCCTCAATCTCATCTCCGTAATCACTGTCCTCATCAGATTCGCTATCACCCTATAACCAAATTGAAAAATAAACAAAAACAACCAACACAACAAAGCCAAATGGAATATTCTCTCCCCTAGAATATGAAATAGCAATATCACAAACCTGTCCCCAGAAACGCGAAGCCATCTCCTTCAAGCTAAATGCAACAAGTCAGAAAACCTCAAGATCCTACATTAACACACACAATTACATATAACAAATATACACCCCGGCAACGAACAGATCCATCAAAACATCACAACTAGAGTAACACACAGACAATCAAGAACCTACGAAGATAAAATAACAAAATCCTCCTAATATAAAAACTTGGATTTCATGGAATTTAATTATTAAAAAAAACAAAAACAAAAACGAATTTATGATCTTTTTGAATGAAAACAAAAGAAAAAAAATCAAACCTTCCATCCTTCAAAAGAACTAAACCCTAAAATTGACCTGGGCTGATGTAAAATCCAGATTAAAAACAGATTAATTGTCCAGTTTAATAATAAATTGCGGGCTACCTTCTTCGATTGAGTTGTTCAAGAACTGAAACTATTTAGTTTTGAGACGACAGATGCAAAAGGTGAAAGAGAGAGGAAGTACCTGAGCCAAGATAAGATGCTTGATTTGCGAATGGAAGGAAAGCGAAGAGGAGAGTTAGGGTTTTTGCCGCTTTGCTTTTAGCGGAGGGGAGTCGGGGACTTTCTTCGGGTTTCAGTCCGTGCCGGTTTGTCACGGTTTGCTTTCCGAGGCAATAGCATTCGTTATGTTCAGGATTAAAATTTAAGCCCAAGTTCAGAAGCCCACCAAAGCCCGCACAAACTGTGTGGGAGGGTAGCTTCCACTTTTTTTTTTCTTTTTTAATATAAGCCCGGCTAATCCCTTTTTTCAGTCTAAATTTGAGCAAACTAATTATAATATCATTTATTAATTCTCAAGAAATTAATTCCTCATTATATCACTTAAAACGCTGATTTTTTTTATTGCATTAATATAATATTTGTTAAAAAGAAGATAATGGAGATAAAAAGAACATGCCTCCCTTTATTATTTTTAAAAGATAAAAATTCACTTGACTGATTTATTTTATGTTTTAATTTTTGTTTTTTATCTTTTATATTTATATTTTCTATCCAGAACATTAACCAAAAACAATTTAATAAATATGTTTGTGTTTAAAAAATATATTGTTTAATCTCGAATATAAATCATTTTTTTGGAGCAAAAAAAATAGATAGATATATAAAAAATATATTTAACAAATAAAAAAAGGTTTGAAAGAAAATCATGGTACTTGAGATCATGATTTGAAGTAGATTAGGATATTTTTAATAATTATGTTTGCAATTTGCTTGATGGATACAGGGCGGAATTTTTTATTAATTATTATTAACATAAAAAACTATAGACTTATTTAAAACTTGAGCACCAATAATTTTCTAGCAAAGGATTTCTAAATAACAGAAGGCTTATTTACAAGCATGTTATATACAATAATATTTTTTTTTAATCTTAAATTGACTTTAGAATCTTAGGATCCCTTTCTCATCATGGCTGCAAATTCCTCGTAGTTGATATTTCCATCCTGCATAATATGACTCCATCTCTAAATCAGTTTCAAGAAAGCATCAACATACCAAAAAAAAAAAAGGTCAAAAGAAAAGATTTTTACTTTATCAGTATCAACATCTTTTATCACTTCATCTATTGTAGCGTCATCCCCCATTCCATATTGAGACATGGCTTGTCTTAACTCATCTCTAGTGATATATCTGTGAAAATTGAGCAGCTCAAGTTCAATAATGCTACGAACATTTTGGTTAGGAGTCAAGAAATATTATACACTAGATTTATCTCAGGAGAACTAGTAACCTTACCAATTATGATAGAATTTAGATAACAATTTGATCATTGCTTCGGAATAGAAGAAATGAAAACAATGGAGATGGAGTCCATGTCTTTTATGCTTTGAAAAGACAAAAACTCATTTTACATATTTATTTTCTATTATCTTCTTTACGTGTCTTTTATATCTTGGGATGCTAACCAAACACAATCTTAAAAATTACAGAGAATAGAAGAGGCAACTAACCCGTTATTATCCTTGTCAAAGTATTGGAAGGCCTTATACAAGTTTTCTTCCTTCTCAAGTCTATGCCGATGCATGGTGGCCGTAATGAATTCAACATAATCGATAGCACCACTATTGTCAACATCAGCCTAACAAAAAAAATTGGTCTTATCAACATGAATCTTGCTACAATGCTTGCTAGTTAAAATGGATTTTGAAGGAGCAAAAGGGAAAGCAACATAAGAAATGATAAAAAGAGCATAGTTGAAGTGTAGTTCTTACACCATCCATCAACTGCTTTATTTCTACTTCAGTAAGCTTAGATCCTAGCCTTGACAGTCCAGTTTTGAGTTCCTCATATGTTATAGTACCACTTCTATCAGTGTCCATGTTGTTGAACATCTGTCTCAATCCCTTGATTTCTTCCTCTGAAAGGTTCTCAGCTATGACCTTCAATCAATTAAATTGTAGATCAAGAAAGCAATGGTAAGGATATGAAAGGAATAAAAAACAAATAAGAATGATCGCTCTTGTTGGTGATCCCAAATCTAAATAGTGGCATCATTCTAACAGCTAAAATTATTCCTTCACATGCTTTAACATTGATAAAGAGTGATTTAAAACACGGGGGATTCTTAAAATGTGAACATTTATGTGGCTTTGATCGGTCAGAAAATGAAGGTGTTAAAACATACTTTTAGTGCGAGCTTCTTCAACTTGTTCATTGCTCTGAACTGTTTCATCCGAATCAGGACAACACTATCAATAGGCTTGTTACATGCTTCACCACCCGCCTTCATCCATGGATGTTCTGATTCAAGTGTATGGTGTGAATAATATCAATAAACCACATAATTTTATGACATTATAGTTTGTTAATGAATAAAAACTCCATAATTTGTTTTAGGATCAACTAGTTGAAGAACGATATTGGGGGCTTGAAGATATTTGCTGCCTCAAAAAAGGATACCTAATATATAGAATGAGAGCGAGGATTGATTGATCAAATCATGGATAATTATACACTAACCGAGTGCTTGGGCAGCGGTGATCCTACTCTTGGGGTCTCTCGTTAACATTTTCTCGATAAGATCTTTTGCAGAAGGTGAAATCTGAGGCCATGGCTTGCTCTGCAAGTCAAGATTGCCATTTAATATTGCTTCAAATATGTCCTTCTCAGCCTCTATTACAAAATGTGTTCATCCACACGTCAGTTAGAAAAACAATGCACTTTAAGAATATCTCAACACAAAAAAAATCATGGTTTAAGAATGCGTGATCCACAAGTTATTTCCTGAAAAACAGATTGGGGCACATTTTTTGTTTCTCAAGGAGTAGATAACTAAGTTTAAAGTGAGGGGTGTGGCTACATCATGCTATATGGCTCAATTAGTAGAGTAACGAAGAGCATACCAGCCCAGAAAGGAGGCACCCCACTTAGAAGAATATACAGAATGATCCCAGCACTCCATACATCAATCTCTTTCCCATAACTTCGTTTCAACACCTCTGGAGCAATATAGTAAGAACTTCCAACAAGATCATTATATACTTTTCCTGGAAAATTAGTTATGAAAAATTAAGTAAATAAATGATGATGAATAATCTCATTGCACGACAACACTATGTTCATGGAAATAAATCTTAACAAGTAATATGCGATGAGATTTCTATAGCAAAGAAGATTTTGTGTGTTTTTAATTTCATCATTTTCTTGCAATAAACGATGACCATTTCCAATGTCGCAAAGCAAATAAATAAACTAAAAAAAAAAAGAAAAGATTATTGTTAGCTAATGTATCTAGATTGCATATCTTTGGTGCTCTAAAATTATGTAAGTTTACCTTAACGTAAACTTGGTCGGACATAACGAGTCACTCAGTAAATCAGTAACTCAAAACCCTATCTTAGCTATGTTTTATTTCAATTTGATTTAAAGGTTGATTTAAATTTAGTAACACTTGACTAGGTAAACTTTAAAATTTAGCTTCAAGGGAAACTATTTGAAGGAAAAATAAGCTTTTAAAATTCAGATTCAGCCCTCCAAATACATCATAAGATATATGTTAACAACTTGGCAGCATGTGCCCCATTAAAGGTCAGGTCTAAGCTCATGGTCATCTTTGTTAGTGGGCACTTTTAATTTTGCGTGAGTGTTGTCATTAAAACGTGTCTTTAGGATGTTTAATAGCACAACAAAACCAATCCTAGTAGCTAAGTCATCATGTCATAAACCTGCACTGGGTTCTTTATTTTCTTTCATTTGTCCCATCTTTCTCATTACTAGTTGAAAAAACATTGACTTGATTGATTTATAATGTCCCTTTTTTAATTGACTTAGACTTATTAATCCATAATAGCATCAATAAGAAATTATTGACATTATCTTAATATTTAGATTCACATGCAATGAACATTATCAATTAATAACTGCACCAGTAATTATAAAACCAAATCAACTAATGATCAAACATGTTTTAGCTCGACAGACTAGTAGATATAAAAATTTCTCAAACCATTTCAATTACTAAAAGAGAATATAATCCTAAAATTACTCTTTACAATAGGGTAAAACAAACAAATATGTGATGTTAAACATGAGCATAGAGTTTATGATTGAATAATTGACAAATCATCCATAGGAAGGAGTTTGACGAAAACCTTTTTAGATTTCGACAAAAAGAAAAGGATTAGTGAACCCGCTAGGGATCGAACTCTTCATCTTCATGAGATTCTTATACAAAGCAGGTTCAAAATTATATTTCATTTCAACATGACCTTTTCCATTATGTTAATATAGAATCAAGGTAACGAGTAATCTTTATTCGTGGAGTTTGTGGTTATTAATTAGTTTTGACTTGGTAGATCTCGTTGTTAAATTAAATAGCACAAGTTTCAGAATTGTATCCACTTATAAAAAAAATAAAAAACGTCATGCTAGAAGTCACCCGAAAAATTAAGAGGTAAAGAGAACTCAATTTGCAAAAAATAAAAATAAAAGAAATGGCTAACCTTCTTCAATGAAGACAGATAGTCCAAAATCAGTAGCTTTAATTGGAGCATTTGGATCTTTACTTGCAAGCAAGAAATTCTCAGGCTTCAAATCTCTATGCATAACCCCCATAAAATGACAGGCATGAACCACATTCATAATCTGCCTAATAATTGTAGCAGCTTCACTCTCTGAGTAACTCTGTTTAGCTATAATCCGATCGAAAAGCTCCCCGCCAGAGCATAACTCCATGATCAAATGCAGATTTTGTTTATCCTCGTAAGCACCCTTAAATTCAACAATATTAGGTTGTCCTGTTAGGTGCTGTAGTATTAAAATCTCTCTTCTAACATCCTCGATATCCTTTTTCTTTACAAGTTTACTTCTTGAGATAGACTTGCATGCATACATCCTTCCCGACGTCTTCTCTGCACAAAGATAAGTTATACCAAAATGACCTCTACCCAATTCATTATCAAGATCGTAAATTGTGGTTATTTCAACATATGGTTTACCAAGAATGGGACCAATATTTGAGGATGAAGTAAAAATAGTTTGAGAAGTCCCAAATGTTTTCGAAGAAGGTGTTGTTGATGTTGGTGGTTTGTTCCTACCTTTTTGAGCTGGTCTTATAGGTGGTGTTGGCTGGTAGTAGATCTCGTCCGAGGAAGAGGAAATAGGGATATCATGAAAACAAGACCTAGAGAAACACTTTCCCATTGGATTGGTGAGCAGTAACTGATCAAAAGAGAGTAAGATTGTTTCAGGTTTTTAATTTTTTTGTTGTGTTCTGATTTATAACAAGAACATGCAGGTTGTGGAAGATATTGAGGTTTTGGCTAGGAAATTCTGTTGCTTACTTTTTCGGGTGCGTTGCTTTTGCCCGATGTGGAGTCTTGGGTATCATTCTTTCTTTCTCTCTTACATTTTTGCTCGAGGACGCATCTACTTTGCTTCGCTTTGTTGAGTGAAGACAAAGGCGAGGGCTTTCTTCGTGCTTCGAAGCAATTTTCAGTGCATTGTTATCGCCTTGACGTGTGAAATAAGGAAATTTCGCACCAGCCCACCACCACCATAATTTGCTCCATGACAGCAACAATGTGGGTTAATTAAGCTCTAAACGGTACTGGATTGTGAAGCCCATAGCATGCAGCGCTTTGCTTCCTAAAGAACAACAAAGCATAGTCTTTAGATCTCAACAAAGCCCAACTCATTAAATTCTGAAATGGGCCTTCTGAGTTCTGTAGCCCTTCAACATGAGAGATTCTCAATTTTACTTTCCTTCGTTGAAATCTTGCGTTTCACGTTCCTGCCCTCATGGTTAATTTGAAGCTTGATTTAATATTACTTTCCTTGGTTGAAATCATACGTCTCAAGTCCCTGCCCTGATGGTTAATTTGATGCTTGATTTAAAACCTTTTTTGTAATGATGTTTTATTCTTTTAAAAAAATTAAATTAATATTTTATATGTTTCAATAATCTTTATATATTGATATTAAAATTAAAAATACATCTAAAAAAATCATTTTGATATAAAAAAATACTTTTAAACAATACCACATATTTAAATTGAATTTATTTTTAAATAGGTTGAGAGTTCATTTGATTGAATTTATGTAAAGTTTAGCTGGTTGGATTTAAGATTTTTTAAATTTTTTCATCTGAAAAATATCATTTCAAAAAAATAAACATTTTTATTTTATAATAAATATAAATTAAGGTTCTCTTTGTTTTTTTTAAAAAAAATAATTTTAAAAAATTAAAAAAAAATTATTTTTTTATTTTAAATTAATATTTTTTAATGATTTTAAATCATTTTAACATGTTAATGTTAAAAATAATTTTTTAAAAATAAAAAACATATATTATTTTAATATATTTTTAAATAAAAAATATTTTAAAAAACATCAAAAACTGTAATTTCAAGCACGTTTTAACTCATCCATTTTTATGATAAGTTATAACCATGTTTGAAATATGAAAGGCTTGAAATTAATCACTTGTAAGGACCAATGAGCGTGATTTTCAATTCCTTTACGTAATCAAATTGTAAATAATTAAATGTACAACCACAATTGTTGTCGTTAAGATTGGGGAAGTACAAACGATAGGGGAAAGAGACAGTTCCGGTTAGAACTTGTTGTGGGGTTTTCAAAGAAGGCCTTAATCAATTATTAGTATCTTAAAAGAACCCACAGATTTTATGAAATTATAAAGTTTGCCCAGGAGATTTTAAATTAAATAATGACAAGGCAAAGTCATTGCGTACACCCGTCAACCCTTGGTTAATGTTAAATTTACGTACAGCGTGTATCACGTGCATCAAATTTTTATTTTATTCATTTATAAGTTTGAAAGGAAGACTCTTTAAAAAATAGTCTTGGTCTTTCTATAAAAGCTGGACAGCGATATTTTAAAAAATTATTAAAATTATATTTTTTAAAAATTTAAATTTTTTATTTAATTTTTTTTTTATTTTTTTAATTTATTGATGTCAAAAATAATTTTTTTAATAAAAATATATATATTATTTTAATATATTTTTAAATAAAACCATAATGATGGAGAAACAAATCCATGCAATAATAGAAAAGGCTACGATCACACCATGATAATGTATGGGACTTCCTATAGCAGAACCTGGGAATTTGCTTTTATAATTTTGGTTTTGTGTTTGTTTTCTAGTTGTTATCGTGGCCAGATAGCGTTAACATAAAGATAATATTAGCTGAAAAAAATGGATTACGAAGAAATTAAATTGATTTATTATTGGTAATTCATATTTATTAAAATTTATCACATTAACTAAATTAATAATTATTTGAATTTCATAATCAACATATTTGTTTTCTACTAGAAACTAATGACGTACAAAATAATATTGACCTTAACTTTTAAAAATAAAATTTTTCAGTATGTATTTGATATTATAATATAGTGTTTTTTAAAGATGTTTTTTATTTAAAAAATATATTTAAATAATTTTCTTTTTAAATTTTTTATTTTTAATATTAACACATCAAAATCATAAAAAAATATTAATTTAATAATTTTTCAAGTAAAATACATTTCTAAAACACATATAATAAAAGAAATTACTCCTCTCGACCACTCACTTGACATATAATAATATATTGCCACAGGAGTGGTTGTGACTCATAAGCATTAATCTTTTGAAGGAATGCCATTTATGGCTCTCGCTTAAAATTTAAAGTGTTTAAAGATTTGAAATCTATAATGATACTTAGACATGCTCACCGGGACAACATTCGGGTAGCCATTAATTTTATTTTGTTATATGTGAACCATTGACCTGGGAAATTCTTCCCGTTGATGTGATAGCAGCCCTGCCAGCTCTCTATCTACCAAGAGTCTTTTCTCGGCATTTATGTGCTTTCGTTTCTCGTACGTGAGCTCTCCATCATCTTATTACTCCTTACTGTTGACATTTTGCTTCAGCCTTGAAACGAAAAACTGTAGCATTGTTTCGCTCCACACATGAAGGTCTGCGCTTGTCCTCCTCCTCCTCCAACTCGCCGTTCTTCTCTTGTATCGATTGTTTCTACTGTAAGTTTGAGGGAGCCATGCATCTCTGTGCTGTCCACTATAATTGCCAAGTTGACCTGTGCGATTCTGACTCTCTTATCTGCAGAAGGTGAGTGCATGTAACATTTGTGTGCCTTTTTCTCGAACTATATATTGACTTGTTTCGATCTGAAATTCTTCAGGTGTTACTTGTTCATGTGAAGCGATAACGTCATGCTCTGTAACCTTTTCAGTTTGATTTTCGGTTTTTATTTTAAAAAATAAATTACAAAATTTGTCTGTTCAGGATTTTTTAAAAAATAAAACCAGCTTGAAGTCTGGATCCACTACTTTGCTCAGTCCAACCACGATTGATACCAAACGATGACGCATGGTTAATTAGTAAAACCCAGGAGGTCATTCTTCGCCGTGTAGTAGTACAATCTCGAAAAAACAAAAACACTACAGGCAAATTATAAGTGATTACTTTTCTATGAAAACAAATAACTATCAATTTTGTAGAAACCTATATCAAAATTGGGTATTGTGTAAAAACAAATCTCAATCTAAAAACTAAAAACTAAATGTTTTAAATGAAACTCTAAAATATAATTTATATTATTTTTTAATATTTCATTTGATTATATAGTGGGTGCAACATTGGGAGTCCTGATAGGAGCTTTTGCTGGCCTGAAAACGGGGAAGGGATTTCTCCATGGAGCCATAACTGGAGCGGCAAATGGGGTCATTTTATCCAAAAAGATCCTTGAAATATTATTTGCTATGTGGGATTCTGATGATACAGTAATCGCATGCTTCTTTTCTTTGGTAAGTGTCATGGTATCGATAGGTATTAGTGTCATTAATTATCGCTATATTACTTGGTTATTAATGCTGTAATTATTAGTTTTTATAACAATTAACACATGTAAGTTTATCTTCTTCAAAGCTTGACTCAGTTGCATATATCATGAGTGGAAGACACCATCCTCAGCGATTCAATCCAACCAAAATAAATGCTTAAGAGAGTGAGGTATGCATTTGCCTCTTTTTTTTATGTGATAATTAAGAGCTTTATTAATATGCCATAATACCATTAAGGCAATGGTACTTTGTGTTAGGATACTGACATGCAAATCCAACAAGATAAAAAATAAAGAATAAGATAAAATAAGAAATAAAACATACAAAAATTTACATGGTTCATCCAATTAAGCTATATCCACAGGCAAGTATAGAAAGATTTTACTAAGTAATGTGGGAATTACAAATTCTCTGAAATAATAGGAGAACAACTAAGGATTTTTATATTATTAGAAGAAAACACTTCACTTACTATCTCACAAATATCTTATAATGTTGTGGGATTACTCTATCTTTATTCTTCTTCTCTTCTCTCTATTTTGGTGTGTCAAATAAGTTTGGAGGTATTGCCTAGTTATAGGCAAGAGTGAGGGGACAAATGTCATAAATCATAACACCACTTATGCCACAAATTATGTCAACTCATCTTCTCCAATACTCTACTAATTATGTCAACAATTCCAATTATATCAACAACTCACCTTCAATTATGCCAATAACTCCACTGACTTTTGTCTTTCATCAATTTTACTTAATTTGATTAAGTGTTGGTTTTACACTTTGGATGAAAAAGAATACAAGGATATTGTCCTTCCTACACTAAGACAAAATGTAAGAAAAGCATGAATGAAAACCATATACAATGTGAAGATTAAATAAAAGATACTTGGACATTATGTTTCCATTTCTAGTCTTCAATCATAAGCAAGTCAAAGAAGAACAGGATCAAACAACTTGTTCCAATTCAGTTTCTTATCCTCGAAAACCAAATCATTTATAAAATTTCAAATTCAGTGGAAAATACCCAAAGGTTTTGTTATTGTAACTCAATAGAGGTTAACGTGTAGAAGAATTAATTAGCATAGATAATCAATCTTACTTATTATTTCAACAAATTAATGCTAATACATGAGGTAATTACTTCACAGGTTGATACTGCCGTCCTTGTCGATGCAACCTACAAGCTGATATGATATATAGCAAGATGTCTATGCACTTTCTTAAGAGAAGTTTCTAAAAATTATTTATTTAATAAAAGATCACAAATAATTAATAGATACTTTTATGGTCTGTAATTTATTAATGTTCTGTTATTTTCAAGCTTTCAGTTTTCCTTTTTGTTTTGATGCAAAACACAAGCATTATATGATCAAGTTATACGTACCATCACTTGTTTGATTTATGTTTGTAGTGTTGAAGTTAGTGGCATTGGACCACAGTTCACATTCCTCTTTTGAAGAATTATTTATATATATATATATATAATTAAATAAAAATAAGATTGCATATACATTAATTAGACCAATCAACGAGTTATAAGAATGTTTGTGTAATCCTATACATACAAAAATCTTTTATAAGCTAGTAATGATGTATTAAACACTATCTTAAGATTAGACTATGAATACTTGTCTTAAAAAAAAGGATTATACGATGAATTGGAAAAGGATATATAAACATTGGCATCTAAAACTTAGGTGCATCCGATCTATGAATGTATATGAATATGAAAGAAGGTGAAAATTATAGAAGAAACTTTTGGATTGAATAATATTATTTGAATTGCAAGGTTGTACCAAACATTAATTAGATTTTGAAAAGAAAGTTTATATTCAAAGGATTATATGTTTTATGTTCAGACAAATAACTCAATATTCGTTTATCTAGTTTTTGGCTATCTAAATAGTTGAAAATTGAGCAGAAACTCTCCTTTAAATTTTTAGGTTAAACAATCCATTTTTTAATTAATTTTTTATTCAAAAACACATGAAAAATAATATACACAACTCAATTAACCCTCTTATTCCCTTAAATAATATACACAACTAGATTTTCCCAAACTCTAGTATATGTTTTCAAGCAATTTGAATATCAATTGTTGTTACTCAATTTTAGACCCCACATGCTAGAGATGGTGTATACCCGTTTTGAACCAAGTATGGGAGTGTATCTCATATTTGCTAGAAAATTAACAAAAAACAAAAAAAAAGGTTTGCTGTTGTCATAATTTTTTTCATTTATTCCAAGTTAGGCTCTGATTCTGACTTGATTTCGTACAATATCTGACCATCCTATATCTTTATTAGGCCCTAGAAATCATTGTTCTTAGGGCAGATTCTAGGTCAGATTTGGATGCTTTAGCATTGTCAGATCAATAACTTTTTAACCAACTAGACTACTACCAAATTCTATTCTCTAAAATGATTTTATCTCACTTCGACTCCTTTATTAAAGTTGTAGTCCTAGATGTGTAGATGATTTTGGGCTTTTGAATCTCTTGATTTTGATATCAGAAGCTCAAGATATTCTTGTTTGAATATCTAACATGAAGGTAGAGAATTCTGCCACGAGAAAGTTGTTGAGTCCAGTCTGCATTAAAAAATTTCTATTTTTAGCTTAGTTGTTTTTTTATTTTTGTTCTTAGTTCATACTCTCAGTCATGTCAAGATTCTCAACATTCGTTAGTTTTTTAGTTAGACCTAGAAATTCCTTTTAACCAATGAGATTACTGTCAATTTCTGTTTTATAAAATGATTTTTTTCTCACTTCGACTCCTTCATCAAAGTTGTAGTCCTAGATGGGTAGATGATTTTGGGCGTTGAATCGCTTGATTTTGATATCAGAAGCTCAAGATATTCCTATTTGAATATCTAACGTGAAGGTGGAGAATTTTATCGCGAGAAAGATATTGACCCGAGTCTACACTAATTTTTTTTCTTCTATTTTTTGCTTAGTTTTTGTGATTTTTGTTCTTAGTTCATACTCTCAGTCATATTAGGATTCTTGGCATTCGTTAGTTTTTAAGTTAGACCCGGAGATCCTTTTCGACCAACCAAATCACTGTTAGATTTTGTTCTGTAAATTTTTTTATCTCACTTCGATTCCTTCATCAAAGTTATAGTCCTACATGCATAGATGAATTTTAGTGTTTGAATCACTTGATTTCGATGTTAGAGGCTTAAGATGTTCCCGTTTGAATATCTAACATGAAGGTAGAGAATTCTGCTGCGAGAATGATATTAACCCGAGTCTGCACTAAAAAAATTTTTATTTTTGGCCTAGTTTTTGTGATTTTTATTCTTAGTTCATACTCTTAGTCATATCAGGATTATTGATATTCGTCAGTTTTTGAGTCAGACCCGGAGATCCCTTCCGACTAATCAAATCATTGTTAGATTCTATTCTATAAAAAGATTTTATCTAACTTTAATTTCTTCATCAAAGTTTTAGACTTAAACGTGTAGATGAATTTGGGCTTTTGAATCACTTGATTTCAATATCAGAAGCTCAAGATATACCTATTTGAATATCTAGTATGAAAGCAGGAATTTATGTCGTAAGAAGGATTTTTGCCTAAGTTCTTAGGGACATAATTACAAGACGCTTAAAGTTTAAAGACCAATTGCAGGCTAATTTAAATCTTTTTTGGACTAAGAACCAAATGCAAAAGGTGCTAAAATAAGAAAGTTGATTAAAGATAAAATTAGAAAGAAATTTTGACGGATGAAGAAATTGAAGAACAGAGATTCGATTAGAAAAGGAAAATAGGGGAGCTGATCACATTTTGCTGTCATCAGAAAAGGAAAGTAGGCGGAGCTGATCATGTTTTGCTCTCGTTTTTATAATTTTTTATTTTGAGAACGAACCCTCCCCCATCTGATTTTTTTCCTGCATTCTTCATCTGTTTTCTTTCCTTTTTTTTACTGCAAATTCCTATTGTTTTTTCCTTTATCATCATGTCTGATTTTTGGAGCTACAACCATGTTTTCTTGCCTCATTTAAAAGGAGCAACTGGCCCTATGGAAGGATAGAAAGAAGCCACACCATCCTCTAGAAAAAAATAGAAAGAAATCAGACATGAGAATCATGATATTTCAGTTTCTTTTTGTGTGTTTTTTATTACAAATCAGTAGGGATTTGTGTCCTAGAATTAATGCATTGAATCCATCCTAAATAGAGATATGTTAAACTATATATTAGCCCCTCTAGTGACCTAAGGCGACAGGGAGAATAGAAAAAAAGAGCAGAAAAATAAAAGAAAAAATGGAGAGAAAAGAAAGAAAAATAAACACAACAAAAGAAAGAAGAAAAACACGAGAGGCAAGGAGTTAGTAGAAATGCAGGTAACAAGGGCACAGAGGGGTTTCGTTCTTTGATCCATAGAGCCTTTGGTTCCCATACATCCCTTCATCACTGTGAAAGAAACAAAAGAGAGGAGAAAGGAGAGGTAGGCAACAGGGAAACCAATAAAAGCAAGAGAAGAAGAACGTTTAATTCACCAGCACATCAGCTTCAGCATCCTTGTTTCTCTCGTCATCTACTAGTAGCTAAGGAGGCACAAGTGAGTCTTTCAGTCTCTGGTTATTATTAGCTGCAAAAGGATCTCTAGGAAAATATTTAAAACAGACGAACAACGTCGTTACAGCTTCTTCAATTCCTTTCCCACGTCTGTTTTTTCCTTTCATCCCGCAGCATGCATTTTTTTGTTTTAAGTTTGCACTGTTCAAGTGAATTAATTCACTTGAATAGTATTCACCAGCCTTCTTTGAATTATAAATGTTGCGCCCCTAAATTTTTCTTTATGTTAAAAAAATATATATAACACCCTCGTATTTAGAACACCCAGTTTTTTTATGCAACTGTGGCAGATACACATACATACATACATACATACATACATACATACATATATATATATATCAAAATTTGTTTTCTTGAGTGTTGCATACGGCCAATACCCTAACATGTTTTTTTTGAATTTTTTTATACAAAAAATATAAATATTGAAAGTTTTAAAAATATGTTTTCGCAAGGATTTCTCAAACACAAAAATTATTTTTTTGCATTTTTGGATTTTACAACATGTTTGTAAAACTCCAAAGAGTATTGGCCAATATTCCAAAAAATATAAAAATTTTATTTTGAGGGAAATTCATCTATTATTCACCGCTAATGTTTGGATAAAGAAATCCTTAAAGGATGAATATTCAAAATATTATTGGGAATAATTTGTTATTATTTACTGTTAATATTTGGATAAAGAGACCTGAAGTGGTAAATATCCAAAATAATTTTCTAGGAATAATAAATCAGCATATATCCTTGAAAGAAGCCTTGATTATAATCCAGGATATTTCAAATTTTTTTACTCTACGGTTTATGAGACGTGAGATTATAAAACACTAAGGAAAAAATAGGCATTTAAAGCACCCTAGATTTCTAAAATTTTGTTCCTCCTCCTTGCGATTTACGAGTCGCAAACTCTTGAAATACTAAAGGAATGATGAGCTTGTAAAACACATTAAACTCCTTGGATTTCTATCTTAATAAATTTAGTTAGAATCAAACTGAGAAAAACTAATGAGATTAGAAAACACCAATACCAAGCAGCTTACTTTAGGTAGGGCGTACTAGGGGTGCTAACACCTTCCCTTTACGCAACCAGTCTCTTGCCTTAAAATCTCCGAAACACTAGTTAGGTTTTCTAGTGATCATAATATTAGGTGACAACTTCCTTTTATATAAAATAATAAAAACTAAAAGACCCTGAAATCAATAGATGGTCGCCATGACATCGCGCTCCTCACGCGAGGTTGTGACATGAATAATCACTAACATTCAATTCTCCTAGTTGAATGGAACATTTGGACAACTTTTATTACTAGAATCATTATTAAAGAACCATCTCAACCCATAACTTAAGCTATTACATAAAGTCTCAAGATATGATTTATATTATTCTCTAACATATCGCCTCAAGTAAAAGCCCTTTGAGTTTGAAACTTGCACAAGCTCACATTACCTTTTGCTTTATTTTTATCAAATAAATAAGGATTGTGAGATTCAAACTCGTGATCGTTTGGTCATCCAAGTTCTGATACCATGTTAAAGAACCAGCTCAACTCAAAAGCTTAAACTTTTAG
Source organism: Populus ilicifolia (assembly GCA_015708895.1). Lineage (NCBI taxonomy): Eukaryota > Viridiplantae > Streptophyta > Magnoliopsida > Malpighiales > Salicaceae > Populus > Populus ilicifolia. Next base: position 921,299 of record SRLM01000100.1, read on the forward strand.
GTAAGATTCCAGAATATGATTTATATCATTCTCTAACCATTTATTTGATAAAAATAAAGCACAAGATAATGTGGATCCATCCAAGTTTCAAGCTCAAATAAAGAGAATGTGTAAGAGAATAATATAAATTATATATTGAAATCTTATTTAAAAACTTAAGTTTTTGGATTGAAATAATTCTTTAATAATTATTATAACTATTCACTCTCTGTCTATCATTGTTTTTTACTGAGTCTTGCTTCGTCCAAAAATTTAAAAACAAATAAAATAAACTTGTGGATTAATATAAATATTAGCAAAAACTTCATATCAAACTTATTCTTCAATGCGTGTTACAGTTTCGCTCTATTTCTTTTGATTTCACAATTCTACCAGAATTTTAATATTAATTTCATCTAATTAAAAATTGTAAATAGAAAAAAAAACTTTAAAAAAAATACAGAGCACCATAAAGAATTCCAAATCTTTTAGATGCATGTGTGTGTCATACAATAGAACCACGGCCCGGGAGAGAAAATCAAATGGAGCCTCCAAGATTTAGACTTTTCGAGGTTTAAGAACGTGCGTGCATGACTTCTCTCTTTCCTGGTCTTCTTATTAAAACAAATCGATTGAAATGAATCAATTTTTTATCCAATCCGGCCGGTTCATATTTTCTAAAACCAGCATGTGAGGCCTCCATGCAATCGAAGAAATAATAATTCTTTTTGTCAATTACAACGGCCGTACGTTATATCCTTGCTGGCCCATCGAATGGCTCGCCTAACTTGAATGATATGGAACGAAGAATCCTTGCTGGCCCCTCCAATTGCATCGTAGTAGATATGCTTTTAAATAAAATCACGTCACACAGTGACGTCTGTCTATATGGATAGACGCAATTGTGGCAAAATTTATCATTATGGAGCTCTTTTACAAAATCTCCCCTTTTACAAACCTTTTTTTTATATTCTTCTACTTTTTTAATATATATAAAATAACATATAATTTTTTATTTAATATCTATGTTATTAGAATAAAACATTATATAAGTTCATAAGACAATACTGCAATCATTTTGCTTACGTTACAACATATATAATAAATCGTTTTAAAATAATTATTTCAATTTACACGTTCTAGTTTATTTTATATCGATAAAAACTTTATATGTATATTTTATGTTTTGAGAATTCATAATAAAAAAAATAATCTTAAAACAATTTAATTGCGCATGTGAACAATCTTTACTTTGTTAAAAAGATAAAAAAAAATGTATGATATTTACATGTCGAGTATGGAAAGTTTTGCAACCCTAATATGATCACGGCGATTCATGGATTGCAAATTTGCAAAGCATGCATTCGAATAATTAAATTTCAAAACAAATCAGCAATCATTTCCAGTGTTTTCTTTTCTTTCTTTAGGAAGTGTAGAAAAACTGAAGCTGTGTTCATGCGCTCCTCAAGCTGGGTGCATGCACACTTTAATTCCTTTCCTAAACAGCCCAGTATTTTCCCGGCTCAATAATGTCCATTGATTGAGAAGAGATGCCCAAAAAGTGAGAAAAAAAACATGAAACACCTTTAAGAAATGCGTACAGGCAATATCAAGACAGTCTGTTTATTTTTGTATTTTAAAAATATTTTAAAGAATTTAAAAATTTTTATTTTTTATTTTAAATTAATATTTTCATTTTATTTTGATGCACTAATAATAAAAATAATTTTTAAAAAATAAAATAATATTATTTTAATATATTTCTAAATAAAAAATATTTTTTTAAAAATAACTTAACCACGACAAATAAACTTAGTAAACATTTTGTTCGTTAACGATTTTTGAACGTGTGTGGCGGAAGAAGACTTCGATCCGGAAGGGAGGAAGTCTTTAATTAATGGAATGACCCGGACACGAGTGCAACATTGACGCACGTCAATGTTGACTTAGATGGCGGCGGATAAGTTAATCATATAGGCTGCCTCTGTTACGTTAACCCTACATCAAAATTGCATGTTTTTTTCTGTATACTATGCAGGCAATTTCTCCCTCTGAACTACTATAGATCTTTTCCCATCAAAAGGAGATGTCCAGTGGCCTTGTTACTGGTTTGATCGCTAGACATAAGCTCATGACGATCGTATACGACTGCCCATCATCTTGCTCTGCTTTTTCTTTAGCGTCTTGGGTTTCTGCCAAGGTTTATGCAATTGCGTGCAAGCTATCCTGTGCGATCTTGACGTTCGTGTTTGCAGTAGGTTAGTGCCAACCTTTCTTTGGTCATTTTCTGTTTATTTTTCTCAAATATCGGGCTTCAATCGTTCTAGTAAGCCACGAGAACCATCATCCCATCTCTTCCCCTTCAATCACTTCTTTATATTGTTATTTTCCTTTTTATCATACATCGAGCTCTCTCTCTATTTATAGCTGGCACAACATTGGGAGCCTATGCTGGTGCAGTTGTGGGCCTAAAGTCTAAAAGCAGCTTACTTCAAGGAGCCGCAGTTGGAGCCATCATGGGGTGCATACTTTCCATTGAAATTTGTAGAAAATCATTCGTTCTCTGGGATTCTGATGATTGGGCAATTGACACCTTCATTCATTTCGTAAGTTCCCTGATTGCTCCTCACCACGCTAATCACTTCAGGGATCGAAAATTTGAATTAATTACGCCCTGACCTTGCCTTTCAACTTTAGATTCAAACAGGTTCAAACATCTTGAATGAAAGAATAGAAAGGCTTAGTTCAACCACAATTTGCAGCAATGGATTATCGATGCTGAAAATTCAAAATAAGAGACTTGTAAACAAAAACCTTGTGGGTACCTCATGGAGTGGACTTTCCTGTCCAATCTGCCTACAGGTTAGTGGCTTTGCTGTTTTAAAAAAATTAATCTCCCCAATTCGAATAATAATTGTGTTTAACACTTATCTTGTTCGCTGATTGACAGGACTTCCAACTGGGGGAAATGGTTTGCAGCTTGCCGGGGTGCCGCCACACATTTCATCCACATTGTATTGGTCAGTGGTTTATTGGACACAGTTCTTGCCCATTGTGCAGGAAAATACCATTTTTGGTGGAGAATGTGGATTGTGCTAGTTAAGAACAAAAATTGTTCACTCCATTTTGTTAAAAAAAAAAAAAGATAAAATGCACTCGGTGTATTGAATAAAGAAACAACAATTCTTCAAATAGGCGGTACAACAATAAAAAAAATAACAATAAAATTTCCCCTACTTAAAACATGGATTGAACTCCTATAGAATAGGTATTCCATGCTTATTGCAGATAAACTCAAAAACATAATCAACATAATTTATTTTTAACATATTTTTTCCCACACTCAAATCAACGTGGGATTGTCTATATATACATGCTTCAAATTTATTTGTAAACAAATCATTTGCCAATTGGGTGGGTTGTTTATTATTTTTTATCTCTTAACCATACCTAAGCACGAGGAGCATAGAGTGTTGATATTGTTTATTTATTTTTGGTGCAAAAAAACTAACAAACACAGTTACTATCCAAGGAATGAGACGCCAACAACAACACTCGAAAGGATACCAAAAATGCCTTGCGAATGAGAAAGATTTGTACCTGTAGAGGGATGTCATTAGAAGACCCCATCTTAGCTAGGAATTCAGTACCCCGATTATCCTGTCGCAAAACATGATGGAAAGAAACATTCCAATCATGTTTGCAATGACACTGGATATTAACAATGATGTCATAGGAGGAAGAAACATTTAATTCTAACAACGAGGTAAATGAAGAAGACGTTTGCAGCATCACTTAAGAGGATACCAAAAATGCCTTACAGATGAGAAAGATCCAGACCTGTAGAGGGATGACACTAGAAGAGCTTGTCTTAGCTAGGAAGTCAACTCCACAATTATCCTATCGCAAAACGTGATGGAAAGAAACATTTCAGTCATGTTTGCAATGACACTAGATATTGATAGTATAGTTACAGGAAGAAGAAACATTTGATTCTAACAATTAGGTAAATGAAAGAGATGTCAGCAGCATCACTGAAGAGGGTACCAGAAATATCTTATGAATGAGAAAGATCCAGACCTGTAGAGGGATGTCACTAGAAGACCCCATCTTAGCTAGGAATTCAGCTCCCCGATTATCCTGTCACAAAACATGATGGAAAGAAACATTCCACTCACGTTTGCAATGACACTAGATATTAATAATGATGTTATATGAGGAAGAAATATCTAATTCTATTAATCAGGTAAATGAAGGAGACTCCAATAGCATCACTCAATAGTGTACCAAAAATGCCTTGTAGATAAGAAAAATCCAAACCTATAGAGGGATGTCACTAGAAGACCTTGTCTTAGCTGGGAAGTCAGCTCCCTAATTATCCTGTCGCAAATCATGATGGAAAGAAACATTTCAGTCATGTTTTCAATGAAATTGGATATCGATCATATAGTTACAAGAAAAGGAAACATCTGATTCTAAACAATCGGTTAAAGGCTACCTTTAAGCCCCTTAAACCGAATAACTGCTTCATCTGTGAGTGGTACGTTACTTATAAGATTAATCGGAATGTTTACTTGCTATATATAGAGACTTCATTTTTAAACTCATGGTTTAGAGTAAAGGTGTTCAGAAAAACTGACTTACAGATTAAACCAAAAAAAAATAAAAAAAAAACTAAACAGATAGAAAAAACTGAATAAACCGATTAAAAAATAAAAAATTCACTTGGTCTAGTTCGATTCTAGTTTAAAAAAGTTTAAACTGATTAAATCGGACCAAACCAAAATGATTTAATTAAATCTAAAATAAAAATATAAAAAGAAATATTTTAAACCTAAATACCCCAGCCCTACCTTTCCAGCCCCCTCCCTTTACCTTTTCTCTTTTTCTAGCCTCCCCACCTTCCTTTTACATCCACTTCATGCATTCTTACATTTTGTTAATGAGCTTCAGGTTCATTTCTTGTCTTTCACAACAACTCTGGATCCCACTCTTTCAACTCTCCAATTCTCATATTTTATTCAAAAAGCTCTTAATTAGTTTTTCCCTTTCCCTCTCCTTTTCTCTCATTTTGAGCCACTCCACCTATCCCTCCCTCCCCTGTGCTCTTCTTTCTCATATATTAACATTAAATTTTTCATCACTCTAGTTTATTCTATGATCACTTTTCTATTTCATCACTCTAGTTTATTCTATGATCACTTTTCTATAAGTGAATTTAACCTTATACCATATTGTTCATCTCTTGAAAAAAAATCGTTCATCTCTTGAAAAAAAATCGCTAGCCTGACATGATAGACTTTAGCAAACAAGAAGATCAAACTGAGTGGCAAATCAGCCTCCTACTCTAGTTTATTTCACGATTACCTTGCAACAATGGTAACTGTAAAAACAATTTAGTTTTTTTTTTGTTTTTTTTAGAAAACCAATATAAACCGAATAAAACCAGTTCGATTTAAATAAGTTCTTGGTTTGATCTAGATTATATTAACTAAAAATGTTATTTTTTGGTTCAGTTGAATTTTTAGAATTAAATCCAACCAAACTGAAATATGAACACCCCTAATCTAAAAGCTTCAGGTATAATTATCACTGGTTAAGCTCAGATGCTCAAGCTAGCAAAAGTTTGGCTGATAGATCCAATTCGATCGTTGAGGAAGTTTACAGCATCTAATTTTCACTGGATATCGAAAGGATACCCTCTCATTAAGACGATAGGGTAATATTTAAAGACAATTTCAAAGCTTTAGCTAAAATAAAATCCCCGAGTTAAAGCCCATATTACAGAAGACTGTTCCAGTAACAGAACCAATCTACATATATGGTAATGATTAAGAGACTGACATACCAAATCTACGGTTTCAACTAGACAACGTGCACAAATGAACACCCAAGCTTGATTATTAGCAAGATCAGCACGAAATACTTAATTATCAACTCTCAGCCATGGAGCCACGGTCCACAGCTCTGACACACTTGGGATGCACCTCGTATCCACATTCAAGGCACTGATAAGCCCATCCTGAACCTTGTTCATCACAATCACAGCATATAAACGGTCCTCCTCCAGTTCCTTCTGAAACCAAGGTTAATTCATGTCGATGCCCTGCATGGTTCTTTGATCTTGGTAGGCTTTGAGCCTCCTCGTCCATTTGTTTCTCCAGTAAATCCACTTGGGCCTCGGTAAAAGGGTACGCATTTTCTTGGTACAAGTTAATTAGGTTCCTACCATGTTTACTAACAGTTTTACCATCAGGACCTAAAATTACCAAGCAAGGGATACCTTTTACATCAAAGTGCTTAGCAAGGGTTTTGTTGGCAGGATCTCCGAAAGGCAATGCTAGCCATGGCATGCTATTGAAGTAGGAGTCGAATTCTGCTTGATCGCGATCACTTGACACAAACACAATTTCAAAGTCGTCGTCATGTCCTTTGTTTACCAGCATTTCCTTAATCTTTTGGTAGATGGATATCAGCTTGGGAGTAAACTTCCCGCCTGGAAGACACCAATGGGATGAGAAATACAGTCCGATTGTTTTGCCTACCAATGAGGCAACGGGCACCTGCAAGTGACAGATACGTTAGACAAACAGATTTTCAAGCACATGCGTTTCTACCATGAAATTTGTCAAAATCTATGAATCATGTTCCTGTTGCCTGTCCTTATCATTACTCGAGTGGATCCCAATGTAATTTTTTGTGGTAGGAGATCTTCAGTGCAGATTCGAAAAACACAGGCCAGTGCACGTAACTCCAATAAAAATGGCGTCCACAAAATTGTAAGCCAAGGAGACCCACCCCAAATAATAGATACGGGCCTGCCTTACGATCTTATGAATATGTGAGAACTATCCAATCAGGTTAGGAGATATGTAGATTCTTGTTATCACCTTTTCTGCCACATCATTGACATGTTAATTAGAGTTGGATGCATATGTATACTTAATCGGTCAAAATCTTATATTTCATTAAGATTTTGTTTAATTAATGTCATAATACAGAAGAAACATGTATAAGAAGATAAAATGTAGTTGATTGGAAAAAAAAGAGAGAGAGAACAAAACATTAAAATAAATTTAATTTCAAGATAGATTTATTGTGAATTTATATTCCAAGAGTATGTCCTAGCTATCTTTGTCTTTTCTATCATAAAATAATAATCAAACATTGCCTAATAAACTTAGAATTATTCATATGAGATGAGTCGTATATACAAAATCATATAGTACTCATGCATCACCATTACATTTGATTCATGTAACTATAAATAAGGTAAAAAGTAAAAAATAAAGTATATATAATATTTCTCCATACGATCCTCAAAACATATTGTCCACAGACGGTGAACAAGGCCACGTAGCAAGCAAAACAATTAAGCAATGGTTCTGGTCCTGCGACTTAAGCTGGTTAGAAGAGGAATCTAGTTAAACAATACATATACGTGTCATGATGTCGGCTACGCTTTCTTTTTTCATGCATGAACCAGGTGACGTTTTGAGCTCTTTTCTTGTATATATCTTCCCAATCGTAATGCACAAGGTGCTGACTCATTGGACCCACCGCAATGACCTTCCCATCATTTTGTAGTGACCAAAAATTTCTAAAACTGAGTGGTCAAATCAAATGAAATTGTGTCCCTACCGAATAAAGATGGGAGGGCATCTTATTATTGCCAGCGCATCGAAAAACATTGTGGTAAATTCCTACAAATTTTTGTTTTCGTTGTTGAACTTGATCAGAAGATTTACCGGGTCATAGCTCGTCGAGAAGTTCAATCCGAGTAAATTATTTAAAAAAAATAAATCCAAATATGGGTTTTGCTCTAGTTCGGCTGAGTATGAGAGGATGCTACAAGCCGTTGAAGGTTTTAAAACTAAAATATTTTGACAACTAGTAGCATAAAATCAAAACTGCCTGCAGTGAGATCAAGTAAAATTTCAAGGAGGCACGTAGGAACTGACCTGTCTAGGTGCGGGATGACCCAAAAGATAGTCTCTATCATGGCAAGCCAGCAAATTGGTTAGGGTCTGCCTCTCATGCTTCTCCTTCTCCTCCAATTTTAATTCCTCCAGCCTCTCTTTGGTAAATGGGAAAGCCTGGACTCCGAACCGGTGAAGGAGCTCGACCCCGTCATGTACTGTTGCCTCATCTTTGTTATCCTTAGGATGCAAGATGACTAGGCAAGGAATTGCTTCAACGTCAAATTTACTGTTTAAGGCTTTTTTGGTCTCCAAATCTGAAAATGGAATGGACAGCCATGGCATGTTGGCACGATAATTGTTGAAGGCATCCAAGTCCTCATCAGACGACACGAAGACAATTTCGAAATTAGATCCATTGCTCTTCAAATCCTGATATGCACCAATTAAGACTTGGGATGTGAAGCTTCGACATGGCGCATACCAGTTGGCAGAGAAGTAAAGGCCAAGCACTTTGCCTTCAAGATCAGAAACTTTCACCTAAAAAGAAGCCACGTATTCTAACACTGAGTTAGCTAGCAATTTAATGCAGCTTGTGTTATAGCTGGGCCAAGAAAATGATGAGAAAACCATCCAATAAGCAATGATAACAAAGAATCCATTCTCCAATAATTAAGTTGAGCTCAACGAATACAATGTGTTACCGCATTTTATGTGTACAGAAGTTGAGAAAGGGCCACGTTGCTGTACCTATTGCTTTAATGCAAGGAAGAAGTGATCATTACGTTGAGAAACTGACACATGTCCTATCGGCTTGGTTGTTTACGGACAACCATTGTGCGGAAGCCCAACTTCATGTTTGGCTTGTGAATAAACACAGCCCTGTCCCAGAAAATGATACCCTCTTCCCCCGCCCCACAAAACAACAAAAACAAGAACATTATCGACCGCCTCAACGTCGATGGATTGCCGACAAGATGAGAATAATAGAGAATCAAGAATTTTAATTACACTTACGGTAATACATGGTTAATTAATTAGTTAATCCAATGAGCTGCAAGGTTTAGTGTTTAATAATTCTACTATTCTAGCCATCTCCTTGTTTCACTACATGTCAATTTAAGGTTCCATGAAGTATATTTATTGTAAGTAGGCCACCCTAAACCGCACCAGAGATAATGATAATTTTTCCGATGACTGCTCAGTATGCTTCGTTCCCCGCGCCCTACCATCCACTAGAAAGGATAAGTTCATAGACAGGAGAGTCCTGGAGAGTCAAAATTTTATGGTGATCAAGAATGAGTAATTGTTCCCTAATGTTTATTTGCATTATACTCTTCCTCTTTCTTGATTGGAATGAAAGAAAATCAAATAGAATTTACCTTAGCTTCCTTCCACAAAGTAAAATAGCGTACAGTGTTAATTCATAAAAAAAAAAAAAAAAAAAAAATTCAGTGAGATNAAAAAAAAACAAGATTCAGTGAGATAAAATAACTTTATTAAAGAAACAAACTATGATGATATTACGATTTTGCCAAGGCATTGCTATTTGAAACGCTAACTGCAGTTACGTTATTCATGCTCTTAAGTCTTGGCTACTATAATTTAAATAATTTGCTGCACAATCTAAAAAATTTTCTGCATATCGGCAACACCTAAATATTTTTTTATTGAAAAAAAAAAAGATTTCATTCACACGTAGCAAGAACAAACAATCTAGTTATTATACTAACAGCTAAAAAAACTTGAGGTGAGGTTAATTGTTCATATATGAACAATGAATCTAGCACCTCATGTGCTATTTTTTTTTTTTTTTTGAAGAAAGTTACACAGCCTCGTCTACACCACGTAATAGCACGCGAAAAGAAAAAAAAATCACAGAAACTACTTTGAATTTATTTATTTATTTAGTTGGACAGAAGGATTTGAGAAGACATGTAAAATATCATTCGTCGATCTAAATAATTATGGTTTGGTTTTTTAATTTACATTTTAATTTTGTAGGAGACGTTGACTGGATCTTAATCTGTTTCTTTCTGATCAATAAATTCTTTAATTTAATTTCATTAAAAAAATTAGTAATTGATCTTGGGTTTCATCGAGAAAGAAATGGATATCTATTTTTTAAGATCAAGAATAGAAAATCAATCAAAATAATGGTTGCAGAAAGTTCCTTTTTTCTTCCGAATAAAATATTAGCTCAAAGGGGATTTATTTTTCGTTTCTTAATTGGTAAAATATTGTTTTTACAACCCGGAATGACTGGATAAACTCGATCTGCAGATATCAGATAATCCGAGCACTTAAGTTTCCCTTCCCAGATTTTTTCTAAGCTCAAAATTAAGAACTCGGATCATCAGTGATACAAAAAGAAGAGAAATGTTTAAAATTATACGACCCAAAAAAATAAAAACAAAGAAAGAGAAAAAGTTGACAGCAATATTTGCTTGGAAAACCATGAGCATGTGAAGTATGAACCACAGTTTGCTGCGTGAATATTTATAAATTTAATTAAACAACTTAAGATTTTAGATCACATATGTAAAGAAAGAGATAGAGATAGAGATCAGAGAGTGAACCTGAGTTCCATCTTGGGAAAGAAGATAATCACGATCTTTCGAGGCCAGAAGTGATGAAAATCTTGAGCTTGAGATTCTGTGTGAGTCACCGTTCGCTTCAGCTTTACTAGCTTGAAGCTTCCTGGAATTTTCCTCCAAGTTCATCTCCTTCTTGACCTCTATCCTCTTCACCCACACAGTCTCCCTCCCCCTCTCCCTCTCTCTCTCTCTCTTTCTCGAGATGAAATACAATCCTCTAGTATCACGCTTATATTCCTGAGAACCATATTCTTTCCACGTACGTGTTTTGAAATAATACTGTGTAGATTACTTTTATAAAACTGTTGTTTAATTAAAATAATTATTCTTATAAATATTTCATTTTTTAAATCAACATATTAGAAATACTAATTTAATGTTTTTAAATAAAAAAAATACTTTCAGATTAAACCGTATTACTAAATAAACTCGACATCATTACCTGACACCCGATAGGAAATCACAACACGCACACGTGGCATTCACCTCTCTTCAGTAGGAAACTACAAGCTCTGCTCTCTATACAGGAACCCAATAGTGAGCGCTTCACTAACCACCACCAAAAGCCCAATCCAGACATCACACCAGGGGACTTGCTTTAGATAATTTGCCACGCGTGCGGTTACGAAAGAAACAGATTGGTGTGAATAATTGTACTGTAATTTGTCCCTGTATCTTAGCAGCGGTGTCTTGAAAGGCTTCGGACAGTGACGTAAGAAAGGTAAACAAACAGCAGCACACCTGTCCCTTGCTCTGATTTTTTTTTTTTTCTTGAAAGGAATTTCCCATAATATATGAGTGGCTGTACGTGCTAACCACCCATATTTTAATTTAAATTTTATAGGATAATACCATATCATAGACCTAGATAAGAAACTAGGTTAATGCACCAAGGTGGATGTCTTCATAAATAGCATTAATCGATGATGTGTGTTTATATCCACACAAGATAGCCTTTTTAAAAATTATTTTTCCAACTGATATGAATTTAATTATATGATGAATTTTATTATTGAAAATAATTCTTTTAGGAAGAGATGTAATCTTTGTGCTATATAAACAGTTAGAACTCTCGTTTCCCACTTGAAATAGGATAATGACATCATCAGAAAGAGATAACACCGCCGGAATATTGGGAGGAAATATTATTTTTGAGATTTTTTTAAATTAATTCTTACCACAAGTCTAAGATGCTGAATTAGGGATGATTAATTTGATGGATAAACCTTCTTTCATGTTGACTCTCTGTCTTTATGTTCGAGATTATCTAACATTATTCATTCATTTAAAAGAAAAAACACTAATGTTACCTCTAATTATTGAATAGCCTGATTTTAAATGATTATGTGAGATGTTGTTACTTGCATGGATTCGAAAGAACAATAAATATTCTTGTTAGTTATTTAGAAAATAAACTGCGATTTTTTAAGACTGGGAATTAAAAGGGAACATCGGTGCATTTGCAGTTTACCCAAAAGCGATGCGTTTCAGGGAACATCCATCAGTAACCTTTGAGACTTGAAAAGGAAAATACACAAAGTAACTTTCCTTCCGAATAGACAACTCGATTGCGTCATCACCTGATCGGAGAAAGTCCCTGTTTTTTCCTTCAATCTGGTTAGAGAGAAGAGTATATCTAAGATTAGAATGTTTATAATTATTTTTAAATATATATATATATATTAAAATAATATTTTTATTTTTAAAAATTATTTTTAAAATTAACCTATTAAAATAATTAAAAAATAAATTTTTTAAAAGCATGCCACATTTCTAAACAGCTTCTAACTCGGCTTGAACGGCTGGGACCATCATGTTCAATTCCCAAAATGGACGTACGCCATTGAATTTGACATTAGGAAACGGGACCGCTGGTAATTTTTGGCCACGACATGTGGCATTCTGTGATTTATAGATGTCAGGGGGGACTTATTGTCTCTGCCTCTCGATGATGATGCATGTAGCTGGATATACCTTGGACAGAAATAAAAAAAAAAAACACATGTTACTCGAGGTAATTATTACACCAGAGAACTCCCTTGATTGGTCGTTCGTAAGAAATCAATACCAGAATTTTTAGATTTATCCATATAATTGTTTTTCGGTATTTATATTTATATTTTCTTAGCATGAATTTTACAAACAGTCACATGAACAGAAATAATCTATCAAAAATATTCTTGTTAGTGATTTGTGATTTATCACTAAGTCTCCGTAACAATTTCACAAATACATTTACAAACAGACAAAGTTTAACAAAAAAAACTTTACTGGTGTTATTTTATCAGTTTTTTCATTAATAAATATAAAATATCACTAACAAAAAAATTTATTTCATTAATGATATATTATTTTATTAATAAATTTAATATATAATTATCAAACATAATATCAATTTAGCAAGTAAATAATAACTATGATATTTGCAGTAATTATTTTATAACTTTCTAGAATATATTAACAAATCTATAATTGTTGATAACCCTATCGATAATAATTTAAAAATATACTTTTAAAAAAAATCTATTAAGTAAAAAAACAAATATAAAAAATATAAAATTCAAATATTTATTATAAAATTAAATATTTATAAATTCACATACAATTAATTTAGAATAAAAACGTTGTAGAAGGAGGAGGAGAGTGTTCACCTAAAACTTGGAGCAAATAAAAAGAAGCACGTATATCACTTATATATAATCTCATCTAAACTCGGTTATTCACGAGCTATTAAATTCTTTTTTGGCTATCATAAACCCAACGTGTATTTCCATTAAAAACTTCATTAAGCTTGGTTCAAGTCCAAGAATCGTGGTCTGTAACAAAAAAATATTTTTAGTTAAATATAATTAAAAAAAATAGATGCAATTAAAATAAAAAATCTCACCATCAATTTTGCAAACAAATCAAAGGAAAAGGAGTCGTTAGCGTGCATGGTAGTGGAACAGTATACATGTCAGTTTTGGTTCTCCTCATCAGAGTGTGATTGTCACAATAAATAATCGTATATCATGAGTTAGATATATTTCGCCCATTCGGCCTCTAAGATATACAAAGGTCTAAAATCCTTTAAATTATCATCTTCCAGCATGGAAAGTCTCTTTTTCCTACATTTTTAGATTTCTTTAACTATGTATTAAAAATCACATAATCCACGTAGCCTCTAAGATGTACAGAGATTTTAAACCCTTCAAAATTGTCATCTCTTTCTAGTCTGGAAGGTTTTTTTTTCCCTATATTTTTTAACTTTCTTTACTCCTCGTATCAAAAATCACGCAATCTAAAAATGATACAAATGAATTATTTGTTAGTAAATAGATAATAAAATTGAATAAAATGATTAAAAGTTTTATCTTCGTTTCAATTTTATTTAGTTGCAATGAGACTCTTTGAAACCTTCCTTACAATAACATTGTCAACTCTATTCGATTTAAATTTCTCCTTGTAGTTAAAATTTGTATAAAAAAAGTTTTATTAAAAAGTTGATAAACCAGTCGAAGTAACACAATAAAAAATATTTAAGTTAATATTAATTTAAAATCTTATAAAGCATGCATCAATCATAGGTTTCCATTCATGGTATTTGAAAACCTAACTTCATTGAAACAATGAAATTTTCATCATTAATTTCATTGCCAGAGTGATGGTTCTAGCAACCTTAATATTTGTAAATATGAAGTTGCATTCATTGATTGAAATTATGTTTTTCAAGAATTATTAACATAACGATTTAAAAGGAAAATAATATTACATTGAAAGGCGTTCTTCCACTGACCCTGGTACTTTCAAGTAAATGGATCTTGCTGTGAAGAGGGGCCTTCGATATACTAGCATCACACTCGACGAGCTCGCATCATGAGTGAATGCATGTGTCTTAAGTATTTGTTTTTAGTCGATACTTAATGACTTGTGATTATTAGAAATACTCTAAAAGAACTACCAGCATTCATGTTCGTACAACTTGTTATTAACTTTTTTTTAAATATCCACACAAATTAAAAGATTAATGTACTATAAATCATTTCTAATTATTTTTTAAATAAAGCAATAGCACATCTTACTTTTCAAAAAAATTAAACTTTCAAATAAATAACCCACTAATTATTTATAATTAGCTAGTTAGTTTATCCACCTATAAAATCTAGTTGAAAATTTCAATTTAGTCAAAAATTTTCAATAACCCACCAACTATAACTAGCTAGTTTTTTCATATGTTGGTGATTTCGTGTGTAATGGTCAATAATAGACAGCGAAGATGACACGTGAACAATACTTTAGCTCTTAAAAAATTACTGACAATAACTAATCATTGGTGATTCTATATATAATAAATGGTAACAAACAGTGTAAATAAAAAGTGAACAGCGTCTTAATTATATGAAAAATACTGGCGAAATTAATTATCAATGATCCATATGTATGGAACAAAATAAACAGTGCTAATAAATCCAAGAAACTTGGACTTAATAGTCAGTCAAGTCCAAAATAACATACGCCAACCAAACATGTGAAACCCAAAACACTTAAACAGATACTAAAATAACCAACTTCCCGTAGATCTAACGTTGGGGGAGAATTCGGTAATCATAAACTTAGCTTCATTTTGACATTTTGGATCATAATCTTTCTATACTTTTTAGATATATAAAAATTCTTCAACGATTCATCATATTCCAATGAAATATTAATACACATGTAAATAATAGTTATTCCTCGTTAAATGCTATCAATATAATATTGTAATATAAACATTTATCTTTTTAAAATGATAATATTCTTGGGTTATAAATATATCTTGAGACATGCAGAGTAAATGTTAATAAACTTAGTTATTTATTGCGTTTATATTTACATATCATTTCTCTATAATATTTTTATATATATTTTTTAAAAATATTTATTTAAACATTAAATAAATCTTACCTCTATAAATAAAATATTTTGCAAGTCTTTACCTACCACATGTTAAGTGTAAGTCATAAACTACCTTCAAAAGAAACGGATAAAATTATTATAATCAGTATCTAATTATATATTCGAGGTCAGTTAGATTTTTGAGGATTTATAAAAGTATGCACTTGTTATAATTAACAAGTGTCCAAGTGTATTTTTAAATGATAGCGTTGTAAGAAATCCATTTACAAAAAGAAAAGCCGTTCATCGCACAATTCACATCATGACACGATGAGTCACAGATAAATGAAAACAATTTCTCCATGAAATGACAGTTGATGGGGTCGTGAATCTTTAAGGTTGTATTTGCAAGTAACTGACACAAACAGGGGGGGAATATATTTAATTGAATAAAAAAAAAGCATGGATATAAAGTGTTGGAAATATTTTAAAATTATTTTCTCATTCTGTTTTTTTCTCGAGAACATTAATTAAATAATGTCACATAACACTATTTTACGTAAAAAAACTCCGCAAGATCTCACGACATAAATAAGAAAGCTAGAGTACTATAAATTATTGCCCGGTCACCCATTCTCCCCCGGACAGAATATTTCAGGCAATAGCCGGAATATTCGACTCTCCCCCGGCGCCGGAGAGCATAAAGGAAAGATGGGGGGCAAAGAAAGAGAAGGAAAGAGAAACGGGAGTTGAGAAGCTAAAGCACGAGATTTCTTCGAAATCCAAACGTGAGAAAATCTGGTTTCCTTAAATCTAAAGAGACGAGGCGCCCAAGTAAACAAAGAGGCCGTACGACGTCGAGACACGTGTAAAGAATAAGGACAGGTGTCACATGTTGCCGTATGAAGGTGGTTGGTTAGCTTTCAATCACCTCAATTATTCGAACTAGAAATGGGAGCCACCATGTAGCCCAGAGCTCTAGGACCGAGACACACGTGTCTAGCAACATGCCGTGTTCCAGTTTCTAAAAAGCCAAAAAGGCAAAGGCATTGATGGGAGTTGGTGACCTTCGCATGACAGCTATAGGTACATGCGTGTTAGCTCCGATCCCCACCACGTGGCGCTGTACTTCGTTGTTTGATGACGCGTTAATATTGGACCTTACTGTGTTTTATAAGATAAGTTGTGTTTTTAGAAAAATAGTTATTATTTTTCCATGTGAAATGGATATTAAAAGAAGTCTATTCAAATATTTCTAATTATTTTTTAAGTGGTGTTGGTTTGAATATAGATATTTTTAAAATTATATTTCGTATTATTATTAATATATAGTATTTAATTTTATATTTATATTTATAATTATTATTATCATAACAATCATAACAATCATCGTAATTATTATTATTATGATCGTCAACCATAATCTTCATCTTCACCGTATTTTAACCATTATTATAATTATTATTTTTACTATTAATTATATTATTGTTATTTAAATTATAAATATTACGAGAATTATCACAACAATCATATAGCAACCATCATCAACATTATTTATGGTTATCGTTTAGTTATCAAGAAAATCACCACCATGACACAACGTAATTGTAATTCCAACATTTAACTATTATTACAGTCATCAATCCAACATCATCATAACCATGACGTCAATTATTATCACCGATTGTCATACCTACAAACATCTTAAAATAATTACCATTACACATTTTGTTTTGTCACAATAATTACAATAAATTGTTATTTTAATGTTACTATTATAATCAATATTATCACAATAACTACTACAAATACTATTATTATTATTATTATTATTATTTTTATTGTTATTGTTATAATTAATTATCATAATAACTATTACACTGCTATTATTATTATTATAAGAAGCTTTCTCAATAGTTTTTTTATAGTTGAAAAAACAACTCAATTTATAAAAAAAATCCAAAAAAACATGTTTAATTAGTTTTCTCACAACCACTAGTACTATATAAAAGTCAAGTGCCCGGAAGAAAGTCAAGATTGGTTTGAAAAGGAGAAGAAAACCGAGTTTCATAGTTTCTTTGATGTAAACATACAAATTTCTCACACCCAGTCCAGAGGCTGTATTAAGGCCTCTTTTTACTCATTTAACATGGCTCGCAGATGAACTTGGCCAGGCATGTCTCCTC
Source organism: Populus ilicifolia (assembly GCA_015708895.1). Classification (NCBI taxonomy): domain Eukaryota; kingdom Viridiplantae; phylum Streptophyta; class Magnoliopsida; order Malpighiales; family Salicaceae; genus Populus; species Populus ilicifolia. Next base: position 938,834 of record SRLM01000100.1, read on the forward strand.
GGGCAAGTACAAGAAAACAAAACACCTGCTATCCTCGTGGAATGGAAACTGTTAACCCTGATTTCAACATTTCTGATACATAGAATTGTTTTCAACTATCACTTTTTTATGGACCGAGTTGGAATGTTGTGGAGTCCAGATTTTTCCATGCCAAGGCCCACGAACCATTGGGTACGCATAGGTAGTCATAACTTGCTAGGAATATTTATGAACTTGGGCTCCTGACTGCACACGATTTTATGTCTAGGAAGGTATTATTTC
>SRLM01000100.1:939100-1051319 GCA_015708895.1 Populus ilicifolia
CCCCCCCCCCCTTCCATGTCAAGCTAGGCCCCCCCCTCCTCTTTTGTAAACTTCTATTATTAATTCTGTTAATTATTGATATTTTTAAATGAGTACATTCTATAATAATACTACACTGACCTTCTCTATAAAACTCCAATTAATTTGGTTAATGGATCATGAATTTATATTGGTCTGGTTTTCATAAAACATCAAGAAATAAATTTATTTAAGAAATGAATTTATTCGAGTAGGCTTGTTAAAATTTTAAGTTGACTTGTGATATAGAATACTTGTAGCCTTTTCTTTTATTTTTTTTAATGAAGTGATTTTAAATAGTTTTTTTAATTTAAATTAATCATTTTAGTCAATGATCCAATTTAAATTTAATAACAATGATTTTTATCATTCAATAAGTCAGATTTAAAATTTATTTTTTAATAATTACAACTTTAAGTTTTTTCATGATCATTAAAAATTTACCATGTTTTAATTTTAAAATCCATAAAATTAATTAAATTACATGCAAACCAGCCTGAAAACCTATCTTAATTAAAAAAAAAACAATGATTGCTATTGCAAACGTCATTTTTTTTTTATTTCTGCTTAATCATGAGTGAGTTGGCCTTGATGCTTTTAGTTAATATTTGCATTAATTGAATTAAGTTTGAAAGTGCACACCAAATACAATTTCCTCTATTGTTTTAATTTGAGACTCGAAACATAACGTTTTCAAGATGTGAAAATCTTAATTTAGGTCAGCTCTGTTATGGTTGTTCACCCACCCTCTTAACTCCTCCCTGGATGTTGCGCCATGTGATTAGGGGCCTCAGCTTGTGCCGAGCACTCCTTTGTGCATGGCAATTGATGTGGCACTCGTGGAAGTTCCAAGACTATCACAGGCCCCCGAGTCTTCTTCACCGTCTCTTTGCACACCTTCCTAGCTTGCAAGCAGTGGAATCCTCCTAGTTCCATGAATTCCCTCAATTTATCCAAGAAACTGCAATTAGTGTCTATAAGGTTTTTTTTAAAAAAAAATAACTAGATCAGTAAACTAAAAGTATTAGTGGAATGACACAATTAAAAAAATTAAGATGAGGCAATTTTTATATGTCATTATAACAAAACACGATATTTATAATTTATTGCTATTCAAAAAAAATATTTAATAAAAAATATTACATGTACAAGAGATAGAAAAAAAAATTACTATTAATGACCTTAATGAGTTATACTCACTATCTATAAAAAAGATGATTCAGTTATTTTTGATGATAAATATATTCCACTTAAATCAATGTTCGTGACCTTTCCTTATGGTTTTAAGATGTTATTGAGATTTTTTAGATAATATTAATAGTGTTATAATTAGAATTTTGATATATTTATGATCTCTTTCTTTTTTTATTCTATACTCTCCATTCTACTCTTCTTTTCATTTAATATCTTTTATTAGATATCATTATTTTAAGCTACAAATATCCTGTTTTTCAACCTAGATAATTATAAACTATGCTATTTCACTTCTTTTTTTATTTGTGTTATTGGAAAAAAAATAATTAAAAAGTGCTGATAGCTAAAATTAACCATAATTTGATGGAACATCATACGTGGAAAACCCCTACTAAAGAAAGTGGTTCTGTCAGATGAATTGCCTGAAATGAACGCAGAACCAGCTGACCTAGCTGGCCGTATCCTCTTCCATGCGCGCCCTGCCCTTTAAGGAAGGTTTGGCAGCAGTGGTCCAAGCTTTACATACACCGTTCGACAACGTGATGCACCATAGTAAAAATATCTTTTCTTTTCTTTCTGGTCTACGATATGATGTCGCAACCACTACCAGAAGAGCATTCAATTAATACCGAGATGTATATGTAATGTAAATATCAAATTTAGAATAATCCTGATGGTATGTTAAATTTTAAGTTTATTATCGTAAAATTAAAATTAACTGTTAGAGTTTTATAAACTTTAAAATTATTAAAAAAAAATAATTTTTAATTTTAAAACTCATAGATTTAATTAAATAACACAAGACTAAATCAAATACTTATATTAATAAAAGAATTTTTAAAAACAACAGCCATTTTTAATTGAAAGGATGTCTTGTCAAGAAAAAAACAGAAGCAATCTGCTGCCTTTGGCACCCAGTTTTCCATACCAGACAGTGCCAAATTGCAATTAGGAATCCATTTATCACGGACAAAACACTTTTGTGACTTCTGTTGAAGGCTTTTCACATGGAATTCGTTACCCGTTAGCCAATTTTAAGAGCGGGTGGCGTTGGATCGATTGTCTTTTATGGCAGTTGGCCCTGGCCAGGTAAATGGTAAAATCAGGGCATAATGGCCTTTATTCAGGTGAGCCTCCGCAACTAATGGATGATGAACATCGCAGATTCCCAGGCAAAAATATACACGAACATATGGAAACACACAGCCGGGAACCGATGGCATCTAAAACTGGTAGTTTCATAAGTGTCCTTTTCGACAATCAAGGCACCGCGTGTCTGCCACCAGTAACCTCCATGCAACCATTCTATGAGACATTAGCCAGTGACATTTAGGCCCTGATTGAAATTTCGAAAATCTGTACAAAGACTCTTTTGGTATTTAGACACTGTACAGATATATGACATGGCTCTGGACAAGACAAAAGGGAAAGCCGCGTTTGATAGTTTGAACCCCACTTGTTGACAAGAAAAAGGGTAACTGAAACTTTTTTTTTTATTTACTTGGTGTCCGGATCAGCTTACGCACATCACGACTAATCCTCACGGTCCACTGAATACCCTGCAAATCCAGTAGGCATGTAAGACACCACGGGGATGATAGGCGTGCACGCCAGGGCCTGAATCTAGGTGCAATAAAAGGAGACAAGCCCCTTCCACCACAAGACCAAGTCATGCAACTGAAACCTTTTTCGTTGCATTACTTGTTGTACTCGTCCAAAATTGAACCCATTTGCCAACGGGATAGATATTCATTCAGGGAATTAAATTCATATATTTTAAAAAGATATTGTTTTACTCAATTCAATTTGTTTTTCATTCATTTTATTGATTAGAGAGAAAATAGTTATTAAAAAATAAGTATTTTATAATTTACCATGGTATGATGATTTGCATGTATAATTTCATTTTCCCAAGTGGTTCCAATCCTAGCTAATTACAAAATGAAACAAGGGATCACAAAGAATTAATCCATGATAATAAATAAAAAAGAGCCATATATAAATAATAAAGAGCAGGAATCCTTCGTATCCTAAAAAACCCTGAAATTTAACAAGTCCCGCAGACACTGCATCATTTACAAGCCTTGATCAAGAAACTCAAAACATGATCAACTTCAAATTTATCTCTAAAACTCTTAACAGGTATTGTTCTCTTGAGCAGGAGGAGGAGGGGTACTGAAGAGCTGAGCATCAAGCTTGGCCCTACAAACAGGACAAACAGGACGCTTAGTAAGCCAGGTATCAGCACATTCCAAATGAAACCCATGATTGCAGCCAGGAACCATCCTAGCAACTTGTTCCCGTTCAATGTCATCAAGACAAACAGCACATTCAGTCCCCAGGACAAGCTCTTTCCCGGTAACCTTAGGCAACTTCTCTAACTCCGAAGAAGACAATCCCTTCTCTGTCACAGTCTTTACAGGCAAACGAATCTCTGGCTGATTATTAGCAGTATACCACAAGAGACAGATATAGACAATAAACACAGCGCTCATGCCGGCGCACGGTAGGAAAAGTGCCAAAAACACAGAGACAAGCATGTTCTGGCCGGAGGTGACGGCCGAGGCGGTGTTGGTGGTTGTGGGGTTGAAATTCAAGGGGGTTGGTGATGGAGTGGGAGAGTGAATAGGAGGCGGTGTGAAGGGTGTGTTGTACACACCATGGCGCATTATAGGGGCTGCAGCAAAAGCAGAGGAAATAAAATGGAATATAAATATGAGACGGTGGCGAGGTTTGGAGTTAGGAGGAAGGTTTGTGGAAGATGACGTGGAAATTGAAGGAAGAAATTATGTAGAGAATGTGAAGGGGTCACGGCTTGGGAACGTAGAAAGATATGGTAATTGTGCTTCTAGTTGTGCTGTGTTGTAGATCGATGACGCGTTTCGTGGTTGCCAAGCAAATATCTTGAAACGGCACAGCTGTGTCTGAGAGAGAGAGAGATAGAGTAACCGAGGCTCCGGCTCTCCTTTCTTTCTTTTCTGTGTGCCGATGGTCTCCATATAGTTAGCTCCATAAAGAGGAGAGACCATATGGGATCCACTTGTCGCTGAGTGATGCCCTATATATATATATATATATATATATATTATACACACACTGGCGATGTGGTCGCTTGGATGGTTCACGATTCTTGCGTGTGTACTTACTGCTCCTTTGGACCCATGGGATTTCATGATAATGTATTTAAATATCAAATAAACTGATGATGTTTAAAAGCGAGTAAACAGTGATTTTGGAGGAGGTGGGGGCAAAATTAACTAGGATAGTTAACAGCCATGGTAATAAAAACACCGGGGTAAGTGATAAGAACTTGGGATCAAGGGGTTTGTTTTTTCTGTGGTTTCAGATTCGAGTCCTTGGTTGCTCATATGATGGCCACTAGAGGCTTACATGGTCGTTAACTTCAGAGCCCGTGCAATTAGTCGTGGTGCGCGAAAGCTGATCCGGACACCCACATTAATCTAAAAAAAAAAAAAACACTTGATGATAGCATCGAAGATTGTAGCCCAGTGATTGTAGTAGGGTTTTTATGTCTGTGTTCTGAGTTTAAGTTTTAATTTGTATGTCTATTATTGTTATAGTATTTATTCACTACATTCACAAAATATTTACTTGATTTAAAAATCAATTATAGTATATATAAATTGATTTGAATATCTGGACTATTATAAAAAAAACATTTAGATCGATGTGTATGAATAGATCTTGAGGTAGATTTAAAAAAAATTATAATTAAACCAGATTTAATTAAGATTTATAATTCATTTCACTTTGACAGTAAAGTATTGAATAGATCCAAGTTTATAAAAACAAAAATATAAAGTTAATTTAATGCAATGTTATTATTAAAAATTTAAGTTGATTAGCAAATCGAGCAAAAACTTGTTGTTTTTGGTTTAAGAAGGTTATTTCATTCTTAATATTTTTAATAAACTTATTTCATTCATTACCATAAACTTTACTCTAGGAGGTGTTCACTTGGAGATGCCATGATCGACCCGGTCACAGTAATTGACAGCCATAAAAAAAATAAAAGGAGTGGCAGTAATTTCCAGGCTAGTCTCCTGCCAGACATGCCAGATCGGAAATAGGTAGGAATTATGTAGAATTGCTCGAGATGCAATTCTCTTGGTATTGATGAAGGTGGTTTTCATTCTCATTCAGAAGAAAGTGAACAAACACGTTCGTTATTCGTTCAAAAAGCACTTTATTGCATGATGAACGAAGCACAGGCAAAGGATAGTGCATTGGCTCTTGAGGTGGTTTAAAAAAATATAATATAAATAGAGGGGTATTTTCCGATAACCTTCACTTCGCATCAATCGAGCCCAATTCTGACCATCCATGGTGGTTGAGTCATGGATCAGTGAATAATGATGGCCACTTGACTGAGCTATATCAACCATCAGTGTTTGTGGATTCTGGAGTGAACTTTAACTACAGTATTTTGTTTACGTGGCTACAGTGTTTTTTTAATTATTTTTTAAGTGTAATTGGGTGATTTTTGTATGGTTAAGTATAAAAAAAATACCTTGTTTTTTACATTACATTAATCTATATTTTCATAATAATTATTAAACTCAACCTCACATAAAAGCTTACGTCACTTGTCTTGTCATGAATCAAGTGAATTCCTAGTCTTGTCGAGAATCAAGTGAATTAATTGGTTTTCCTGGAAAAAATAAAATATATATATTTTAAAAAATAATAATAAAATTTTAACCATTATAATTACTTGAAAAGTCAACCAGATTTTTTACCAGGTTAAAATAATATTATTTTAATAAAAAATAAAATAAAAATTAATTATAATTGAGTTTAACTAGATTTTACTAGATTAACTGAGTTATGAGTTCAATTTATAAAGTTATATTATATTTATTTATTTATTTATTTATTTTCAACTCGTTCTTGTTCAACCCAAATCAGCTGGATTTCAAAACCAGAACAACAAGTATCTTGTAAATTGCTACACTCAACAACTACACGCTGAATTTGAAACATATAGTACATTAAAATCCAGCCGATCTAAAGTTTATTAAAAATCTATTATAGATCATAGGATTATTAATATGAATTATTAATATCCTAAATAATTATATCTAAATGGTTTTTTAAGGACCACCATATCTTTATCATATTAATGATTTTCCGGTTCCTCAGCTAAAAAAAACAATAAGTTTAAGGATTATAAATATCATCAGAGCAAAGAGTTTATAATCTCTTTGTTTTAAATATTTTTAATAGATATATTTTTATAATTTATTTTTAAAAAATACCATAGTTTTTTCTATATCTAAAAAATTAATTTCTTAAATATATAAGTTCCTAAATATATATATATATATAAAACTTTTTACAAAAACACATTATCAATTATTATCACCAAGCACTTTAATTAAAAAATAAAATAAGTTATTAAAATTAAAAAAATTAACTAGTTATCCAATACATAGACGTTCCAACAAAAACTACTACTGTAGCCAAATCTGCTGAAGTAAAGTGGATTTTCGTACTTTCAAGCAGTGTTTGCATTTCCAAATGAGAGGAGAATGAATGACGGTAGAATTGCTCTGTTTGACAATGCCGTTAAAAACAAATGAAGCTGAATTTTCAATTTTTAATGGGCTCAATCTTACATACATGAAAATTTTCAACTTGTGACGGGCCCTGCATTGGTACATAACAGCACTGAGCCTAGAAGCAGATCACGAACAAGTCTAGGAAGAGTTTCCCAAATCTAAGCAAAGCCCAAAGAACAACAAAGTAAATGACAGTGCCGTAGCGCGTGCCGTGGACGAATGGCGACGACACAGTGAGTGCACCTTCCCTATTCTTTAAGCACCAGCCCTTCGAAAGACCATACGAAACAGAAAAGGAACAGAAAAGATGCAGAGACAACATCGTTTTACTCTAACTCAGTTCCTCTCCTTCATACTACTACCTGTCGTTAACTTGTCTATATTGACCGTACAATCCCAGAATTTGCCACCTGCGAGGTACGATGGGTTCGTGTACAAGAATCGCCAAGGTGATTTGGACTCCATCCTGGTCGAAGCATTCTTTGACCCTGTCTGCCCCGATTCCAGAGACTCCTGGCCACCTCTCAAAGAAGCCCTTAAACACTACGGCTCTCGTGTTTGGCTCGTCGTTCACCTCCTCCCCTTACCGTGAGTAATCTTCTCCCTGTTCTTTATCACAAAAATGGGAAACAGCAATTGTGTACAGCATAGCTTTAATTTTTTCCCAAACTAGTAAAATAAATAATTGGAGACCAATTCTGTATTGTGTTGATTAGTGTTATTACAATTGGGCAATTAAGAAACCTCATTCATTACTGATCTTTTAACCTTGATTAAGCATAGCATGTTGACTCTTGTTGAGATTTTATGGATCAGATAGCGTTTGTTTATAGTTGTAAATTGTAATGATCTTGGGAGTGATGCTTTCTGTTTATTTTGTTATTGTGGGCCGATCATAATTTTCTGTTGAATTGATTTGTTTGTCTTTCCATTTCAGCTACCATGACAATGCATTTGTTTCTTGTCGTGCTTTGCATATCGCTAATACTCTCAATAGTTCGTTTACATTCCCTTTGTTGGAGGAATTCTTCAAGCATCAGGTTAGAATTTTCTCTGCTAATGGAGTAATGGTGCCTGCTTCTTTTGATTGCCCTTGTTTTTTTTTTTTCCAACCCTTTGAAAACGCACTTCCTTTTAAACATGGGTAGTGTAAATGGGCGGAATTGTTTTTTAGATATTTGAGTTTGATGCTAACTAACTTGTTTGGTGTTTTAAATTCAGGAGAAGTTCTATAATGCCAAAACAAGCAATTTGTCAAAAACTTCTGTCGTGAAAGAAATCGTGAAGTTTGCAACTGTAGCAGTTGGGAATTCTTATTCTTCTGCTTTCGAATCCGGTTTTAATAATAGACAAACTGATCTGAAAACAAGGGTTTCTTTCAAGGTAAGATGTTATCTTTTGATTTCAGCTTGATGCGAAGTTTACAGTATAGAATGTTCAAGCGTGCCAGAACCAATGTTTGTTGTATCCTGCAGTTTGTTGTCGGATTGTAATCTTCGTTAAAAAAACACCTTGCTCGAAGATTGCAATTCTCTGCTCGTTACAATTTCTCACTTTCTTCTCTGTGAACACTGTTCTTATTCAACACTTTCTGTCATGCAGTATAGTACTTCAAGAGGGGTATTTGGCACACCCTTTTTTTTCGTCAATGGATTTGTTTTGCCTGATGCTGGTTCTCCTTTGGATTACAATGGTTGGAGAAGCATTATTGATCCCTTGGTTGGTACAAAGAGTAGTCAGAGCATCAATGTTCCCCATTTCATATGAAGGGTATGGCTTGAATGACCTTAGGCACCTTGTTAAATGTTTGTCTGTGTAAAAGAAAGAATCAACACAGTGCTATATAGTGTTGAGTTCCTGTATCTCTGTGCCCGTCTGCCTGTAAGTGTTAATGGTATTGCAATAGAGGTTTTATATTTTTGCTTGGCAGTCTCTAACAAAGCATGAGCATCTTCCAAGCACATTTCTAGATCCTTGTTAAGTAGACTATTTTTTGTCCTCTCTTTTTAGTAGCTGATCGATGGTACCTAAGCCCTCAGGCAGCTAATTAAGGTCACGGGGTCTGAGTTTGAGTTCGTCAAGGAGAGGGGGGCCATGGGAGTAGGGTGCCCCCCCCCCCCGGGAATCCAACCTTATGGCTAATTGTAGATCAAGCATGCAAGACCGGATTAAAAAACACTTTCAAACTCTATGGCTTCTTCGAAAACTAATAAATAAAAGCTCAATTGATTTTTCATTACAAGAGTATACTACTCTCTCTAATGCTTTCCTTTGAAAATTTCTAGATTTCTTGCGTAAATGAAAATTAGAGTGAAAAGGATTCATGGATTGGAAAATAAAGAACTATATAAAAGAAATAGATGGTTTTGTTCAAGGATGGGTATGTATATATATTAATTTTAAAGGGAAAAAATTATTTGGCTTTTACTGTACTTCCTTGTATAGGATTACCACCTAATTTCTAGCAAAGAAAATTAGCCAATCAATTATTTGGATAATTTTGGAGGGGCTATAAGACTTAAGGTTTCCTTTGATTAACGTTTCAGGATAAAATACAAAAAATATAATTGTTTTTGTCCTGCAACAAAAATTAAAGATTATATATATTAAGAGAAAAAACTAGCAAGGTGCGGCAGGCCCAGCAGTCCCTTGAAGGCTCCGCCCCTGGCTACGAAGGCCGGTCGTAGATTAAGGGGCTCGTTTTATACGACTATAGCTAGTGGTGGTAGCCTTAAGAACGGTAGAAAGAATATAATATTGTTGTTTGTTTGTCCTCAATTCGGTTGCCAAAACAAGGGCTGGTTTGTCCTGAATTCGAGTGAGAATACATGTGAAGGATTATCGCGTTTTAGGGCAGGGTTTCCACGCTCAAATTTGTACGAGGAGAATTCATTCGATTCATTGAAATATAATAGTGTATGTGGTTCTATATTCATGAAAAGCCAGGTTTTTCCATCTATTCGACTAACCTTTTTATTATAAAAAATGATTAATTAGTTTTATATTAGACCCAGAATATCTAAACTCATGATCATTTAAAAAAAAAATAACCAAATGAAGATAATATGAATGAATCCAAGATAATTTAATCAACTTACTATCCAAGAGATAACATCAAAAAATAAAAAAGCTCAATAACAAATAAAATTAATTTTAAAAGCTAAAATTAAAAAAAATTAAAAAACATAAAAGATAAAAGATAAAAACTTGAATCAACCAAGATTCACTTTACTAACCTAGTAGTTGTGATATGAGACTAAAATAAAAAAATTATTTTAAAAAAAATAACCTGGAAAAAATAATTAAAGCTAAATAAATAAATAAAACATTGAAAAAATCAAGTTATATGAAATAAAAAAAATCTTATGAAATATCAAGACTTAATAATCTAATATCAAATGATAAAAAAAATTTACAAAAAATTAAAGCAACCTTGTTAACTTAACTAATTTTTGATCTAGAATAATCTTAGAGGAAAAAAATAAAAATAAAAAATTGAAGTTTCAAAACCTAACAATTTAATATCAAATAATAAAATTAAAAATAAAATTAAATAAATTAAAGTTAAATAAAGTTAATTTTTGAAATATGAAACTCTAATCATCAGAATAAGTATTAAATTTAATTTAAAAATAAAATAAAATAAAAATTAAAAACAATTTAAAAGGAAATAATAAATAAAGAAATTCCAATTAAAAAAAAAAGAGAGAAAGAGAGATGGAATCATGGTTGAAATACAATAAATAGAACGATAACCCTGATTTTTTGTTGACCGTCACTAATTAAAAGTTGAGATAGAAAATAAGAAGAGGATCCGAGGAGAAAAAAAACTTATTGTTGTCAAACTGCTGTGATTTAAGCAATACGCGCCGCCTAATAAGCTCCACCTCCAGTCGACACATTGGAGTTTGGACAAGGTAATTTTGAAATTGTGGTAGCCAAACAATGCTGCACACATTAACGAAAGGGCACGAGCAACATCCAAGGCACATGCCACCATCCTTTTTATTTATTTATGAAAATACTAATTTCTTCATAATCTAAATAGAGTGCATCATAAAAACTATGAGAAAAATGCTAAAATACCTTTTGACTCATCCTTAATTTTCTTGTCTTTAAGGACAATGAAGTAATTATACTATATGTAAGAAAAGGAAATTACATAAAAACCACCTTAGCCTTTTATTTTCCTGGCATCTATGTAACTCAATTGTGTAAGAAAAAAATTACAAACCACTAAATTGCTCCATCTCTGTTTGCAAATAACCTTCGAATCCCATGAAAAATATAATTCCACCTCGCAATCAAGGCAAAAACTTTGTATATAGAAGAGCAAAAAAGTAAGCTCTTGTAGTTTATATACATATATACATACACACACGCACGTACGCGCGCGCGCGAGCACGTATAATTTTAAATTACAGAACTAAAATATTAAAAAAGAATAAAATTAATAAATATAATTTTGCAAAATAAAAAAACTATATGAGAAAACAACGCAAAAATCTATAATATTTTAAAGAAAAAAATTATAAAATAAAATTTTTAACCAACTCGATATTTAAAAAGTATAACCAACAAAAAATTACAAACCACTAAATTGCTCCATCTCTGTTTGCAAATAACCTTCGAATCCCATGAAAAATATAATTCCACCTCGCAATCAAGGCAAAAACTTTGTATATAGAAGAGCAAAAAAGTAAGCTCTTGTAGTTTATATACATATATACATACACACACGCACGTACGCGCGCGCGCGCGCACGTATAATTTTAAATTACAGAACTAAAATATTAAAAAAGAATAAAATTAATAAATATAATTTTGCAAAATAAAAAAAACTATATGAGAAAACAATGCAAAAATCTNAAAATAAAACAAAAAAAAATAATTTGAAAGAAATCATTTAAAAAATCATGTAAAGAAACAATGCAACAACCAACAATGTTTTTTTCTTAAAAATTACAGAACTAAAATATTAAAAAAGAATAAAATTAATAAATATAATTTTGCAAAATAAAAAAACTATATGAGAAAACAACGCAAAAATCTATAATATTTTAAAGAAAAAAATTATAAAATAAAATTTTTAACCAACTCGATATTTAAAAAGTATAACCAACAAAAAATTACAAACCACTAAATTGCTCCATCTCTGTTTGCAAATAACCTTCGAATCCCATGAAAAATATAATTCCACCTCGCAATCAAGGCAAAAACTTTGTATATAGAAGAGCAAAAAAGTAAGCTCTTGTAGTTTATATACATATATACATACACACACGCACGTACGCGCGCGCGCACGCACGTATAATTTTAAATTACAGAACTAAAATATTAAAAAAGAATAAAATTAATAAATATAATTTTGCAAAATAAAAAAACTATATGAGAAAACAACGCAAAAATCTATAATATTAAAAAAAAATTATAAAATAAAATTTTTAACCAACTCGATATTTAAAAAGTATACCACTAAATTGCTCCATCTCTCTGTTTACAAATAACCTTCGAATCCTATAAAAAATATAATTCGACCTCGCAATCAAGGCAAAAACTTTGTATATGGAAGAGCAGAAAAGTAAGCTCGTGTAGTTTATATACATATATACATACACGCGCGCGCGCATATATATATATATAATTGAAGGTGGGGAATCAGCCCTTGGTGATGTACCTCATTGATAATGCATTTGAGATTTTCTTTATTATAAAATTTATATGGATCCCGTCCAGATACAACTAGTCCACTGCCAAGAATCGCATGGTAAGCCACATTTGAACGTGAGGAAACATCGTTTGCTTCAATGACTGACTGCAGTTGTAGGAAGGATCATATTTCCTGGTTTTTCTTTCCGACAGCACCCAGAAGCCATGGATCGATTCAAATTATGTTCTGGTTTTATAGTTGAGGATATTCTTAATTCAAAAATGATCAGGTGTCTAAGCCCACTTGGCCAATCAAGGAGAATGAAAAGGGTATTCAAAGTTAAGTTTCTACTGTATTAATAAATTATTTATTAGTTTTTAGATATAAAATTTAGATATTCATATCTTATTCACTGAATTTATTTGAATATTTATTATTTAAGTGTTTTTTTTATTGTTAAACATAAAATAAAGGAGTCCATGTATATGTGTAAGACAAAGACATGTGTGTTAGGACAAGTTTTGGATCAGTAATTTTCACATCTTATTTATTGACTGAAGAGTAAATTAACTATAAAAAATATTCAATTATTCGAATCAGTTCAGTTGGACCATCATGATCAAGTAAAAATATCCGGTTGGGACATAAAAACATTTGGACTTGTGCACGTGCACTGGGTTTCAAGCCCATTAAGGAGATCCGTGGGCTTTTCCACGAACTAGGGATGTCCAAAGCTGACAAGGTCAAGGACCAAGAGCAGTAGCATTAGTAGCGGGAACAACACTTTGCTGACAAGTCGAGCAACTGACCTTCCCTTGATGTGGAATAATTTTCTTTGAATATAAAATTATTTTAATATATTTTTAAATAAAAAACATTATGCTAAGCACACTTAGACTTTAACTCGTGGCCCTGGTGTGTTGAAACCGCCACATAAAATGCAGTCTTTCTTGTTAATTACTATATATTAGGCCGGTTCTTGTATTAAGTTTATAAGTGTGGGTCTAGTATTAAAATGAATTTTATTTCCGTAAACATATATAAATCAGTTTAGGATAAAATATGTAATTTCAAAATTACTGGGGAATGAAATGTAATTTTGATTAATAGATAAATTGGTATGGAGATATTCTTGTGTTAAAAAATTAATAATTAAAATATCAAAACTTTGAATTGATGTGTTTTTTATAAAAAAATCTGAAAGTGGTCTGTGCTTAATAATGATAATACTCTGTTTATGATTAAGCTAGAGTGGATTGGAATTGGCTGCTTCTTGCGACATGGAAATGATAGAGACATTCACGAACATCATAGGACTCAAGTTGCTGCTTTTTCCCTTTTCTTCTTGTCAGTGCCTTGCTTGCTAAGGAGGAAGTAAAGACTAAAAAGCAATAAATCCAATATATAATAAACATGATTTTTAGGGGAATTAGACAATGCATTCACTTGGCATAATTTTACACAATCCTTTTTTGAACATAAAATTAAAAAAATAATCATTTAAAATATGTTATTTACTTCACTCTAATAAAAATTAAAAAAATACAAGAAAAATCAAGTTTTTCTTCTTCTTTCTTTTCAAGCCCTAACTTAAATTTTTTATTACAAAGCACTCACCACTTTAAAATCACTCATTTTAATATTTAGCTGAGTTAATTACTCTAATTATTTATTTTTAAAATCACATAATTTCTTCTTTTTTTTTGTTTAAAACTCTCGGCTAAAAAAAAAAGATAAAGCATTTATAGTCTAGTTTTTATATATTTACATATTAGCTCTAGTTACTTTTTATTTTTATTTTTGTCACTTTTATTTTTGTCGCTTGATTTTTTTCCACTTAATTAACACCATAACACCTTATTTTTTACTCTATTGTATATACCACAATAACAAATACATTTGATGTTATTAGTAACCAGTAACCGTGTTGTGTGGAAGCTACCATATAAAATACAATCTTTCTTGTTAGTTACCATATATTATGTTGGTTCTTGTATGAATTTTATAAGTGTAAACTCAATATTAAAAAATTAAAAAGATAAATTTTCTATCAACATAATATTAAAAAAAAATCAACATAGATAATTTTGGAAGGAAAAAAAACCTATGATGAAAAACATTGTAATAATTAACTATTTTTTGTGAGGAAAACTGTAGTGTTTTTTTCAATAAAATAAAATAACTATAAAAAACTATCTAGTGAAATGTTATAGTAATCCACAATGTTCTGCAAGAAAAATTACAACGCTTTCCTCGTATGATTTAACTTTATTGTAATTATAATTTTTAATTAATTCAATATTCAAAAAAAATAACAAAGATAATTTTGAAAAAAATCATAAAAGAATCACATGAAAAAACATTGCAACAATTAACATTATTTTTTTTAAAAAAATATAAGATTAAATCTCTAATCATTTCAATATTAAAAAAAATAGGCATAGATAGTTTTAGAACAAAATAAAAAAACACAGAAAAAAAGAAAAAAATCACATTGAAAACACTATAACAATTTATAATGTTTTGTGATGAAAGCTATAGTGTTTTCCTTGTATAATTTAACTTTATTTGTAATGATTTATAATTGTAATTCTTAAATAATTTAATATTAAAAAATAAAAATAACAAAGATAATTTAAAACAGAATTATAAAAAAAAAACCACGTGGAAAGACACTATAACAATCCACAATGTTTTGTAAGTAAAACTACAATACTTTTCTTATATGACTAAACTTTACTATAGATTTAAATTACAGTCAACTTAATATTAAAAAAAATCAATGAATATAATTTTAGAAAAAAATATTTTAAAAAATAAAAAAACAAAAGAAATTGAAAAAAAACACGTGAAGAAAAATTATATCAATCAGTAGTATTTTGTGAGAAAAAACTTGTATTTACTTATAATTTCAATTCGTAACCAGCTTAATATTTAAAAAATAATTTTGATAAATATAATTTTAGAAAAAAACATAACAAAATAGAAAAAAATCACGTGGAAAAAAACACTTTAGCAATGCATAATAATTTGTGATGAAAGTTACAGTGCTTTTGTTACATATTGTAATTGTAATTTTTAACCAACTTAATATAAAAAAATAAAACAAAAAAAATAATTTGAAAGAAATCATTTAAAAAATCATGTAAAGAAACAATGCAACAACCAACAATGTTTTTTTTAAAAATTACAGAACTAAAATATTAAAAAAGAATAAAATTAATAAATATAATTTTGCAAAATAAATAAACTATATGAGAAAACAACGCAAAAATCTATAATATTTTAAAGAAAAAAAATATAAAATAAAATTTTTAACCAACTCGATATTTAAAAAGTATAACCAACAAAAAATATTTTTGAAAAAAATAAATAAAGAAAAAACAAAGGAAAGTTGAAAAAAAAAGGAAAGTGATTTTGAAAAAAAAGAAAAGGAGAAAGTTGGGGAAAAATTGAAAAAAAAAAAGCACTGCAAATTAGTGCTGTAATCCACGGTAATGTTTTATTGTGGAGAAAATAGTGATTTATCATACCATTTAAAAAATCATTTAGCAAAATAGTCCCAGAAATTCACTCTCCTTCTCTCGTGAATTACTTGATTATATTAATCACCATTTATATTAGGTTGGTTCCTAAATTAACTTCATGAGCTTGATTCTAATTATAAAATAAAATTTATTTTTTAAGTTAGTATAAAATAAGATATGTACTATTAAATTTTTTTTAGGATGAAATTTATTTATTTTTTAAATTAATATATATATTTGTGTTATAATCATCTCGATTAATTCTATAAATCATAAAATTAATGATCATGTAAATTAATTAATTATTTTTAAAATATAAATCTATAATCTAATTAATTGAGTTATATTTATCATAATTAAATAAATTTATTTTTAATTAACAAACAAATTGGTATAAATATATTCATATATTGAAAAAATAAATAATTAAATTAAAAAAATATGAAAACTTCGGGTTTATGTTTTTTTTTTTTAAATCCCGAAACTGGTCCATGGTTAAATATAATAATACTCTGTTTATGATTAATCTAAAGTGGATTGGAATTGGCTGCTTCTGCGACATGACGTGATAAAGGTTTTCAGAGACATCTTGGGACTCAAGTTGTTTCACAGCATCGAACAGCCGGGTGTCTTTTTTCCTTTTTTGCAGTCACTGTCTTGTCTGCCAAGGATGCAGTGAGACCTCAAAGCAAGTATCCAATAGATAATAAACTTAAATTTATTATTATCAAACAAGTCTCAAATCTTTTGTTTTTTATTATTTTTTCTCAAAGGCTGATTAACGCTGGACAGCATCACCTTTTTATCCTTCCCTTTTTTTTTTTAATACTCTCATCTAAGATGTTAAAATAACTTATAGGATGACATGTTAGAGATACTTAATTTTTTGTTAAACTATCAATATCTATTATTTAATTTTAAAATTATATTTATCTTATTAAATACATGTCGGGTAATGTGATGCATGATTTTTTTTTAATTTTTTAAATTAAAAAATCATTAAAAAAAATTTATTTTATTTTATTTTTCATATTACCACATCAAAATTATAAAAAAAATATCCAAATTTAATATTTTTTTAGATGAAATGCAAGCTAGTCCACAAAACAAACACCCCTAATAATACAGTGTTACTTAGTAAGCAAAACCTGGTAAATAAATTTAGCACTCTTAACATTGTCCAAAATCCTAAGAAGAAAATCATTTAAAACTCACTTAAAACTTTAATATTTTTCTGTTAATCTAGCAAAAAAAAGAAAAAGAAAAAAAAATCCTTTAACATCGATGAGGTTTATGATTGAAGGAGGATATAATTGATAAAATCAAAAGATCTTGGATTTGATTAATAACGAGGTAGTATATTAAATACAAAACCTTTTCTCATAACAATAATAATATCGCGATAATAAGACTGCATTTAAAACGTGGCAGTCTACAAAATCAATCAAAAGCCTTACAGTGACGAGTCGGGTTTAAAAACCGGTTCAAACCGGAAATAAAATAGAGTTGGTTAGGGCAGTTTAGAAAGAGTGCTTGTGTATAAAGCACGATAAGCCCCAGCTTGCGGTTTAGGGCGCAAAAGAAGAAACGAAGCCGTAGAAGAGGGCTCCTCCTTGTCCGAGCAAACTTATCTCTATTTTCCTTTCAAGGTAACTCTCAGATCCACCTCAACAAACCCCAACTCCCATTTTTCCTTCAAAAACCTAATTATCTTGTTTTTATAATTTTGAACTTGATTTTTTCGTTTTGGCGGCGGTGTAGAAAGATGGATCGGTACCAGAGAGTGGAGAAGCCAAGAGCAGATGCACCAATTGACCAGAACGAGATTCGAATTACTAGTCAAGGAAGGATGCGTAGCTATATCTCTTATGCCATGAGTCTGCTTCAAGTACTTCTCATCTCTTCTCTCCCTCTGTTTTTTGTTTCAGTTTCAATTTCTTGCTTCCTTTTTTTGGCTTTGTATTGAATGCTATTTGGACCTGAACTATTGTTTTTTGGAAAAAATTTGAATTTCTATAAGCTTATGGTAGCTTTAATTTTAATTCTGGGCTAAAATTTGAATTTCTGTAAGTTTTATCGTAGCTTTAATTACGGGACAAAATTTAAATTTCTATAAGTTCCTGGTAGCTTTATAATTCTCTTGTTCCAAGAATATATATGCTTTATTTTTGTTGTGATGTTTTTTCGTGCCTGTTAATTAATAATGTCATGTGCGGCTAGGGTTGCTAACCAGGTGGATTGCTAGGTCTTTTTATTCATTAAAAGCGTCGTGCTTATCTTTATTTATTCATTTTTTGTTGTTTTTGCTAATGTTTGTGTTTAATTATAGGAAAAGGGCTCAAATGAAATTGTATTCAAGGCGATGGGAAGAGCCATCAACAAGACCGTGACCATCGTGGAGTTAATTAAGGTTTTTCCAGTAACTGCAGAACTATTAATGGATCGGTCTGTTACTGTAGTCAGTTGTGTTTGATTGTGGGTGGTAATGCTATGTTTCTTGTTGTGATGCAGAGAAGAATTGTTGGTCTCCATCAAATCACGTCGATTGGATCCACGGACATAACAGATACATGGGAACCTCTTGAGGAAGGCCTCCTTCCGTAAGTAGAGTCTGAAGGAAATTCATAATATCTGATATATTAATTTTCTTGGTTTCCATTGCTGTAGCTGTGACCATGAATTTTTGTTTTTGTTATTGAAGATTGGAAACCACAAGGCATGTTTCAATGATCACAATAACCCTTTCCATGAAGGAACTGAATACATCTTCTGTTGGGTGAGTTTGTGTGCCTCTGTTGTTTCTCAATTATAAGATTTGTGATTTAAGCATTTTGATTTCTTGTTGTAACTATGTGATAGCAATTGGTTATAATCACTCGAACCTTTTGTTATAGCAAGTGAGCATATTTGTAAGAAAAGATATTTGTAATGGCTTACAAATTTCTTCTCTCTTCAGGTATCAGCTCCCATTACTTGCCGAGCAGGTGAAGGCATTCACTGATTTTGAGTATGAAGGAGGTAAGAAATGTTCATTATTGTTATAATTTATTCAGTTGATCCTGTTTGCATCTGCTTAGAGTTATTTTTGTGTTGCAGATGGTTCACCTAGCGGCCGTGGTAGGGGACGGGGTGGTAGAGGAAGGGCAAGGAGTAGAGGTATGTCTTGACGGGTTTTGCCTCCATGCCTTCGCTATTTGCACAATTTCATTGGATATATTTGGTTGTTTATGTTTATTGCCAGAAATCAGCAGGTGGTTATGTGCTAAATGTTTGTTCACTTTTTGCTGTATTTGCCTGCCTTTTGTTTTTTTTTTTGTGTAATTATTTAATGTACTGTGATGCTTGACAGTGATGATTTGGCCGTGTTAGGCTGTTATGAGATGCTTTAAAATAACTAGGACTTTTGAAGTTTTGATACATGAGTTGGTGAGATACAAGGTTCTTATACTGTGGCTGTTGATTCCCAATATTGCATGGCATGACAAGCCATTCTTTTGTGCAGGGAATGGATTTGTGTTTGCTGAGCATGAGGATGGGGGTTGGGATCGCAACCGGGGCTTTCCCAGGGGCAGGGGTCGAGGCAGAGGACGTGGATTCCGTGGCCGTGGAAGGGGAGGATTTAATGCACCTCATGCTGATACACAACAAGATGGCGGTTATAATTATGACGCTCCTCCACAAGGCCATGGTATTTTTCGTTGACATTTTTTTCTTGCTGTTCATGATCAATATGGCTATCTGTCTTGAGTTCGTATTTTATCACAAGAAAGAATCCTAGTTTGATGTTTTTTTAAGGTTCTTCACCTGGATGTCCTCTAGTTGAGTCTCCATGCATTTGCTTACTCTTGACATCTCATTTTTTACTGTGACAACCATGAACTTTCCAACTGTACTTTGAGCAGAAAGGTTCCTTGAAAAACATTGCCTGTAATGAAGTCAGCTCCTGGTTATATGTAATTTATTGTTTTTCATTTCAACTTAACCCATCTTTTAGATCTGCTTGCATGAGGTTGGTGCTGATGTGTATTGCAACAGGGTTTTCTCAGGAGTCTCACCATGGATTTGTGCCAGCACCAATTCAAAATGCCTTTTTGTCTTTCATGGTGCACTAACTTGTTGCGTATTGATCGTAGGTCGTGGCCGTGGGAGGGGCAATCGTGGAAAGGGCCGAGGATTTAGATCTAATGGGCCGATCCCTGCAGCCGCATAAGATGCTCATTTTTGGCTTTGTTTAGAATCAAGTGCAGATGTTAGTGTTTGTTGCCTTCTTTATCATCTTTTTATCCCCCTTCATTTTGGTGTTTTTTATTTTACCCAAGTTGTAGTAGTAGTTTAACTTAGGACGTTCATGTGTAACCACCATAGATTAATCCTTTTAGTTTGAAACCGTTGCGCCTCGTGGGGCTATTATTTTTTTGTGGTGGATGTATTTTGGGGTGCTTGATCAGTTGTAATCTTCTTAATTTCTACCTAGCAGTGGGTTCTTTAATTTTTTTTCAATCTCTCTTACTCGATGTCTTGCTGCATGCTTTTTAAATAGATGCTCTAATGCTCGCTCCATGGCTGCGGTTTACATGGGATGTGCATCGACTTTTAAAAGATCGTTGTGCTTTTTAGATTTAACACAGCAACGGGTCATTTTCCCTCCATAGCACTAGTGAATTATGATGTTAGTCACATCTCAGAAGCCTCCTCAATATCTCAATTTGTGATGCTTATGAAAATGAAGCAGGAAACACTTATTTTATGACCAGGCAGAAAAATTGAGGTTAAAGGCACTGCCATAAAATATGCGATTGGTGAAATATTTAGTCAATCCCCTCAAGTTAGGATAACCAATTTCCAGCCCCTGTATGTTAATAATTGTTGTAAACTTATCCGTTTTTTCATGACAAGTTAATTGTTTCTCTCTCTCTAAGATATCCTTCACTTCAAATCACAATTACCATTCTCACCCACCAAACTCGATTAAAAATAATAATTTATAAATTCAAAAAAAAAAATTAAAAATAAATTTTGCTCAAGGGATTAACTTGTGATTTTCAAAATGAAAAGAATTAACTCATAATAATAATAATAATAAAATATTTTATATTTTATATAAATTCGAAATCAAATAATAAAAAAAGGGACTGAAATATAATCTTCTCTTCTAGAATTCTTACAATTTAAAATCATAAATAAAATTACAATAATCATTTCTCATAAGTTTCTCATATTTATTTATTAAACCTTTTTCTTTCATTATATTACTAGACTAGCTGGATCGAGATCCAATTAGGAGGTTGATACAGCTCAATCCAAGCTTCAATTTTTTTATTTTTAAAAATATGCTAGTATGAAAATAAATACCATTATTAAATTCACTAATGGGCCCGTTAAGATAACAATAGAACAAAACTAAAAACGAAAAAAAAGAAGAGAGAGAGAGAGAAACTTGGATGTAAAGAAACGTGAGGCAGTCGCCAAATCCCAAACATCAATTAAAACGAGCTCCAAAGCCTTCCAGAGCTACCTCTCCCCAGCATCACTACTATGCTGGCTAAGATTTTCAGCCACTACGTTACTCCATTTCTCTTATCAAAGCAGAACCCTAATTTCACCATTTCCTGACAAAAATTTCATTTTCGACACTGAATTTTTTAGCAGCAATGCCTGAAGAAGCTGAGATAGTTAACACCCGTAGCAATGTCCCCGATATTTCTTCTTTTGTGGCAGAATTCCTTTCCAACTTTGTCATTTGGTAACTCTCGAAATCACATCAATCAATCTGATCACAAGCTTCTTCTTTTATGTATTTTGTTGCACATCACGTTTTTATAAGCTCTGTTCTGCTTCTTCTTTTTTCGTGTGTGTGTCTAGGCTCTGAGCTGTTCGTCATGTGCATGGCTTGAGGAAGAAGCCGACAGATGATTTAATCCTAGAAGTTCTGGATTTTCTTCTTTCGAAGACTTCTGCTGCCAAAGCTCGACTATCTGCATTCCTTGCCTACCAGGCAAACTTTCAGAATCTGGAAAATGACTCTAATATTTTTGTTTGTAATGATTTAATTACTTAGGGTTTGGCTTTTAACTTAATAGAAATTGAAATAATGTGGTTTTAATACTTAATCTAGGGTCAGGATAAAATCGATAATTTTTATTTTGGTTGTTAAATTATTGTTGTTAATATTGGTTGTAGGAAGACGAGGAATATGATTCTGCAACATCTTCTCATCCAATTTGTGGGGGGGAATGTTTGCCAGAGATCTTGTTATTCTGTTACTTTCTTGTGCTGATATTTATGGTTGAACAGAGAAGATATGAAGAGTTTATATTAGCTTTGCATGATGTTTCTCTGGCCATTGCCTCTGTTCCAGTAGTTTAATGTAAATGTGCTGTGTATGTTGTATTCTTCTCAGGCTAAAACTTGTTCCATGGATGGCCTTAATCGACTGATGGATATAAACGTAGTAGAGCCTGTAACTATTGGTGCTATAGCAGCTAGGTTGTACTTCTATTACTCATATATACCCATGAGGTCTCGGGTGATCTTGCTGAAAATCGTCGGTAAGAAAATGTTTATGTTGATGTTTCTTGATTCGTCTATCTCTGAACTTGTAAGAGAAAGATATTGGCATGGTTGGAAACTGTAATTTTGTGTTGAACCAACGCATTCTTGTTAAGATGGAAGAATCAGGTAATTTGAAGGCTTGCTTTGTTCTCAAATATGATCAGATTGTTGTGTTAGTGCTGTAATTTTATTTTCAGTGTCCTCTCTGGCTTGCATAAAGTTGCCATTTTGAACCATGATGAGCTGGGACAGGTTTGTTACAAGTCGACCTGAAGGTTGTTTGGAAATTCAGTAGCTTATATGTGATACAGTGACAATGATGCAGGAAACACTAATCAATATGTTGCTTCGTAATTACCTGCATTACAACCTATATGACCAGGCAGAGAAATTGAGGTCAAAGGCACCAAAATCTCAATCATGCTAAAATCACCGGGAGTGGATTTTGCTTCTGGTATAGATATCTCTTCCTGTGGATCGCTTGTTGAAAAAACGTAAGGAGAAAAAGGTACCTTTTTCTGTTTTAAATGGTCTAGAGTCTAGACCTTAATTTAACAGGGGAAATACATGGCCCTGTCAAAATAAAAAAAACCGGACAAAACATAAGGAGAAGGAATCCGTTTGTATTTTTGCTGGTGGCACTCCACGTTAAAACCTGCTCTTTGTAGCTTTACCGATACTTGTTTTGTCTTGGAAAGATTCGGACAATTGGACTGGAACATTCTGACGTAAAAGAAAGATTTGTGTAAGCTGATCAGATAGCTCCTGCTGCAGCTCGTAGCTTTCGAATTCAATGCAACAAGTGGGCTGTCCTCGTTCGTTTACTGTTGGGAGAAATACCTGAGAGGACAATCTTTACTCAGAGTGGAATGCAGGGGGCTTTGAGGCCATATTTAGAGCTTACAAATGTGAGTGACTTCCCTTTAAGTGGTTTAGTTGACATGACTTGCCTATAAATGGATAGAAATGGGAATGCCCATTTCTATCCATTTATCTGAACAGTAACGACTATCTGATTAATCTGTCAGGCTGTACGAATAGGTGACCTGGAGCTGTTTAGTGACGTCTCAGAAAAGTTTGCTGGCATTTTCTTATCAGATAGAACAACCAATGTGATTGTTTGACTGCGAGATGGTTTCATAAGGATAGGACTGCGCAATATCAGCATCTGCTATTCTAGCATCTCACTTGATGATGTTGCTGATAAATTGAGGATGCATTCCAAACCATGTTGAAAACATAGTAGCTAAGGCCATTAGCAATGGAGCAAATGAAGCTAAAATCGATCATGCAAATGGGTGGTTAACATTGAAGGAGACCGGAGACATTTACTCTACAGCCGAGCCACAGGCTGCCTTCAGCTCTAGGATTGCTTTCTGTCTTAACTTGCATAATGAGGCTGCATGGCCCCCACTTTCTATGGAAACCAGCAAGTCAAATACTTATGGAGCACAACTTGCCCTATTAGCAGAGGAACATGGTAAGTATCTTTAGAACCATGCTTCATTATTCTCAGTTTCTGCCCTTTCTTGCCCCAGTTTCTATACTCTCTTTGTTAAGCAGATAAATTTGTTTCAGAGTATCATAAGAACAGAACCTGCATTTCCATGATGGAATCAGTATGTTACTTTGATTGGATATGGGAAACAGACCATAGCCTCAGCTAATATGATCATAATCTCTTAACGTGATTTTATTAATGTTAATGTTCGGAAATGTTGCGGGCTGATCCCAGATTCTTATTTACTGTCTGTAATTTGCTGCATTTAAACTGGAATTAACTGCATTGGTGGATATTTGTATAACACTGAGAACACTAATATGCTCCATTACCTATCCAAGCTTGGGCAACATATACAACTGAGTGGAGTCGGTTCCTGCCCAGTGCAGACAAACCTTCTATTACAAGGGTTAGATTTGAACTTGAAATCCCCTCGAAAGAAGTAGGGCACAAGCTCTCAATTTGCCCCTCGAAAGACAAATCGAATGTATGGATATATACTCTACAACTAAGCCTGACCTGTCATAGGAGTCCTCCTTAAAGAACCGAGGATGGTAGATATGTCCAGGAAGACCAAGGTACTTTGGTCATATCTCTGATTTTTAGGGACCACATCCCTTATCTTATTGGGGATAAAATCATATCTTTGAAATTTCTTCTATTGTGGAAATTCCATAAGCTAGAATGCTGCTTCAACCTTGGAATAACTAAAACTACCTGTGACTTCTGATCCTGTTAAAACAATAGATCTCGGAATATATTAATAATTATCCAAGTGTTTCATCATATCAAGAATTTAGAACTAAGGACAGAAACGAATAACGAAGAGGCTACAAAATTTATACTCGTAAATGAATATATTTATTCAGAAAACAAGAATCTCCTCCGTTCAATTAGCTAATCTCATGTGGATGATGTGATTCCAATCATTTTTTCCATAGAACAAAGAGATTCCTAGCAAGTCCATGTTTTCTTTCTGACTTTTATTATCATTTCAGATCAACTACCTGTAAACGTGCTTGTTGATTGGCTCAATTTAGTGTAGTTCATACTTGTATATGATTCCAATTATTTTCCCTTGTCCCCCCCCCCTCCCATTCCCACCAACCTACGCGTTGCCAATCAAGCTCATCGATTAGACTGTCAAATCATGGTTTTGCTTTGACTGCGTAAACTTGGCCTAGCATGTTGGATCAATTCAAGATCTAGTACGAAATAGGTTTTAAGAAAATTGGGCAGAGTTGACCTTGTTAAATTTAAATAACCTGGTGAGTTAACTTTTAATCCAATCAAACCCAATTTGATTTTAATTTTATTGATGTTGGTCAAACCTCAAGGAAAATATTGATTGTAAAGAATATTATTTAATATTTTTATTTAAATCATTTGGTGAAAATTTTCATATGTTGAGAATCCCATATATAAACTTAATGTTGGGATTTTTCAGAAAACATTCCGAGGAGAATCTATCAAGGTCAACATTATTCAATAAGGGTAAAGGGATCACAAAACTCTCCGCAGCTGCTCTCGAGTTTCTTCACAGAAGGCCCTTCCTGCTTACAATAACCTAAGCCAAGGCGAAATAATAGAATAATTTCTAGGCCCTCCATGAACATTACTTTTTATAAATAAAAACCAATAAACAGTAAAAAACAAAACCAAGATGGTTTTGTAGAACCCTAAATCTTGTATCAACATATCTTAACAGGTATACATTTAACAACCCATCACCTTCCATGTGCACAAGACACATGATACATGTCATTGTATCGTGTGGGGCAGAGCATCGCCATGTGAGGCAATATGATATGATATTACAAAAATAAACATGCTGTCACATAAAACCACTGAAGATGTGATTCCATGTCTTCAAATACCAACAACTTACCTATTAAAAGAAACCCATAAAACAACAATTTGGCTTGTGGTTTCGAATGCTTCACGGCTCTTCTGCTGGGTGAGTGCATGTGGACATGCAATGAGAGAGTACGAGAACGTGGGAATAATTGAATGAGGTTCAGAATTCTGCAGTCTTTCAGAGGTCACATGTGAGGTTGTTGCATGAAGGAAGTCTGCCTCCGGTCCCTTATTTATAGAGGCAGTTCTTGGACTTGGAAATGCCAATAAATGTAAATACACTAGCTACCAGCCTACCACCAATCCTCACTCTCCATTCTCTTATCATTGTTTCGGTAGTATTCATCTTTTCAAGAGATGGGAAAATTTCTTTTGACATTTGCAGTCTTGCTTCAGTTCTGCTCTTATTTGGCTATCAATGTTAATGCGTTTGCTCCATCTGGGTGGAGGAAAGGTCATGCTACATTTTATGGAGGTAGTGATGCCTCAGGAACTATGGGTATGTAATGTAACTACACTCCTTGCATCTTTTCTTGTCTTCATTTTTTTGGAAACATCACAGCTAATAGCGTTTCATTTCTTTAAACTCTGGGCTACAGGAGGGGCTTGTGGATATGGAAACTTGTATTCTGCTGGTTATGGGACCGGGACTGCTGCTTTAAGCACTGCTTTATTCAATGATGGAGCTTCATGTGGGGAATGTTACAGAATTATGTGTGATTTTCAAACAGACCCCAGATGGTGTATTAAAGGCAAGTCTGTGACCATTACTGCAACAAATTTCTGCCCCCCTAATTATGCTCTTCCAAACAACAATGGAGGCTGGTGCAACCCTCCTCTCCAGCACTTTGATATGGCCCAGCCTGCTTGGGAAAAGATTGGTATTTATAGAGGAGGAATCGTGCCTGTTTTGTTTCAAAGGTATAGCACTAATCACATGAATTGACCATTCTTTGTCACAAGTTCTTTCTTTTTTCATAATCTAATATTGTATCATATGGGATAATGATGCAGGGTTCCTTGCAAGAAGCATGGAGGAGTCAGATTCACCATTAATGGAAGAAACTACTTCGAGCTTGTCTTGATTAGCAATGTGGCTGGAGCTGGATCCATTCAATCTGTGTCCATTAAAGGCTCAAAAACAGGCTGGATGGCAATGTCAAGAAATTGGGGAGCTAACTGGCAATCTAATGCTTATCTCAATGGCCAGTCTTTGTCCTTCAAAATCACAAGTACTGATGGGCAGAACCGATTCTTCACGGACATTGTTCCAGCAAACTGGGGATTTGGCCAGACTTTCTCTAGTTCAGTACAGTTCTAAAATAATTATCAGCAGCTTTAGAGTTCAGAGTCTAAATTGGCCGAGGCGTGCTTATAATTTTACTAGAGCAGCCCGCCACAATTATTTTTCTGATGATGGCTGGGACAATAAGGTTCTGGCTCTGGATTATGATTTGAAGAGGGAGGGTGAGGAAAGGAACCCATGGACTCAAGGCTAGCTGCTACCGAGCTGTTGTGCTTTAGTGATCACGGATTTGCAGAGTTGTATTTTTGTATTTATATAGTTATTGCAACTTAATATGAAGCGCAATCATTTTGCAGCTTAATAATATAAATAATATTTTTGTTTTGGTTAACTTAAGCTTGTAAAATTATATTTGTCAAGACCTGATCATAGGATTGATCTATAAAATCCCGAGTTATTGAATTAACCTACCAGTTATTTAAGTCAATAGAATCTGTTATTTTTTTAATTTCTTTCTTTTGAAGATGATGCAATTAAATTTGGATTAAGTTTAATTAAATTTATCAAGGTTAATAAACACATGATTGAGTTAATCAAGTTTTATCAAATTAATATCTTTTTAATTCAATTTAAAACCTAACTCAAGTTATACTTTAAATGTTTTTTCAAAGAAATCTATCAGAGCTAGTGTAATTACTATTTTCACAGAACATTTTTTTCTTTCCAATTCCTATAATAACATGAATCCATGATATATTTACGTCGATTCACCAACAGTTTGATCACACTTTTTTGAACGTGTGCTTGAAACTAAGACAAATTGAAAAGCATCGCACCATTGCTAATCCCAAACTGATAGGCGGAAATTAAAGATAATAATAAATAAAGAACATAATTTTTTTATAAGCAAAAAAAAATTGTGGATATGAAATTCACAAATTTATTTATTTTAAATAATAATAAGAAAGTCTCATTATTGTGCAACGTGAACCCCACCTCAACCATAAAACAAAAAATTTAAAATTTAAAATTATAAAGGAAAGAAGTGTAAAATTCAAGATAAATATAAAATTCACAAAAAACAAGAAAAGTAAAAACAATTGTCAAAACTAGAATTATAAGACGAGATTTTTGATATTTTAAAAAATTAATTTTTATAAAACTCCTATAAAGATTTGGTGTGATTTAATAATTAGGTAAAAGTTATTATATTTTTTAAGTTATTATTCTAATTTAGTGTAATTAGACATTCTTTTGAGTTTAAACATATTGGTTGGTTATCAACCCTTCTAAAATATAATTATGATGTTATTATCACAAATAAAATAATCATGAATACTAGGTTGTATTCAAGGAAAATCTTATTTAATCTTCCTGCAAGATATCATAATAAAAAAGGACAGAGGTGATTTGAATAAAAAAATAAAAAAAACATAATTATAAAAATAAAAATGATAAATCGATATGTCAATAATTTAGTTCAAGGGTCTAGACATTCATTCCTGTAAACTTGTTAATCATCAAAGTAAAATAAATATCATTTTAATTCAAACAAATAAATTTGGCATCCCTTAAAGTTAAAAAAAATTAAAGAGATTATGAGTAAATTAATTAGATAAAATTTTCCAATCAATCTTTTATTATTAAAAAAATTTAATATTGAAAATCAAATTTTATTCACTTGCCAATAACCTTAGAAGAAAAGTCTCTAGAATTTATTCTAATTAACCGTTAAAAAACTTTAGTAATTTAACTCAGCTTATTCCTTTTTAATAAATTAAAGTGATGGTTGCACTAATTAAGTTAATTCATTTGCTTTTTATTCTAGTCTTTAATAATAATTACGAATTGAAAAAAACTAAAAATTATACATACTATTTTAAAATAATTCAATAAGCATTATAATTCTGAAATAAAAATACATAATTAAAGAATTACAATTTCAACATTATTTTTCACAACTTGATAATAGAGATGCTGTACATTCCTGTTAAATCAAAATTGAGAATTAGTTACTCATGATATTTGAAAATTCCAACAGCAAAGATGATTTGTCCTCTAAATTCCTATTAACCAATAGCATACTACTCCTGTATGTTTTTCTCCTCTCTTTGTTTTAATAGGCAAATAGGCAACCTTTCTTGATAAGTTCCTAAGGCTAAATATTATGAGGTTCCATATTGTAGAGAAAATTCATGTTATCTTGTCGGATTTTTTCTTAAAATAAGACTTATAAATTGTTAGATTTCCATGGGATCATGAGATAAAATCCATCACCTAGCTTGCATCAAGATTTTTATCTTGAAAATTTTTTTTTGCTAGCTTTAAACTCTCATAAAAGTTGTATCCCTGATTGATTGTATAAATGAATTTAAATTTTTAATTTTTTTAATTTAGATATCTAAAATTTAAGATATATTCATTTAAATATTTGATATGAAAATAAAAAAATTTATTGCAATTAAGATTTTAAATTAATTTTACAGGTTTGAACGAGAGTCTAAATAAAATCAGATTTTTATTCATAATATCTTCTTGAAAAACTTGATATAAGTATTGCAACTTAAATTATACCCACTTTTGCATTTTGAAACTCTAACTTAAATTATAATAAGTAAAATTTAAAAAATAAAAAATAAAATTCTTATGTTTTATTAATTAATTCATAAAATCATTTAGATATATCAAATTCATAAAATAACATAAGCTCAAATAAGCTTAATATGCATTAAAAAACATGATGTAAAAGGAATAATTTATATATATATTGTACTTATCATATGTTCAATTAGTCTATAAATATATTTATTAAACTACTTATATAATTTTTTAAAAATAAATTTTTATCTGGTCATGGCATACATGTGTACCTTACTACTCAAATTCATTTAATATAGCGAGGCTCGCTACATCACGAACTGATCTGGTAACCCACAGAGCAATACGGTTTGGTTTCACGTGGGCCAATTAGAGAGTTTGAGGCAAATTCTCAAATATTAGCAGCCCCCACGTGAGGTAGTAGTCTTAGGAAAATTCTCAAATAATAGCAACCCAATTTAAAACCAGGAACTAAAACATGTTGACGAACAAGGGTGTCTTTGGAATTATAAGTAGTTTTAATGTGTTTATTTATTTAAAAATATATATATTTTTATATTAACTATGAAAATATAATTATTTTTTATTTTAAATAAAAAATTTAAAATTTATTGTGGAAACATACACTAAAAACAAAAAAGAAATTATTTAGGAATGGGTTAAATCTATATTTTTTTTAATTTTTTAATTTTTTATTTTTATTAAAATTTAATATAATTTATATATTGTAGATCATGTATTAATATTAAAAATATCATTAATATATATTTAATATAAAAAATTATTTAAAAAATAATCATTATCACTCTACTAAACATACTCCAAGAGTTGCATCAGCTGCTTTTACCTGACATTTGTGATCTTTCTATCACTCCTCCATCTTCTGTTCAAACCAATTTCGTCTCCAACTTCGTTCCAGGTTTCTGCTTTCGTTTTCTTTTTGCTTGATTGATGATGCTTAACAAAGCAAATACTTTTCTTAATTTGTTGAATTTTGGATCAGATTTTGTGAAGCCAGGACACGACCAGTACGTTTATAGACATGCCATTGGGTACTATTTTAACTCTTTTGTTAAAATATATGTGGGGTTTTGATTAATTGTTTATTTATTGTTTTTGTAATGGAAAAAAGGTTGTGTGTTTGGCTCCGACCGATGTGGCTTTTAAGGACACAGGAGGAATCACGGCTGTTGATTTCAATGTTCGAAAGTCTGATCGTAGTGGCATTAAGGTCACTGGAAAGAGAAAAGAAGTCCATTCTTTCTTGGTTTTAGCCTTTTTTTATTGTATAACAATTAAGCAATTTTCCTTAGAATTGAGCAAGTGGTGTGAAGAAAATGGCAATATCTAGACAATTAAAAGTTCTATGACTAGCAGCTTGGTTGGTTTCTTATAAGCTAGCTTTTGAGTTGGTGGGGATAATTGAATTGACATTACTAACATGGTTGCAAGCATCAAGCTTTGTTTGTTAGGGCTTTCAGGACATTTTAGTTGCTTAGTGATCAAGGGTGGAAGTTCACCATCTAATTTGGCTTTATCTGAGTCATATACTGGAACAATCGGAGGATCAGTTTGAAAAATCAGTTGGATTCCACTTCTTTTAGTGGCATTGTTTCTTTTTGTGCACATTGGTTTTGTGGCTTTCATATCATCGGAAGCACAATTGGCCAGTTTAACATAACCGGGCTGTGAAATCAGAGCTGATTGCATTGAGAGGTAACTTTGACTGCCTCGGAGGGCAAGGATTTCTACAGATTAGTCAGATTTCCGTTTTGTAATGTTGCATTTAGGATCAGGAGTTGATTTGTTTTCTTATGTTCTCATTTAGCCAACTTTTACTAACCATAGAGAGCATCTTTTGCAGAATGCACAACACTTTGAGTCTGACTCTGCTCTGTGAAAAGTTTGCACCCAGAGCGATTCTTATATTGTAAGGTACAACTATTTTTCAGTTTCACACCCCCTCCTCCCTTCGTTCCTTCTTTTTAATATTGGAGTTGAAATTTGTCATTGACTTATGACAGATGTTGTGTTAAAGGCTCTCTGTTGGAAGTGAATGACAGACTAATCAAACATTCAAAATTTGCTGAACTCTTCAGAAAGTATTTCTTATCCATGCTTACCAAATGTCAGATGCAAGTGTCCATGCGTGTTTGATGTTTTTTTTAAATATTTTTCGTTTAAAAATATGTTAAAATATTTTTTTTATTTTTAATATCAATAGATCAAAATCATTTAAAAACACTAAAAAAAACATTGATTTGATAATTTTTCAAGGTAAATGTATTTTTGAAACGCATCCAAATGCGATTGAAAACTCTCTTCCAAACAGACACTCTTTACTAGATAGGATCTCGTTATTGAATTAGTGATCAACAAGGACAATACTTTTAGGCAGTGATTTTCGTATCAGCCTCTAAAATATCCTATTCCGAAACATATCATCAGCCCCTTGAGAAATTAACTTGCTGATTGGTGAGAATCAATTCTTGCCACTAATTAGATCTCATATCTTCTCTTTCATCTGATGGTTCTGTTTTTAGCATGTAATAGTGGTTTGGCAACCCACATTGATGATTTCATCTGTTGTTGGCAGACAGGGAAGGGTACATTGCCATTATCATGCCAAAGCCAGCAGATTGGCCGAAGATCAAAGCTTCATTGTTGGGCCTTGAAGAACACAAGAAACTGAGAGAAAATAGCTGAGCTATTTGGGATGCTTGGAAAAGTTTTATAGACTTCGAGAATAACAAGAAATTCAAGCTTCATTTGGAATTCCTCCGGTCACCAATTCTTTGATGGGCCTCATCCCCAGGTTAATTTCCTAACTGTATCTAGTTCTTATCTTGTCATTTTTGTTTCTCCACAAATAGAATAAAAAACAGAAAAGTATCAGATTATGCCTTTTTTTTCTAATACTAGTAAGAATAGGTGAGTTAATTTTTTACCTTAAAATTCCCTTTGTGATACTGAATGTTGAGGTCTGTGTTATGCAAGTGGCACAATATCGTGTGGATGAGTTATGTTACCTATTGGGGCAGACCTAGGATGTCAAGAAAACTGCTTTTTTTTTTGCCATAGAACATGTGTTGCAGGAGAGCTGTGCTTGCAAATTTTTTGATGATTACTCTTAATTTATGATATCAAAATATTCACTTCAGGATAACCTGACAAAGATGGGATGCTTACTATGCAAATAAGTTCTGACCAGGGAAGAAAGCTAAATATATGCATAAACATTATAGTCAATGCTGGGTAAGACGGAATGTATATTAATGGTATATCTTGTCAATATAAGCTGCTGGAAGTTGGGTAATATGCAGGGAGACTATAATTAATGAATGGTAATCTGGATATATACAGGGTTGAAATTAACATTAGAAGTGATAAATAAATCATGGGTTAGCAAATGCATTGGATGTGCCTTGTAATCTAGGTAAGCTCAGCCTAGGGAGAAGCAATTTCTATCTGGAGCCTGTATTGTAACACCAAAGATCACCTGCTCCCACTATCTCTCCGAATATTTTCATCATCCTTGTAAGATTTTTTGTTGATGATCATCAGCTCTACTATTCTCGGGTGCAGCCATTATCTCTTCCATAACAAGCCTTCTGGATCTATTTATGGTATGAGAACACAGGTAGATGTGTTGCTCGAGTTCTTCTAGCTGCTCCAGATAGCACAAGTCGTGAGTGTGAAATTCTTTCACGACCTCTTTCAACAGTTCAGGTTTTTTATTCCTAACACACATATCAGCAAGAGCTTTATGGTGTTCTACCTCATCGAATAACCTCCTCACGAGTCTACTCATGGTATCAAAATCTTTGATCAATATGTAAGTTCCTTTGGCTGCAAGATATAGCTGTGCACCAAGTCTTTTTTGAAGCAAGCTTGTCTCAAGCCCTCGATGAACCAACTTGATTTGCTTTCTGAATACATACAACGAGCAGCCCATTATTCCTGGTGCAGCCACAATGCCAACTATGCCATGGATTGCAATTACAAGCAAGGAAATTAGAAGTGCAGTATGTGATATGAAAAGACACCCTCCTCCAACCTTCATGCATACCCTTTTGAACTTTGCTTTCCTCGTAATCTTTCTTTGTTCTGAATTCAATCCATGGAGCAACACCAGGTTGTTATCATGAAAATCATTGAATTTTACAGTGGTAAAAAACATCGATAGTGGATTTTCAAGCAATGCATATGCAGCAAGCTCTCTAAACATTGCGGTGCAAATCTTATCTGAATAATCTGCAGAATCTTGCACCCTTTTGCTTAGCTTGATTACCCTTGTAATTTTCTTATAATTAGCACGTTTTTGCTGGATGCATTGAAGAAGCAAATCGCAAATATGACATGCTTCTGATCTGGCTTCAAAGTAATCAATCAGAAAGTGATGAAACCTCAAGCTTTCTATCATCTCTCTTACGGTCGCTTGTTGCTGTGGTTCAAACATATAATCAGAGAGATGGAGATGAAAAGGAAGAGATGAGGACGGTGAGGTGACTTTGTCAACTCCATCACCGCGTGTTTTTCTTAGCTGGTCTTGAACCTTGCTCCGCATTTCCACATAGGACTTCATCCTGAAAGCTTCCTTGTATTCCTCATTAACGTTCAACTTGTTGCTTAAGCTGCTAGCACGTTCCTTGGGAGATCTTCCTAAACCAGAAAACAAACATCAATCACTCAAAATAGGAAGAAGAAAAGAAATAAGAACTCAAGTTCTTGATAGCACCATAAAAAAATTAACTAAATCAAAACTAGAAAGCTTATGAACAACTTCTAAAAAAAACACTCGCATAATTTAAAGATTTTTCCAAAATATACATGGGATTTTGAGAACTCATGTTTGAGAAGTACAAGATGATGTTGAAACACACCTGCCCTTGAAAAGGTTGATTTTAACTTGGCCCACAAAAGCTTTGCCATGTTGATCAGCTCTCATCTCTTTTCGGTTTCTTGACATGGATTAAAGCCTGTAGTTGCACATATATAGGCAGCAATTTGAGCTTGAAACAAAGAGATTCGAGGGATAAAGAAACCAGATGGCTGTAAATGGCAACGCCTCACACGATAACATCCCTCACACGTTATGTATATCTTACGTGTAATGCCCTGGGACAAAGCTTCTGTAAGCAGAAACAGTGTTGGCAATATAGGTTGTCTTCGCAATTTCTCATACATTGTATGATATTTAGTTAACATGGAATAAATTGTGTATAATCGATCATCATTATTGTTTCTCTTTCTCGAGGAACAAATTATGACTCCGTCTTAATTTTAAATGAAAATCATGTGCGATTTATCGTAATATCAACCGGATATCTATCAATAAACTTGAGGATGCTACGTGCTTAACTTGAGGATGCTACGTGCTCTGGTGATTGCCGCCTCCAAATTATCAAATAAACGCTGTTTTGAATATGAACGTTATACTGTTCTATAGTTTATTTTTACTCGAAATTTTCAGGGTGTTAAAGTAATTAAGATATGGGATTTGGTATGTAGTGTTGTAAATAATATAATTTAATATAATTCGAATTTTTTTAATTGAAGTATTTAAATCTAATAGGTTTTCAATCTAATATTAAAAAAATAAAAAAATTCCAGTATTTATATAAAAACTATAATCTAAACTAGTAACCGGCCAAAAAGAATGAGAGACTCACATATACAAGATTTGACTGCATAAAAGGAAAATCTTTATTCGCCGCGTTTGAGGCAATGTCGGTACTTTGTTGCCTTTATTTTGTTTTATTGTTTTGTTACCAACATATAGATATTAAATTTGAATTGAATTGAGTTATTAAACTAATAAATTGTCTACGATGGTTTTATAAAAAAAATATTTTTTATTAAAAAACTTTTAAGTGTTAATATATTAATTTATTAGGGTTTTATCAGGTAAATTAAATCACTAACGGGTAATGTATTTTTTTATTTTAACTTGAAATTTTATCTTATTTAGGTAGTAGGTTTTCAAGTCAGTTAAATTGGATTTAATAATTATTAATTCATTCTTTACAAGATAATGTTATTTGTCTTAAAATATTCGTCTACGAATTTATAGCAATTCCCTTTTACTTTCACTTTCTTTCGTTTGCTTAATTGCTTGAGATTTAAATTTCTAATTTCCAGCTACCGTCCAAAGCATTTGAAAAATCTTTTGATGTACAATTAAATTTTTATAAATTAATATCATTTGAACATAAAAATTTATTAATTAATAAAGATATTATTTAAACTTTACATTTAAGTTAGGATCGAACAAAATATTATTTAATTAATATTATTAATTTATCAAGGTTATATATATATATATTATCTCTCGAACAAAAAACTTGATCATCTTTACTGTGGAGAATCTTGATTTTGTGCATGCTTGTACCATCCCATAAGCATATGATCAAAGTTTTTATACTTACTTTGGTCTCCGTGCTATCTTTAAGTAATGGTCATCGGTTTTTAGGTATCATTAAAACAATGGGGTGTGTGTGTTGATTGATTAATATATTAATGTTACAAATAAATTTTAAAAAATAAAAAAATATTATTTTCGTATATTTTTAAATAAAAAATACTTTTAAAAATAATTACAACCAGAGAACACCCAATCCAACCAATTATATCACTTCAATTCCTAGAAGTAAAAGCATTTATACAGTGCTTCCTATGTTTACTGATTTTTTTTTTTTGAAAAATATATTAATTCATGACCTTTTTTTTGGTTAAATCATTCAAGATGCAAAGGGACTCGACAAAGATTCCCAATTTATAAATATTATTTAAGCCTCTTGATAGATTGATTAATAATGTCATGTAAGTTGAGATGGCAGAAAAAACAACTATTATATATATCATGTAGTAATATTTGTTTATTAATTAATTATTGTTTTAAAAGTATTAATAATACTTGATTTATAGACTGAGAAATATTGTACTTGAGACATTAATTAGAGTATTTGAAAGTTGATAACATTATGAAATATTGTAAAATGTGTCAACTATTTTAGAGTATAATTATCATAATGATTACATGATAAATTAAGTAATTTCCTAATACTCTTTCTGAAAAATAGATTATTGAAATTCAATACCAATAATTTTTGTATAATAAAGAATGTCTAATATGATTCAAGATAACTAAAAGTGACAATAAAAAAATAAAATAAAATATAATATGTTCTGGTGTTTTAATAATTCTTATTATACTTTCTACGGGTGATTATTATTAATAATATCTCCATATATGTTTGTTTTGAATTAATATTTTAGTTTTTTTTTTAAATTAAGAATACTTTAATTATCAAATAAACGGTTTTATTTATCCCTTTCTTATTTTTGAGAACATCGTTAAGTTTTTTGTTTGTCCTATACTAAATTTCTAACACCCTCAAATAGAGACTGATTGTTGTGGATTAGTTGCTAATCATACTTTTTCTCTAAATTTGGGAGTTCATAACTTCTCTTCAACCCCCCTGCTGTTCTTCCTTCATTCTTCGGGAAGGTAAAGAAGAGGACAAGCTTGATGAGCAGGCGGCACGCTCATTTGGTGAACTAGCTACAAGCCTCCCTAACATGGTTACACATCATCACAGTTGTGCCAAAGTAATTGTGGCAGCTTCTTCTTCTCTCCACATTATTCACGTTTAGTGGGCAAAATTATGTTTGCGAATTTATCTTTGATAAAGCCTCCAAATTTACGTGCCGAAACTGAATGGTGGTAGCACACGATATGGCTGCCTTTTGAGCCGCAATTTGCCTTAGAGCTCCAAGAGATTCTTGCCTCCACTCCAATGCATCTTGCAACCTGACAGAATTAAGATTTGAGCTAGCTTTAATATGTGACATTAAAAGTTGGCAAAGTAGCTTGCTTGTTTCCAAGTAATTGTGCAATTTCTTCCCAGCAAGGGTGGTTCGTATGCATGAAACGGGGGTTTATCCAGAGTTTGGACACCTCCCATTGATAATTATTCATGCTCTAATTATCATTGTAGGTCATGATACTAGAATTAGAGGTCTGAAAATAACTGTAGGGTCGTATTTGATTGTGTGATGGAGACTCTAACAATTATTGATTGAGATCAACACTTTCTGTACCCCACAGCAAGTGTTGATCCAATGGAGATTCTGTTTTTATGTACAGCAGCAAGACCAATAAGGTGAGCGAAATAGACATTCACAGAAGGCTTTAGCACGTCCTCTTGGGGTTCGTGGTGAACGATCACAAAGCTTGATGATGCAGTACTGCAGCTACTGCTCCTACAAATGGCCAAAACAATCTATTCGCACTTCCTAAAGCAGATTTAAGTTATGAGGGACAAGACAAATTTGGCCAAATTTAAAGTACAAGCCTGATCATTCCAGGCTTTTTCATTGTTATAAATAACAGCTAGCAGCCTCAAAGCTTCGAGCTGGGTTGATTCCAGTTCCTGTTATGGGGATGGTGGCTAAATGCACATAAATACCGCAAACCCTTACAAGAACGTGAGAAAAACGTGCACTACGCTTAGGATCTGTAGCAGAAAATACAGTGTAGACTAATACAAAAGTCCCAATAAATGCCTAAAGCAGTTCCTTGGTGTGTAGGAGACACCATATTAGCACCAAGTCTTTCTGCTTTATATAGGTCTTTCATATATGCCTTGACCAAACCCACTCCACCTGTTGCTCCCAGACATTAAGCCACTGCTCGTATCAATGATACCATTCTTTGCTAGGAACAGACAGAATGTCACAGCTGGATTAATAAGATCCCCTGTGATATACCAAGAAATTCACTTCCGAAATTTAATTATAGCTTAAATAAATAAAGGGGAGAGAATATGTGCAGTGTTTGGACCTGAACGAGGATAGATATCATGCCACCAAAAGACCATGCAATGCCTAATTAAAAGGCCAACACCATTACAGGGGTCAGCTTCCTTATTGCAGCCAATTACAGTGGCAATAATGACAGGAGAAGAGAAGGGATGCTATGAGGTTTGCAGTAGTAGTTCTATAAAAGGACCATATAACCGAGCTCTTCAGGGTGGAAAAAGTGGTGCTGATGGTGGTTCAACATGGTCTCTTACTCCTCTTTCGATCATCACAATATCCTAAAGATCCTTCCAAGTGTAAATTTTTAAGATCAAGCTCTTCTTTTATTCTGCAATTTTTCTTGTTTTCTCACTGGAATATACTGTAAAAGACTGAAATATATGTGAGAGTTAAGGCAGCACATGCTTCGAATAAAAGAACAGACGGACTAGTTTATAACTTTATGTGCTGTTAACAGGACTATGGATTCTGTCTGGTCACTGATGCGGGTGGGGATTACTGGCTAAGGATTTGATTAGTTTGTAATGGATAATCATTCATCAATGGGAGGATTCTGGGCTCGCAATGCAATTCCAAGACAGGTTGGATTTTTCCTCGCTTAAAGCCCATCGTAGGGTTCTCTACGAGCTAGCTAACAATCCACTCTATTTGTTAGTTGGAAGCTTAATTATCTCTTGAAACTTGGAATTTGATTTCTGGTTGGCTATTGGGTGTGGTAGTTGCCAATAAAACCTTTCATCCTCCTGGATCACATTCTATTTCTGTTAAGGTGGGTGACCAAATCCCTCAATCCTCCGAGCCCTTGTCCCATTAAATTAAAGTCTAGCCACTTAATTATGATTATAAATGTGAAATTTAAGACAATTTACCATTCCTGTAAACAAAAATGAGCCAACCCAGGTTTGCAATGGCTGTTTATTCTAGGAAACACGCCAAATATATACTAAAGGAAAGAAGCTCACGAAATTAAGATCAACAAAACAAAAGGAAATACTATATGGGAGGGAGCTTTCCGCATCTCTAAATGTTTGAAGACATTCCAGCATTGTCAATGAAGAAACGATATCTAATATCGTTTCTTGCAAAGCAACCCCGAGCTTCATTGATGTAGTCTGGTTTCACAGGCTCAGTGTCACAACTTATGTTAGTGTTTGCCACGCACATTCAGCGTCTCTTGTGTCTCTCTCGTTGATCCTGTCATGCTACCCTTTGCAGATCTCTTGCCTGCGAAAATTGAACAAAAAGGAGAGCAAAGGAGCAAGACCCTTGTTTACCCTTTCATGTTTGATCATATATGTATCATTTAAGCTTCGAGAAATTAGAGAAGAGATTGCACATCAATTAATTTACCTGATATCGGAGGAAAAGCTGGCGGCTCAATCGGCTTGTCTGGTGCTCCCAGGACCGCTACCTTGAGTAATTCCAGCATTGCCCCCAAATAATGCTGAGCTGACACTGTATCCACGATAAAATCTAGACTTCTCCTAGCCTCCTGTCACCAATACACTCACACACACACGCCACAAACCTGCAGTTTTTGGGCCTTGGTGCTGACTATAAAATCATCAGCTACCGGGCGGTCTTCGGCCTCTTTTTCTTCAGATGGAGAGGTACTGATGACACTTACGTGGCGAACAAATGCCTTGCCAAACTTCACGGCTCCATGTCCAAGACCTCCAGGACCCACTCCTCCTACCTTTTTCCAGGTGTGTCGGCCAAGTTGCTATTCTTGAAAGGATGAATGCAGTAGTTCATGCACAGAGTAGGGGCGCTGTTGCATCCATTGGCAGGTTTTTTGGTGTCCGCACCACATTCCTTCATGTCGAAATTCTACATATTTAGAAAATGCATTTTTCATTAACAATTTTCAGTTACTTAATTAAGTAATTATGAGTTAACCTTTTGGTTTAGTTAAGATTTTGGTTTAGTTAAGATTTTTATAAATAAAAATAATTTTAAATAAAATAAACTATAATAATTATGTTAGACCTAAAGTATTTGAATTGTAATGAACATCCAGATCCAAAATACTTTAACTTGATATGTACTAAATTTAAAAAAAAATATGTGTGTTTAGTGGATATATCAAACTCAAAAAATTTGGATTCGATAGTTATCTAAATATAATGTAACATGAGTTTGGCCAATATGTAATATCTAAAGAACTTAATAATATCTAAGTTCTAACACTATATATCTAAACATGGATGATTTTTTACAATAAAAATATAAAATACATAATAAACCATTTTGTCTATATTTATAGATGTATACAAGGTTTTTAAAAGAACTTGCTATATTTATTATTTTATTAATAATATATAAGAAATATTTATTTTTCATTAATATCACTAAGAGTAGAGAATTTTTAGTTCTCTTCTTCTTCAAAAACAATAAAATTCAAATGGTATATCTTCAAAACCATCCAGTTAAAAGGTTATAACTTTTCATATCTTGAAATATACATATATATATATATATATTTCTAAATATTAACATACTTAATACTTAAAATTCAAGAAAAAATATCTTTACTCCTTGAATTTAAAGGTGTGTTTGGGATTTGTAGTAGCGATTGCGGTTTAAATTTTTTTTCACTTAAAAATATATCAAAAAAATATTTATTTATTAAAAATTATTTTTTTTATATTAGCACATCAAAATAATATAAAAATATAAAACAAAATAAAATTTAAGGGCCCAAACATACCCTAAAACTCTTTTAAATCATTTATTGCCCTTACACATACTCGAGTTAACTCAGGTCAACTCAATTTATTTTTAGGATTTATTTTGGATCAACCTTCAAGTTGAGTTTTAAAATTATGATAATAACTATTTTTATTTTTATATGTTTTAATTGAACAATTTTAAAATTAAAAATATTTTAGGAATGAAAAAAAAAATATCTTTAACACATGTTTTCTTTGTATTTTCTTCAAGTATATAAAATTATTCCAAAATTTTTGTCACATAAACATGTGTGTGTATATTATTTTTATCATTTAAATTCTAGAACAGTAATGAAACACGACCTTAAAACTAAGTCTCACTAAATATTAAAAAAATAATAATTTATAATTTCTTAAGAACGTCCTTAAACTGGGTGGCATAAAATTGATTCTTGAGAGGCATTGCTTGGAACAGTGCACCACTGGATCAATTCAATTCCTATTTTCGTTTTCAAATCCAGCCGAAAGTTTCTCTGAGACTTGCTTGCGAATCAACACTTCTCCACGAAGTAATTGGAAAGGGACTGACGTGAATCGACGGCCCTTTGATGCTCGTCTTCATACTTAAGAAATTGGATCCCTCGGCTGGAACCATTGTATCAGCAGTATCTATCATTGCTATGGTATGGTTATTATTATTTTAAAAAATATTTTTTATTAGAAAATATATTAAAATAATATTTTTTATTTTTAAAAAATTATTTTTAATACTATTACATTGAATTGATATAAAAAATATTAAATTAAAATACAAAAAATTTAATTTAATTTTTTTTTAAAATATTTTTAAAATATAAAAACAAATAAAATCATTAGTTCCTAATAAAATAGTGGTAGGTACCGTACCACACATGCCTACGGATGTGAGCAGGTGTCCATCACTTTAATATGGCGTTACTTTAATGGACTCTTTTTTTTTTACCCAAAATCCGATTGCTGTTTGCAAACATAAGAAACGGGTATATAAAGGACAATAGGAATATTTAAAAAATAATGATAAAAATTCATTTAAAATATATATAAAATAATATATTTGTTTTTTTTTCTAACTAAAACATGTTTATGTATTTTCCAAAGACCTTTCCCCAAACCTCTTGAGAAAATGGCGAGATCTCGTAAGAGTAGTGAACATCTACTGTTCTTTGAAACGGTTGTGGCATGTTGGTACAAAAGAAAAGAAGAAAGAAAGAAAGAAACAATCATAATATTATTTATTTATATAGTATTGAGGGTTTTTTTTTTTTAGAAGGGTTTTTTCTTTTGTTTCTTTTCTCCGTGTAGTTGTTGAGTACTTCGTCTCTATTTTTTTTTTTTATTTATTCTCGTCGTGAAATTCTTGAATTAAAGGAGGTAGCCAGGGCCCGCAAGTGGGCAACCGTTCTCGGAAGGGATCCGAAAGGTTCGAGCCCGTAAAGTATTCATTCAAGATCATCATCTTAATATTTTGGGTATGGCCACTCATCAAGGATCGTGTCAAAGTTTGTAGCATAATTATCACATCGATCCGAGTTTGACCTCGTCAAGGCTTTTATGTTACGAGGATTGATCTGGATGCACTTGAAATAATTTAAAAAAATATTTAAAATATTTATATTTTATATAAAAAACAAAAAAAAACAATCCATTTAAATATTATAAATAATAAAACTTAAGAGATTATTTCAAAAAAAATTTAATTCTATGTTGAAAAAAATATTGTATTAGTATGATAACCTTTTAAGTTAAAATATTTAAATTAATTTTTTTTATTTCACATTAAAAAAACTTAATTTTTTTTTGATAAATATAGAATTTATATACTACAGGGCTTTAAATACCATATTAAAAAAATAATTTTTTTTCTTATAGATATAGAGTGTATCTATTAAATGGTTTCAAATCTTTCATTAAAAAAATCAAATATTATTTTAATATTTATATAATCAACTTTCAAAAGGGTCAACAATCAACTAAAAAAATATATAGAAAAAGGTTTCTTGGTAATGTGAAAAAATACATTTGAAAAAAAAATCTCAACCCAGTTTTGTTAGGTCACGAGTCAACTATTTTTTGTATAATTTTTATTTATCTCAACTACTTTTTATCTAATTTTTATTTATCTCAATCTTTTACTTTATCATAATTAGCTCATCTATAAGGTCCTGAATCAACCTGCTAGGTCAATCCGAGTTTAATAACTAAAGTTTGTAGTGTGTGTGTGAAATTATATTGTAGAATACTTTTTAAAAGTATTTTTATTTTAAAATATATTTAAAATATATTTTTTATTTTTTACATTAACGTATTGAAATTATCAGAAAACACCAAAAAAAATATTAATTTAATATTTTTTAAGATAAATATTTTTTTAAAAATGTATCTAAATATAATTGAAAACATAATACCAATCAAATAGGGGATTTTAGAATGAAATAATTTATTTATTTTTACCTTGTTGAAAGATTAGAAGTAATTATTATAAAAATTATAGTGTTAAATACTTATTGATAATTAAGTTTTCAGTGATTAAATACTAAAATTTTATTTTTTTTTATATAAATGCCATCTTATATCTAAAAATAAAAATTGATGTACGATGAACATCATGGTAAACATCATGTTGCTTGAAATGTAAGCTAATTTTATATTTAGATTATTGACAATGTCTTAAAAATTTTATATTTAGATTATTGATAACGTCTTAAAAAAATCTAAATAGTTGAGGAATAGATATTTCAAGTTAGATAATTATTTAATTAATTTGTCTTAACAATTTTTTTAATTCTCTCTTACTAAAAGTAGTTAATAGCTTATATTTGGTGTTTGGTAGGCCAACATGATTTGTTATTAGACTTATAAAAAATCTCATTTGATGGAGGTAAAGACTCTTTAATGATAAAGTTAGTAACTTTGTACAAATAAAAAATAAAATTATATTTTAGAGATATAAACTTTGAAAAAACATATGCTAAAACTATTGAGAATGAAAAGACTATAAAATTTTATTTTAAAAGTGTCATGATGTATTTATAACCTTCAAGTTTTGTCCTTTTGTAAAGATAATG
Source organism: Populus ilicifolia (assembly GCA_015708895.1). Lineage (NCBI taxonomy): Eukaryota > Viridiplantae > Streptophyta > Magnoliopsida > Malpighiales > Salicaceae > Populus > Populus ilicifolia. The sequence goes on from SRLM01000100.1 coordinate 983,425, forward strand.
GTTTGAAGTGTAATTTTATTTTTATGATATTTTAAATTGTATTTTATTCAAAATAATATATATCAAATCAGTATAAAATATTAACAAATCCCAATAAAATCCTAAAAAAATTCTATGGTGAATGTTGAGTTTAAGCAAGGCGTCTGGGCTCATTAAAAGTGAAAGTGGATCCAAATTATCATGGAGGTGATAGCCTGAGCCCATGATAAATGAAAATGATAAATGAAAGTAGGTTTGGACGCATAGCCAGAACTCAACATATTGGACTCGAGCATAATAGGCCGAGCCCATGAAAGGTGAAAAGGGTTTTGAGTATGTTGCGTTGACCCAAACACACTAGACTCAAGTATGACAACCGTAATCCACGAGGGATGAAAACAAGTTTGGACGCGCTGCCAGGACTTAAACATACTAGGCTTAAGCGTGACAGTTTAAGCTTACAAGGGGTGAAAACAGGTTTAGGCACGTTACCTAGACCCAAACATGTTGGGCTTGAATGTAATAGTATGAGCCAACAAGAAGTGAAAGTAGATTTAAACGCATTAACATGCCGAGTTTGGATTTATTAAACACATAAAATTTTTGGATGAATTTCATGTTTCATTTTGTTTTACTTCATAAATTATCATTCTGGTAAAAGTCTAAAAATAAGAAGAAGAAAAAGTTAGTTCTCCCTTCCATGATAACACGGCTCTTTGTGGTTCTTCAAGGTCAATAAAACATTTTTTTTTTTTACTTTTCAATGTTGCATATTGATTACTTAAAATAAAAAAAGTTGGGAAAAAAAAGTTTCGATAATTTAATTTTGAAATCTTAAGTTAATAAATCAAAAATTAAAAAAGAAGTCACGTTTAAAACTTTTTAGAATGGGTGCAGACTGATTGCTATAGGTCGGAAGAAGTTGTTTTTTTTTTTTTTTTCACCAAGAAAACCTGATTTAATTGCAATTTGAATTGTAAATCATGCTTGAATGTTGTTGGATCAATCTTCGTTACTTAACCCATCTTTGGTCATTTTAAGTAATGTTTGATTTTCGAAACATAAGTGACGAACACAAAGGGATCAGAGATAAGATATTTTCTTACCATTTCCATAATTAATCTAAGAAATTGTTCTTTTTATTTTATTTTTTTAATTAAAAGGTGTGTTTATTCTTTTGTAATTTTTTATTCTTTCATTGGTTCTGATCAATCTTCCGATCGTATATATTTGAGTGTATTTGCTACCATTATTCAGAACCTTCTTATTCATTATCATATGTAAATGTAATAATATTGGCAAGCAGAAGCTTGCTTCTGCGTGGAAATACCAATGTTGTTAGGTTAATAATAATGCTGATTTATTAGTTTAGATGTAAATAACGTGATATTATAGAGAAAAAAAGAAGTCTATATATACATATATATTATGATTAAAGAGACATGTAAATTTTGAATACAATGCCCTAGTTTTTTTGCCTTTTGATTATTTTTGTAAAAATATTTTGTTTTGATAAACTTGTAATCAAATTTAAGGATATCTTTGCTGTTTGAAAAAAATCTTAGAATATTTTCCGGGATAACAGTTTAATTTAAAGCTAACCAATATATTTTTTATGATTATTTACTTGACAGATAGATAGATAATGAATACGATTAATATGTTATCAAATCAACTCAAAATTAAACTTTAATAATCTAACAATAGAGATTTAGATTGTATAAATATACGTATAGTATTTATATTTTCTGAATAAAATAGAAATTATACATATTAAATATTTATACTATTAATTTATTTACATTAAATAATAAATAGTGGTGGAATAATGAATTTTTATACATATTTAAATATAAATATCCAATTTTTTTAGAGTGTTGAGAGGCAATGAATACAATAAGAAAACCTATTTTTGGGTTCCCATTGTCAGATGCCCTACATAAAACCCTAACAAGCAAGGTAAACGCAGAGGTCTATTTTAGTAATTTCACAGTATATAAGATACTTTCTCTAATTGTATTGTCTGCGTCTCTTTCACAAACGAACCACAGCAACAAAAGCACGAAGGTGGAGAGAAACCTGTTCGGCTTTCCTCACAGTCTCATTCCTAAATTTCTCAGGAAAAAAATAGCCCAACCTTTTTCCCAATATTTTTTATATTAATCCGAGTAAAATTATTCGAATCCGCAAGAACCCTATTTTTTGAATGGTTTACACGGTGGATTCATCAAATTCTCCACGATTTCCAAGGGACGGCGTGAGAAGTTCTCAAAGGAGAGAGAAGTCGTCATCTCCAAAATCAGAAACCGTTAGCGGTGAGGCTGAATCGATCAATTCTATGCTGGAGCAATCGAATGATTGGGCGGCGATTGAGAGTTCGGACAGTAAAAAAGGCAATGCAGGTAAGGCAAAGAAGCCGGCTTGGAACAAACCAACATCGAATGGTGTAGCTGAGATTACTAGTCCTGTTATGGATGCGACTTCATGGCCTGCTTTATCTGAATCCACTAAGCCTTCTCCAAAACCATCGCCTGCTGAATCATCCTCGAAGATTGTCTCTGATGGATCAATACCCACTTCTCAGGTTCTGGGTTTTTACCTGTTTCTTTTATTTTTGATAAAATTTAGGGAACAAAGACGAAAAGAACGTTTTTTTTTATTTTGTTTTGTTTGGATTATTGAAACAGATTAGTGGCCCGGTCTGGGCTCATTAGATTTATGGATAATAAAAGAGAATTAAATTTTTGTAGTTTTGAAGAGAGTTTAATTGAATTTTGTTTTCATGTGTTGTGTATTAGGGACCGGTGATAGCGAATTCACCTAAGAAGCAAGGTAATAGTAATGCAAAATCTATCTCGGCCGCAAACCATACAATGCCAGTTCGGCAAAGGCCTGTGAGGCGTGGCGGCGGTGGTGGTAGTGGAAGCATTTCAGGAGGTGGACATTCACAAAACAGTTTTACTCACCCTCCACCGCCGCCACCTCCACCACCATTTCCTATATTTCCAATGCCTCCCAATGGTTTTACTAATCTGGTACCAGCTATGCCAGATCAATCTCCCAGAGAACCTCTATACAGGGGGAATAACTGGGAACCTAGACCAATTGGGGGTTTTGTTCCTCCGCCGGCTGTGGTAAGTGAGCACCGACGCCCTTCACGAAGAGGCAACTTTGGCCAGCCACCTGGAGATGGTTCCCACCGTAATAATTATGTTAGCAGGCGTGAACAGGATCGTGGACATCATGGAAATTCAAGAGATGTTCATGTGCAGCAACAGAGAGCTCCTACAAGGGGCTTTCCTCGGTCTTCACCGCAAAATAGCGGTACATTTATTCCTCCCCAGTCTGTGAGACCATTTGCAAATCCCATGGGTTATCATGGTAAGCTCCTCTCTCCTTTTTCAATGGACACCTGTTTTGTTTTATTGTGGATTGGCAACTACGATTCATTTCTCTTTCAGATATGCTATTTATTCCGCCTCCAATAACCTTGGAACCTTATCCGGTTGTGCCACACATGCAATCACCAACAATGCTGATGCCTATTCCTCAACCTCTGCCTTTATTGTTACTAAATCAGATAGAATACTATTTCAGGTATCATCATATTAGCGAGTGTCTTACAAGGGCAACTTTTAAGCTTCATCAGATCTCTCTCTTCTATAACTTCTTGAAAACTCAACTAAGAACTCCAATTGTGGTTTGCTTGTTTGCAGCGACCTGAATTTATCAAATGATGGTTTCTTAAAGTCAAAGATGGATGATGAAGGCTGGGTTCCTATTACTTTAATAGCGGGCTTTAATCGAGTAAGTGAACACTGATTGATGAGCTTATGGGTCACCATCTTTGTCCTTGGGTCCACTTATGCCATATGATAAGTTTAATTTTGTCTATCTTCTGTTATATGACTCTTTTTCCTATTTAAAATTCCCTGATTATAAAACACCATCCAATTTAAGGGGAACTTGATAGTTCTTGTTTGTTCATTTTCTGGAAACTTTTCACTCTACCATTGAAAATTAGCCAGGCCTTGCTGATCTGATGATAAAATTTAAAGTCTTAATTTTAAAAATTAACAAGCTTGAGAAAGTCCTGGAAAACATTGGAGATCTGGATTCTTGAATTGATGGATATTAATAAAATTATGTAAAACCCAAGATATTGCTGTTAAAAGATATGGACTTTGTGCATGAAAGAGTTCCTAGATCAATCTTTCATGCATTAAGTTCTCTAAGTATAATTTTTTTCTGGCCTTACAATTCATCTGTCATGCAGTTACTATACCCTTTTATTTTAAATCTCACAATTTTTTATGTAATTTCTGCTTCTGTCCCTGTAGCTGATTTGAAGATGGTGATTATCTACTTTCACTGGATTTTTCCTTTTGTTTTCCTTCACATATACTCTCCTTATGGTTATTGATGAGAGTGTTTCACCACAACCCTGGACTAATTTGTTAATACTTTTTTCATCAATGTGTTGTTGAAGCAGTATCTTGGGTGTGTATTTCTTTGTGATTGTATTGCTTGTAGTGGCTAAAGCTGATCAAACTAGGTTCTGCCAATGTTAGTTGATAGAACTCAATTCATCTCAATATATATATATATATATATATATATAGTTTCCATTGATCTCCATCAATTTCTTTTTTCCCTTTCATTCTTTCCACTTTCTTGAACTGTGGTGCTGGAACTCTGCCTTTGTAATATGAACAAACAGTGGTCTGGGTTATTTTATTCACTTGCACATCTTAGTTGCATCTTTCAATAAGACTTGATGATATGGAGGTGTGAGAAGAGTTAGATTCATCAAAATCAAGGTGTGTTTGGAAAAGTGAGAAATTATTCTTTATTGTTCTGTGTAATGCTACTATGTTGATTTTTCTCCTGATTTATATATATCAGGTGCTGATTTTCTGGGACTATCTAGGCAATAGAATCAGATACTTTTCATGACTGATCTTATATATCATATAATTGGCTATCAATTGTGGTGCCAACCAACCTCAAGAGGCAGGTTCTTATATATGGCATTGGATATAATTGCCATTTAGGACATGGGAGTACAATTGTGGAATGGATTGCTGGATTATGGGGAGCAACCGGTGTTTGGTTGTTAGTAATGACTGAGTTTGCTCAGTGAATTCTCTCCAATTCTCTGCTCACCAAAAGTTTTGAATGCAAGTGTAACTAGCTTCCTGTTGGGAAATGGAGTTAAAAGAGATTTCTGATGGTCATTATAATCCAATTAAAAGAAAAATAAAGTAAAATGGGAAGGATAACTGCTGTATTGAATTACCCGTGTAAATCAATTCCTTGTGGTGATTTTAAGAATTGGAATTAGTTTGTTATGACATGTTAAACATTGAGCAAAAGATGGCTAATGGTTTAGGACTTTGGCTAAATATAGAGAGCTTTTAAGGTTCATGAATAGATGGAGTGTACTATCCAAGTAAATGTTTCTGAGCCATATCATGCTATAAGAAGTGCTTCAACTTGTAGCTTTAAACTTGCTAGTACTTCCTGCTTCCCAATTCATTTGCTTTGTTAAGGGGTTGAAGCATGATGACAAGGATTGAGGTGCCTTTTGAATTTGGAAATTTTTAGCACTCACCCATATTGGGCATTTCCTAGCTAAGATCATTTGGGAGTTGTCTTTTGAACTTTTGTTAATGTGAGGTTGATACTAGTTGTTCCATCCTCTTGCATTGTCGTTTGACCTTTGTGACCTGGTCCTTTGTAATTCACAGGTCATGAGCTTGAGATGTTCTTTGATCAGAGGTTGAACTTGGTGCTTGTTATCTTCAATGCTGTACACTTCACCAATCCTACCTCTCGTCCTCATCTTATTTTTGGCTGTCTTATGGGGAATACTGAAATGGATGTATTATGGGGCATTCTGTGTTGTGATGTCCTTGTTGATGTTTGCCTGGTCTTTTAAGAGTATCATTCATTGTGATCCTACGTTGAGAAACTGTAGATAATTTTTATGTGGTATCATGGGCCATAACTGATTTGTTTTTCATTTGATGACATGGAAGCATCTGAAAATGCAAGATATGGTTTGCATAAGAGAATAATTTGTTGTGACTGAACTTAAAACATTCTTTGTCTGGTTCCTCATACTATGCCCCTTTCCTGTATGATCTTGAACTGTTTAGCTTTTAGAACCAGCTGTTCAACTTTTGTATACTTTTTTGGAGTTTCTTAATTCACTAAAGAGCATTTATTTGTGCTGATCTTTGACGACAGCAATCTGTTCAAGTGGGGTTTTATGGTGGCAGTCCTCTTAAGTTGTCCTGCTTTATATAACTTGACCTGTCAGGGATATTTCTTTGCAGTAACTTCCTGCTAATAGGTGATAATTATATTATTATCAAATTTGTGGTTTTCTGTGCTATTATTTCTAGCCTTGATATTTTCTCAAAACAGTGTGGGGATCGTGTCTGAATAAAAAATAACCATGGTTTGCTTTTAGATCCAATTCGTATTTTATTTCATCATTTCTGAATAAAAAATTTTCCACTTTGAATTTAGATTTACTTCATAATAGATGGTTATGATTGCAAACCAACTTTATTTTATGCCCATGCTTCTGCAGGTTAGGATTATGACAAACAACATCCAGTTTATATTGGAATGCTTGAGGACTTCAACTTTGCTTGAAGTACAGGTACTTCATTTTAATCCATTATTATTAACCTAACCATCTGATGAATCTGGCAATATTGTACTTGAAATTTGTTAATGTTGATTGTGAAGAGTCTAATATTTGAATTGATCGCGATTTAGCATGCAAGAAGTGCCTTTGCCATTATTTAATATTTAAATTAATATCATTTTCTACTGTTTGATTTGAATGTAATATTGAAATTTAATCCAGGATGATAAAGTGAGGAGGCGTAATGATTGGATGAATTGGCTGCCTAGTTCTACAATGCCTCGCACTGATTTGGGCTTTCAGTCCTCTGGTGTATCAAGTTCTGATACTCTGACAACATCGTTTCAAAAGATCTCAATGGAGGATGTGGCTGCTGACCAAGATAGCACAACAGCTAAGACATGTGAGCTAACCATCCAGGCAGGAATCTCTCATCAGGAGGGTGCTGAAGGCACTGGTTCAAGCTTTTGAACTGAAAAGATCATTCCATGCTACCACCGAATATGCAACCATTTTAAAAAGTAGTACACATGTTTCTCTGAACGGAAGGGGAATGTTCCCCGGAAAGTGAGGAGCAGCGCCTTTAGTTTTACCTTTTCAATTGTCGTGCCTGGCTTTGACGGAGTTTGACAAGGCGCATTGCGCGTAGAGCAAAACAAAATAAGAGATATATAGATATTTGTTTTAGGATGGTAACTTAGCAATTTATAAGATTTTGGTTCCTGTATAGCTTGATTTTGGCGTGGATGATTTCCCTCCCTTTCTTTTCTTTATTATTTTTTTTTTCATTTTTTTGGTAGCAGTGGTCAGTCACACCCATTAGTGCGAGATAGCTATTCTCTCTCCACTACCAAGCAGCCTGCTTTAACTCCTATTTTCTTGCTAATGAACTTGATTTATAGTGCATTTTACGTGGTTGGTGTGATGTTTTTTGCCTCTTGATATATTCCCAAGTTATAGGCATGGGTTGCATCTATTCTTCAAAACCCGCATGCCTTTTCGAGTATGGAAAATTTGTAGGGAGCCTGCTGCATGGTGGCACTGGCACACAGGGGATGGGTGTAGGCCCGTTTCATGTCCAGACTGCCGTTCTACCTCCATGTAAGGTGAGCGTGTCTGCAGTAGCAGACTTTTAGAGACGGGGAGGGCAGCAGCCTTCCCTAGGATTTTTAATTTTTAATTTCCAATATTTGTGCCAAAAATTCCTTTCAGTCTTCATATTATTCAAATCAGTCCTTGCATCCCTAAATCCACTTGCAACTGGATGCTTGATTTCGGTTTTTTCTTCATTTCTTCAAAGCTGAAAGTCTCTATGTCCATGTCCATAGATACATAACAAACATATTACTTTCAAGCAACAAGATGCTCATTTTTCAAAGTAGTTTTTCCCTTTTCCAGTCAAAATTTAATAGTAATATTTGTACACTCAAGTGTGTAAGACAATCATAATCATAACAAAAAATTGATATTTTAACTTATTGATCTCCTATTTATATGAATAGAATTAAGTGCTAACACAAGCTTGGCACTGTATTACTGTATTTCTAGTCATGATCGCGACTTTCCTAAATTCTTGTTCAGGATCCACCACTGCATGCCTCGTCTTATTCTTGTGTGCTTGCCAAAAGCTCCAATGATGATGTGTGGTTGTAACTACATTTTGCTTTAATTAATTCTGAAAGTGTTTGGTTAATTTATGTATGTCATAGTTTTGTACCAGTACCACTAAAATCTCTTTTGAAATCTTGATTGCAAAATGGAGAGATAATTTATAATTTTTTTTATTAAATTTACTATTTCAAATTATAACCGTAAAAACTATGATAATATCAAATATATATAATAAGTGAAATTTTCATTAGTCATTCTAGTTATGAAAATAATTATACTTCTAAAAATTTAAAAAGACTGAGTTTAGGATTTTTTTTTTGTGCTTGATGTTACCATGACTTTTGTAAATATTAATTAATTTTTTTAATTGAGTTTCATAAATAAAAGTGTAGTGATTGATTATTTTTTTAACAAAAAAAGTGAGGTTACTATTAACTTATTTAGCTCAGATAATTCTTTTTAGAGATTGTAGTGTGACTGTGTAAGTAATTGAGTAGTGTAATATCACAAGTTTCTTACATGATTTTAATCATATATAATTTATTTATTTTTGAAATATTGTAAAAAAATAATAATTTAACCTACAATGAGTTTAAAACTTGGATAAAATCCAGTTTAATTTTTATTTATTTTTAAATGACATCATTTAACTTAAAAAAATATTAAAATAATTGAATTAATCCAACTAACTCGTAACAAGAAATGGAAGGTTTTATAAATATATTGTGAAAAAAACAAAAAAAAACAAGAAAAAGTGAAGTCATCAATAACTTGAGTATCATTGTAACAACAACATTAAAAAAATGAGAATTAAAATGAAAAAGCTATTGACAATAGGTGAAGAGTTCAAAGTTATTATAAAAAGTTTACTTAATTTTTATAAAGCAATTGCTTGAAATTAGGATAAAATTATAAAAAAATCAAAATCTAGGGTTAATTAGAAGTTTAATTAAAAAAATTCACAAACAATAACTTTTTTTTAAAAGACACTGAACTTCAGGGACTTAATTTAGTTGAAAACAGGGGTGAAGTTGAAAGTTTAATGATTAATGGAGGGTCAATTTGAATAAATTCAAGATCAAGTATCAAAATAAAAAAGATGCTAAAATTCAGGGTTGATGTTGAAGTTTGGTAGGGAAAAAATTATATAAAATTAAAAATTTCAAGCCAATTGAGAATGTAATTAAAAAAAAATCAAAAGTCAAGGGACTAAATTGAAATTTTATTAAATTCCTAAAATTAAAACCCTAAAAACTAAAATGACATTATTTCATTTAAGTTAAACAACACATATTACCTATTGAAGAGGTTGATTCTAAATGCATGAATATTTTCTTATATTTATATTTATGATTGTCTTTCTAAAAAGATAATCATATACTTAGAAAAATTTAAAGAACAAAAATGATGAATTTACTAACTTCAAAGTTAAATTTATGATTTTATTATATATTAAAATGTAAAAAAAATGAAAAAATATTTAACCAGTATTAAATAATTTTTTATTTTTAAGAGTAATAAAGTTTTTACTGTATATCAACATGACATGAAAATAACAAAATCTCAAAAAAAAAACAAATAATAAATTAACTAAAAAAATATCATTTTAGCTAAAAAAACATGACAAATAGTTTTTTAAGTAAAATTGTCATTTTACTATTACCACCGACAATGAATAAAAACATATTTAGAGTGAAAACGACCCGCTTTATAGCTGTTCTTTTAATTTGAGTGATATAAGAGGTTAGTGGGCTAATCTATAGAGCCGTCCTGAATCATAAATGTGGAGAGCCAGCCCAACCTCATAGTTCTGGTTGTCAGATTGACACAGGGTCCCCGGGCTGCACTTGATCGGGAGTAAGCACCGAAGTGATGACACGAGTTGAGCAACGAAGTCAGATATCATCTGAGCACAAGCGCCTGCACTGTCTAAGGCAGATAGTATGGGGAATCAAGTAATTTAGATTAATAGGTGTTTGTACAGACATCACTTTGAAAAGACTATCAGAGAGAGACCTCCACCTATGACTGTGAACATTACTGTTGAAGAAGATATTGGCTGGATTTTACTTGGAAGATTAGCAAGGAGATTGAAACGTGGCTTTGTGGGGCATGGAAACTAGCTTTTCCCTTGGAACCTGCCGATCACTGTAACCAGCACCAAAAGAAATGTCAAAGCTTGTCGTTTAGCAGATCGAACCATCGCTATAGTCTACTGAGCACTAGCAGATGGGAGCATGTATATAATGCTCCTTCGTGGATGTTTTACATGCTTTTTGAGGCCATCTTGTCAACGTACAAGCATGGCTCTTTTATGGCTAGAACATAATCAACATATTCATTCTCAATGATCATATTTCACGTGATTCCTGGACCACAGACCGGATTACAATGGATGGTGTTTTTCTCTTTTATCTAGTTTTTTTTTTCCTATCATTGATTTCAATTGCTAAATCTGTTCTTAGATCAGTTTGTATATAGTATATCATGACTAAATTCTTTTGAATTCAAATATCAAACACGGGATTGGAACAATTGGCATAGAGTAAGTGGATGATTATTTTCTAGATACCATCATTGCTGCTTCTTTGTTTCTGGGAAAAGAAGTCCACGGCCCGTGAACCCTCTACCTCGATGCAGCATTGTTCCGTCAAAGTTTTCATCAATTGCTGAAAATTCCCCGCTCCTGTCTCTGATTGGAGTCTAGGACGTGTCTCAGTCTTAGTTTGGCTTCTTTTAGAACCAACTACCGATCATCAATCTTGGTAAGCTATTACCTCAAATATTAGCTAATGAAATGCGAGCCTCTTCTCTGGCAGATTCCTTCTTTTGCTTCTCAGCTTACAAGGCAGTTGCCGCTGCAAACCCCACTTCCCGCCCTACTTGCATGTGTAACCATTATATTCATCCTCCCAGCCTCTCTTTAATACAAATCGAAAACTGATAACGGGAGGGACCAAATGTCTTGCAATATCCATAATCTTCTCCATAATATCAGGTCTGAGTTATTGTTAACCTAAATAACCTCTAAATTGTTCGCACTCGAAACTCGGAAATGATTGAAATACACTTCCATTCTTTTCTAAACTACTCAAAAGTGCTAAAACAAAAAACTACTGTTTTGAGATTTCTGAGGACTCGTAAAGGAATCCAACTCCCTGGGCACAAGAAAGTGAAAGAACGAAATGGACAAGAGAAGCGTGAAACGTTGTCTCCCTGTACCTCCCATCCCCTCTCTTGTGGTACGTCTGCCTAATGATATAGATTGTAGACCTATATATCACTCTTTCACCTCTTTAGTTACTTATCTGATATCCGTATGTCATCTGTTAAGGGAATAAAGGCACCATCAAACATTATCGTCCTTTTAATCCAATAGAGTGGAGTGGCTGACGGTAGTCTTGTTTTGACCAAGAGAAACAAAAAAAAAGAAAAAAAGAAAAAGGAATCCTTAGTGCGTTTTATATGCAGATGTGACTGGGTTGGGATGAATTGTCTAGGTATCATAGAAAATTGGCATGGGAGGAGACAAAAAAAAAACTGGCTTTTGTCTTAATCCATGTGTGCTTTTTCTTACTACACACACTACTTCAATGAGCACTACATGTCTTTCATAGAGGAATTGCTTTTACGTGTCAAACATGAACTATCATCAGTCTTTATGAAAATTTCGTAGGGGTGGGTTGTCTTTATATATCTTTTCTAAATTTTTCCTTTCTTTCCAAAAACATGCCATCCTTTTTGCCCCCACATTAGTGATTATGAACCACAATTGAATTTCATGAATGACCTATCTAATTAATTAGACCAGATGCTATTATACACCCGCACATTTTGCACCCCTCGTTACCTGTGAAGAACCCAAAAACATGGTTATTAAACTTGATTCCTGATTGTATAGGTTAATTTATTAATTGCAAATCTAAAATCTAGCTAGATTTGAGTTTTCTTTCAACCAAATTTAACTTAGATTAAATCCATTAAATCACAAGATTGATTTAATTAACCCGTTCAAACCTTGATGAAACCTGATGCAATCAACTTTAAGGATATTTTTTTAATTCTTCTTCAAAACAACATCATTTCTTTTAAAAAACACAAAATAATATTATTTTAGTTTATCCCATGAACACACAATCTTAGCCTTGAATCTTGTTAAACAAAGGGCCGGGTCCTATAAGGATATGAAAAGCATCGTAGTTGGATTAAACTAGTTAAGATTTTGACAGGCATATAACCATTTACGCGCACGAGCATTGGTCAGCAAATGAGTGCTATCGGATTCCAATCCTCTTGATCCCAAATGGTTATATAAAGCTTAGCTTCTACTACCAATCAAAGTTTAACCAGTCCGGGTTTGAACTCAGGACTCGGTAGCTAGGGCGTTTGGTTACATCAAGCTAGCAGGCTATTGTCACTCTCTCAAAGATCATTAAAGCAGCTTGCTCTTGTCAGAGGGGAGAGTTAAGTAACCTGCAACTCAATTTTAGCTAGTCTGGCTGGCTATCAATCGTCTTTGCACACAGGCGGCTATGTCAACCTAAGCACAGCAGTATAGAGATGCATCCACGTCATCAGAAGGTCTGGTCCCGGGAACTGACAATCTTTCAAGCTTGCCAAATTGATTCTTGTGTATTAAAATCAAGTTTGAAAGTGCTGCGCTATTGTAGGATTACAGATAACTATAGATGTTTGCTTTCCCAAGTTACCAGCGAAAGGTGGGATTCTTTTGCATTATAATACCTTTTTCGATTGAGCTTTGAAAAAAAAAAATCTAAAAAAGTTATAAATTAACTAGAATTTTAAAAAAGTTTTCCGTGAAACTAGTACAAGAATATAGTATTTTTAAATCTATGATTAAAACAAGAACACAGAATTAAAGCATGCACAACACCATGTCACAGAACACAAACATGGCCGTAAAGCACATCTAGGCGACCCACCTCACTTGTCTCTAGGGTTCGCCTTATCTTCCCCTCCAAATAAGATAAAAATCTGAGGAAACATCGGTCGACAGATGAGGCTGTTCATGACAGAATCCTCAACCATGCTTCTTTTGGGATCGATCCTAACACTGTTTAGTGGAAAGAAAGCTGGACGCATGGATAAGACGGAGAGAATGAGCTATTTTTCCATCTAAACAAAGAAAAAGAAATCTACCGTTGCCATGTCTTATATAGTAATTATTTGATCCATTCTAAAAATGAAATCTTGAATCTCTGTTCCAGGATCGTTACAATAATAGAGGTTCCTTAAGATTGGTTTCATCAAATAATCATGGGGTGTTTTTTTTTTTGCCTTAAAAAAAATAGAAAAAACTTTCTTTAAAAAGATTCTGTTTCCAAAAATATAAAAAGACAAACTTTCTGAAAACCTAATAATGGTTGTAAGAAAAAGAAACATACGATACTGTTGGTTTTGTTTTTTCGCTTTTTCAATAATAGAATTCAAACAAATAAATTTTTTATTTCTATTTTCAAAAAATTGAAATAATAATAGAAAATAGAAAAACTAACGGTGCCAGACAACCACAAATGAGCGGACTGATGCATATTTTTCTCCATCCAATCCTTTCGTCTACTCTTTCAATTCGTCACCATTACACATCCTCTCAGCCAAACGACAAGCAAAAGAACACACCATCCCCCACTAACTCCTGTCATGGCAAGTTGAGAAATGGCCTAGGCAATAACATGCACCGTGATTTGCTAATTGGAGAGCCCTAAAATTGATTCGGCCGCATTTTATCCAGGGTAGTCAAAAAGTTTCTTGTGCTTCTCATCTTGATTTTTCTTGTTTTGATAAGGAATCAGTACTAGCCTTGTGGCCATCCATAGGAAGAGGATTGGTACAATTATGGATGATTGTACATGTTCTATCTGGGTCATATCAAGAAAAAAAATTAAATTATTCAGAATTTATTAATATGTTTTCCAACAACAATAGATCGATTACATTGATAGTGAACTTAAAATCTTTATTTTTATCCATTATCATAACTGTTTTTTTTTTTATCTCTATTAACGTATTGATCCAACTTAGCAATTTAATTGTGAGCTCAAAATCTGTCTCTATAATACAGCGTTAACAATTTTTTTATTTTAACATTAATTGAAAAAAATAACATTATGACAGTTTTCATGCGAATATATTAAAAATAACAAGAATAATCATATGCACTCTTTACTTTTTCCAGATTTCAAATTAAACCTTGGTTGGTCAGGGGCTTCAGTGATATATTTTAAGTTAATTAAAACAATTTTTTTAAAATCTTAAACATAATGCTTAAAGATAAATTTAAAAAATAAATTAATAACCAATAAAAATCGAAAAAGACTAAAAAAACAAGATTTTTTTTTCACTGCAAAATGAAACATTTATTAAAGGGTGTTTTTTTTTGTTAGAAAATGTAGTGCATTCTAACCATAAACCACAATAAATAATTGCTTGGATAATTAAAAAAACACATGTTAAAGTACATGAAACTCATATAATAACCGTGGTGCAAACACAAGTTCATCTAAGAGTTCGTTTATTTAAGCGGTAGCATTTGTGTTTCTTGAAAACGTATTAATACATGTATCTAGTTACTGCTTGCTAAAAAAATCTAAATCATAAGTCCCATTAGTTTGTTAAGGCAGGACCTTGATTTTGAAAAAATAGTAAAATATTACTTTTTATAAGTTCAACCATAAGTTAAACTTTCTAGAGATAATAAATATGAGAAATTTACCAAATCATCATTTTCTCTTTTGCTCTTCTTGTTCATTCTTCATATTCATTTTTCTTCCCAATAACCCTAATTGCGTACAACAACTTTATAGTAAATCATGACTACTTCACAACTAACAGCGATTCAGTGAGGGTTGCGTCTCTTTTTTTACATTCAATTGTCATTCATTTTACCTTGATAACAGAAAAACAAGAATAACAACAACCCATTTTATTACAATTAACAATCCCAGAACACATATATCCAGATCATGCGTTTTTCAAACTACACAACTGAAATTTCCAACGGGTTAGTTTGCTTTTATTGGTCTAGTCATATAATATATTTAAGTTAATTTTTATTTATTGTAATAAAATATATATATCTATGTATTTCCTTTAATAAATCAACTATTTTTACTCTCAAAAGTTTTAATTTCTAATTTTCATTCATCTCTCCTTATCAACTAAAAAAGAAGAAGAAGAGCAACCTGTGTTACTGCAATTAACAACCCCAAAAAATATTTCAACTTCATGCTTCACTCAAACACCAAAGTTATAATTTCCAACTGGTTAGTTTGCTTACTTCACTAGTCCCCTTGAATAGTATTTTTAAGTTAATTGGTATTGATCGCTATGAAACCTTGATCTATTTATTCTCTTTTTTAAATCATTTATTTTTTACTTTTGACAGTGATAATTGATTATTTTTTATTCTATTTATTCCTAATGGTTTTATATTCAGGTATTTAAGTGTTGATTGCTATTTTAAACTGGTTGTAGTTGTCTATGGGTAGTTATTCATCTGTTGGTTGCTATGTTAAACTTATAGTAATTAAGGCTAAAAGCAAAGTACTTGTTGCAACCATCAAGCATTAATAGTTTTAAAGCCATCAGAAACTGGTACTAGTTGTTGTTTGTTGATGATTGCTAACAACTAAATAAATATAAATTAAACTAATAATTTTCTTTACTAATTATAACATCCCCTAATATTTGATGAAACACTGTTAAAGGTTTCAGTTATCTATAGATAGTTGTTGATGTTTTTTTCCCTGTCAAGAAATAGTTGACCAATCATTATGGATTATGTTAATTATATAATTGCCTTTTAGTTTTATAATGGAATACAACAGTTGAACAAGTTTCTTAGTTCATACTTAATATCATTCAATCTTTTGTTGAACTAGTTAATTACATGTTAATCATGGATGTTAAAGCTGATATATAGTTTCTTATTTTATCTCTTATCAACATTCAATCTCTTATTAGTTTCCTTGGTTGAACTTTTGCTAGAAATGTTATTTCAGGTTATGTTAGTATCTTATTTTAGCCTTATCAATATTAAATCTTTTGTTAGCTATAGTTAATTTCTTGTTTAATTTTTCTTGCATTGTCAACCAACCTGTTATAGATAATTATTAATTTATTCTTTCATCCCTTGTCAACATTCAATCTTTTGTTATTTTTTGGTTGATTTTTTATTGAAAATGTAATTTCTTGTTCTGTTAGGAACCTATTTCAGCTTTTATTAGCATTCAATATCTTGTTTATATAGTTCATTGTTTGTTTAATTTTTTTTTGCATTATCAACCATTAAGTAATGGATGAGTCTGACACACATGATAAAATATCTTGGAGCAAGACAATGTTGTACATGTTTTATGATATGTGTGTTAAAAAAATTAAGAGAGGCATAAGACGAAACATCCATTTTGACAAAGCTGGCTGGACATTTATCATACAATCATTCAAAGATCAAACATGACTTTTATTAACAAAAGCTTAGCTTAAAAACAAATGGGATATAATTAAAAAGCACCGGAGGGTATGGAAAAAATTAATAATTGAAACTGGAGTTGATTGGTCTACTAAACTTGGGACCATTTCAACAATTGATAAGTAGTGGCAAGCAAAAATCCAGGTTAGTTTTCATTATCAATAGCCTCATAAAATTATTTATCATGTTGTATTATTTATCAATGTAATATCATTACTAAGTAGATCTAGCTTTCATTACACGGGAAATTAAAGGAGTAAGGAAGTTTAGGCATGTCGGTATAGAGCCCTATTTGTGTGTCAAGAATGATATCATGTTAACTAACATAATGGCTACAAGAGAATATAATTGGACTCCCTCACAAGGACTCTTATTAGATAAAGATAATGGGGCTGCTGGAATGAGAAATACAACCAATAAGGAAACTAATATAGAAGAAGAAAGTTGGAACTCTGAAGAGAATGCAATCCCTGATGTCATACATAATGTTAGGAATATGTTTGGTGGAAACGATATGGAAAACAGTAGCAGCAACCCTAGCAATACAAAAAAGAAGAAGAAGGGTGTGCATCATATACACCTTAATGCTATAAGAAAAAAAAAGAAAAAAAAAGAGAACTAGAATGGGAGCACAATTATTTGTATGTCTGGATCAACTTGTTCAACTTGTTGAGACTGTCTCCATGCTGATAAAGAGCATAGCTCCTTCTAGAGATAAAAATAATTTGTAGCATTAAGAGGTAATGACATAATTGTATTCTATTGATGGAGTTATCTTTGGTAATACATTGTATACCTTTGCAACTCAATTCTTTTGTGCGAGGAACAACAGGGAAATATAGGCTGCAATAGGTTGTATTGATTGAAAAATATTATGGCTGTAAATA
Organism: Populus ilicifolia; assembly: GCA_015708895.1. Taxonomy (NCBI): domain Eukaryota; kingdom Viridiplantae; phylum Streptophyta; class Magnoliopsida; order Malpighiales; family Salicaceae; genus Populus; species Populus ilicifolia. Next base: position 1,001,054 of record SRLM01000100.1, read on the forward strand.
ATATTTTACTAACAAAGAAAAACTTAAATGGACAAGGTCAGGTTTGAACTTTTTAACCTAATCATATCTTTTTATTTATGATGAATTCTATAATTTAGTAACATTCTTTAGTTGTCTAAAAATTTTTCCACTTTTTTTTCAGGCTTCCTATGCTACCATTGTTACTGAAACTAAAAGGAGTAGCCTACGTATTTGTGTATTTCCATAACCAAGTACTTGGAACCCCATTAACATATATGTTTTGACATTATATATCACTAAATATTATTGTTGGGTTGGAATTTCATGAGTTCTTAAATGTTAACTTTCATGTATGGATACTTAACTTTGAATGTCAGGTTTAGGTTGTTAAAACCAAAATTTTCAGTTAAGCTGATGTTAAATGGTTAGTTACTATATGGAAACTAAGATTGATGTTTGTTGTTATTACACTTTAAATGTTAGGTTACCTGCTCTTAAATGGTAGGTTTAGGTTGGTGAAATCAAAATTTTCAGTTGGTGTATGCCACATTTGAATGTTTAGTTACTTGCTCTTGAATGGTAGTTTTTGAAAGTTAGGTTATTATTTTAGATGGATGCGATGACATTTTAAAGTCTTTATTTTTAACTTAAAAACCAATATGGGTTAAAAGCATCTAGACGAATATATATTTTTTAAAAAGTTGGAATATTTTTTTATACAATAGCTTTGAGTGCTTCCAATAGGAAAGTTCAAGAGAGATTTCAATATTTAGAAGAAACTATTAGCACATACTTTAATGAAGTTTTGAAATCAGTTTATTCATTTGCTTAATATTTAATACAACCTATAGATCCCAGTTTGCAAACACACTAAGTGAAATTATAAAAAATCAAAAGTATATGCCATATTTCATGGTAATGTCATTAATCATATTTAGTGATGGTTCTTCATATTAAATTAATTTATTAAATTTATTTTTTTAGTCAGCTTAAATTATTACTTGTTGCTGGTTTCTTGTATATTAGAATTGTATAGGAGCTATCGACGATACACATATGTATGCATGTGCATCTTTAGAAAACCAAATTCCATTTATCAGAAAAAAAGATGTGCTGACCTAGAATGTTATGGTTGCATGTAGCTTTGACATGCAATTTATATTTGTTTGGGAGGGTTAGGAAGGTAGTACATACAATACATGAATTTTTCTTGAGGCAATTGACAATCCACATATAAAATTTTCCAAGCCACTAAAGGTAATAACGTGTGTGTGTGATAATTAATGTTAAATTTTTTGTATTTTTTAATTTATAAAAATTATATGTATTTACAATGAAATACTATTTAGTTTATTTGGGATATCCTAATGAATATGAATTTTTAGATTGATATAGAGATCAGATATATCATTTGCAAAAAATTAGGAGGCAAGGACAATAACAAACTTGTGAAGAAATTTTTAACCATATGCACTCTTCATTACGTTGTGTGACAGAACGTATATTTGGAGTTCGAAAAAAAAGAAGGTGAATCCTATAGAATATTACATCCTTTAACTACAAGGTATACGTTCAAATTATTATCGCATCTATGACAATTTATAATTACATTAGAAGAACTTTAACGCAAGATGTGGCATTTATTGAGTTCAATCATCATCTTAATTTTATGCCCGATAATTTTCTAACTAATATGGCTCCACATGCACAAATCCAAGGACACCACTTGCCTTCAGGAATGGATTACGTACATGATGAGATTGTTGTAAGTTTAATGACACAATTATAAAATATTGTTCTAATATGTTCAGGTCTCTTTGTAATATTTTATTGATTATGAGATTACTTTTTATATAATTGTTCAGTAATATTATGAATAAAGTCCTTTTAGGTAATTATACCATAACATCAAATTGAACAATAATTTTTAACCAAACATATTAAGTTACTTTTTGTTCAACCTCAATTTCAATAATAGTTTTAGTTAAACATATATAAAGCATGTCATACATGCTTCTGAAGATTTATATGCAAAGTTGTTGCATGTTAAAAGACCGTTGAATTATCTCTTGACCAAAATATCCCTCATCTCCTCTATTCCCTACATTCCTTTGACCATCTCTTTATGTTTCTATCAACAGTTCATAATTTTCATAGATATTTTCACTCCTTCAAACCTTTTTTTAGCGTCCCCTTGTTTCAATTAACCTCTTTATTCCTTCAATCCTTTGTTACAGATAATTGTTTTTCAACCACTAATAATATCAAAACCTTAGATTTATCATTTTGACACCAAGCATCATCTAATTCCATAATCTATATAAATAACCACTAAATATGTTTTACTTTTATCCTCTAAGCCCCTTTTTGTGTGAAACCTAATGTTATTTACTAGAAATCGAGGTAAATTTCAATTTTGATAATTGTTCATTGTCTACTATGCATGCTATTCATAATAAAAAAAACTAAACATATCTTATTCTTTATTATTACTGTATTTTATTTGTTGTTGCAAGAACCTTTGCTATGCTCTCCAAAACTTTAATAAGCATTCTTGGATCCTAGCATATGGTTTATATGTTGCATAATTTAGGACATTGTAAAATGGTTATATTATGTCCTAGTGATTTGATTTTATGTGAAATTTTGCTTAACATACCAATAATTTTTATTATTGAATCGCCAAAATATATGTTCTATAAGGATGAATTTTTTTTTCATTTATTGTATTCTTAAAAAGGTTTGTAAGATGCTATAATCGATTGTAATCCTTATGGATTTCAGAAATCCACGACTCTTACCACTGTATATATTAGTTTAGGAATGGTTAAATGATAAGAACTAATTAAAATAATATGAATAGAGATTATATGTTAGTATGCCAAAATATTCATATTGAAACATGTAAGCTTATTTATTAGGTTTGTAATTTCCCTATTTTTTTTTATTAACGTAAATGTCTGGGCTAGTTTGTGCGCACTTCAACTAATCCCACAGACTCGAAAATTAACGATGATGTAAGCCTCTAGTAGCTATCATATTAGCAATTACAAGGCTCAAACCTGAGATCATAAGAGGAGCAAATCCCTTAGTCCTAATCTCTTATCGGTGGGCCACCTACTAGATGGTTGCAATTTCTCTTTTTTAAACTGCTAGGTTGTTGTCATATAAGTCATAAACAAAAAATACAAGTTGGCTTGTTTCCTATATATTAAGTTAGAATTTGAAACATCATTATATAATACGAAATTTTCATTATGTCATCTCTCTTCCCAGCCACACCTGTTAGTATTTTATTGTTAAGAATGAAGAATGTATTAGACAAGAGCACTGGATTATATGAAGTTGTTTATAATTCAAGCACACCTTAAACTTATGTTAAATGTATCTCCTTAAGCTTATTATCTCTTTATCTAATTGTGTGCATTTAATTTTCTTAAATATTTTTGGTATTTTATTACATTTAATTTCTAATCTTATTCTTAGATTAGATGTATGTCTTTTGACAAAAAATAACTGTCAAAATGTTTAACTTCCATTACATATTTTTTTATGAATAAAAAACATTTCATTATGTTACCTTGACCAAACAAATAAATGTTGAAGTTCTTTCTAAAGTTTTATGCATGACTATGTATATTTTTTTAACGTCATATTGTCATATGGTTAAAGAAATGTATAATGCCATATGTGGAAACAATTTATCAAAAAAATTAAATGTCTTTACTTATTCATTTTAAGCAAACAATCGTTAAATGATTATTAGGGTTTCTCTATTTGGTTTGAACCTAGTCTGGTTAGTAGAAGTTAACAATAAATATCTTTCAAAGATATTCTTACTATAAAATTAACGTATTAGGTCTGTCAATGTGTATGTTAAGCCAAATAAAAACCATATTATAATTGATTTACTTGTTATACATGTATTTTTTTTGTAATACTATTTCAAAATTCATTTATGCTATACATGAAGTATTGTTGTTTGGAATGTGAAACCCAAAACACAATATCTTTTTAAATTTTTTTAACTATAATTTTTTTTAGAAAATGAACTCATTAGTAATATATAGAATTAAAAAAATTAATAGGTTAATCCTAAGTTAGAAAATCAACTTAAATTAAGAACATAGAAGAGTCTTAATCTCAAGATAAGGTATATTGAACTAGAGAGATGCTACATGAATTTTGTGACATTCGTATAAAGACAATTAACAATAGAATGAAACCCAACATTCATTTTGACATGGCTGGTTAAAAATATGTTACTAGTACCTTTAAAGAACAAATAGGCCATGCATTCTCGAAAGTATAATTGAAAAATAAATACATGGATTTAATTAAAATTCTCTAACTTTTTTTTTCTATCCTTAATATTCATTTAAGAGAATTTTTATTTTTTATTTGTAGAAAATTCATGGATTTAAGAAATTCAGGTATTTCGGTATTGAATAAGCTCTGTGGTAAATATTAAATCATGTTTATAAACATTGTGGCTATCGTTAAGTTTTCTTGGGCAACACCTTAAAAAATACTTTTAGGTGATATTATGTTGGGTAATGAGACCACAAATTCATCCAATAATGATGTTAACCTAGAAAAGGATAGGTAAGATTTTAAAAAAGATAGTATATCAAATTTTATTGAAGACGTCAACAATATGGATATTAGTTTCAATATAAGTGTTAGTACTAGCAACCCTAGAAGTAATGGTAAAAGAAAAGCCCTTCAATATTATTCTAGAAAGAATGTTATAAAGAAGAGAGGTTCTAAAATGGGAGCACAACTTTTTTCATATTTAGATAAATTACTGAATAGCATCTCTACAATAAGTGATTGTACATCTAGTTTTATGGATAAGAAATAATGTAACATTGAAAAAGTGATGGTGGAGTTTCACACCATAGATAAAGTTGTTATTTGAGTGAATTGTATTATTTTACTAAATATTTCATAGTTAGAAGTAGAAGGAAAATGTAAGCAACACTAAGAACTAAGAAAGGAAAATTTCAATTGTTAAAACTAATGTTTAAGAGGAGAACCTCATAGCATGAGATGTGTCTTAATATTTAAAAGGCGCTTCAATTATAAATTACTTGATATTAACGTAAAACCAAAATAATGCCATACATATTTTAGAAAATTAATATTACAATTGATTAACTGATTCAAAACTGTTTTGATTATTAAGAGCACTAAAAAATTTAAATTTAATGGTGATTCTTAAAATCATACAATTTATATATTTATTTATTTGTATATATTACATTGTTTTGTTATATCTGGGAGCTACATGATTTATATATAATATTATTTTTATTTGCATTTTATATGCAAACTTAACTTTATGTTAAGTTTTTCTTTTGCTATATAACTGATTTTTAATGCGTTTATTTTTTTTATTTACTTTGCTTTGTGTTTTTATTAAATGTATGTGAGAGATATATTAGTATATCATTGTTATTGTAGATGTAGAACTATTAGTGTTGTCATCTTTTATAATGTTTCTAACATTGCATAATTAAGGTGGTGGTGTTATTGTAGAGCTTGGTTTATTTTAATTGTTACAAGTTTTAATTTTTTATTTTTAAAGGGACATACAATGTGTTTATCATAAGTAATGTGTGTTTGTAATATTGGTTGTTTATGTATGGGCTATTAAAGACTTGTAGTTATATACCTTATAAGAAATATTTTCTTTACTTTTATTTCAAGTATTGAGAATGCCTTTAGGCTGTTATTTATTATAGCATGTTAACCATGAAAGTATTAAGTGAAAAAATTAGGTTTTAAATGTTTGATAGAGTGATGTTGTAGTGTATATTCACAAATATTCCCTTTCTTGCCTATATAATTCACCATTTTAATAAAGTGGAACATATCACTTTTAACATCATTTATGCTATAACTCATCTTCTTTAACTCTCTTAATGAATTTCTATTAAAGTATATCAACCAACATCTTTTATTATAGTAAGTTGTTTTCCTTTCATTATATATTCTTGCTTTAGATACATGAAATTTAATAATAACAGTATTGTAAGTTTCAACATAAAAAAATATAAATTATTATCTGATTACAAATTATTTTTAAGACACATATAAAAATGTTTAAGGTTTTTGGATGGGATGAATTTTAATGTAAAGATACGTTTTGATAAATCAATGAAATTGACTAGAATAATGTAAAAAATGTATTTTTATTCTAAGGGGTTAATAAAAAATAAAAAATATATTTGCTATACAAGTGATGTGATTTTTTGAGGTGTGAAGGTAGAGCTTGTAACACCTTTGCATTTATAAAACAAATAATATGTTATTCTTTGCTTATAATTATTTAATTTAAATTATGGATATGGATGTAAATTGATTTAATGACCTTTTTTACGGGGAGTATGAAAATGTCGTGAATAATGTTGCTCAATATGTTTTACATAGTTGCAATGGTAAGAATAATGAAATTCATAGCGGTTATAAGAGTGGTGATACTAATGATAGCAATGCAAATGATGACGATGATAATGACAATGATAATAGTAATGAAGATGATGAGGGTGATTCATTCTAGCATAGAGAATTTGATGTTTGTAAACTAATATTGTGCATAATAATTGCATTTGCAATGTATTACAATAACGATATCTATAAGAAGCCCTATATGATTTCATACATGAGTGTAGTTAAATAAAATTTTAAATAGACATCAAATATATTATACAAATATATTTAAAATGGATGCAATGATATTGTAGAGTCCTTTTGAATTAGAAATATAATATGGACTAAAATTATTAATAAGGATGAGTGTTATAAAAAAAGTTGGCATGTTTTTTTATAATTTAGTGTTTGGTGCTTCTAACAAGGAGGTCTGGAGAGATTTTAACATTATGGCAAAACCCCGAGTAGATATTGCAATGAATTTTTGAATGTTATATGTTTGCTAGCAGTTGAAATTATCAAATTAGTTGATCCAAAATTTTCAACTACACCATAAAAAATCATTATAAACCCGAGATATATACCATATTTTAAGAAAATATTGAATATTATTGTTGATTGAATATATTTGTTGTTCCGATTTCATTATATAATTCATTTTAGAGTTAATTTACAATAACTAATTTAGATTTTATTTTTTTAGAATTGTATAGTAGCAATTAATGATATATATATATATGTGTGTGTGTGTGTGTTTGTGTGCCATCAAAAAATCAAATATCTAATTTCATGACAAGATTTTTTATGTGATGTTATTCTATGATCACAAATATATAAAGGTTACATGATTTCATGTATGGATTGGGTTTGTGATGGAATTGTTTTGAGTTTGATAAGAAAATTGTAGAATTTTTAAATTTGTAATTAGTTAATCTTAAATATGTATTAATTATTCAATGTTATGTTTAGAAAAAACTAATATTCTATTTGGTCATTTTATATTTAACTATATTTTTAATTATAATTTTAATCAAATATTAATAATAGCATGTTTTTTATAAAAAAAAAATTGAATCATAATTTTTACTAAATACATAATTTAAATATAATAACTACATGAAAAAATAATTTTTCATAAATTACTTATCTGAAACTACAATTAAAAGTAACCACGATACGTAGCCTGAAGCAGTTTTATTTTTCTCACTTAATTTTAGTTTAATTTTTTTGAAAAAAATTGGGTGTGAAAAATGTTAATTTGAATTTGTTTTGTATCAGAGTTAATTTGTATTTAAAATTTCGATATATATACACAGTAGTACATTTATGAAGAGAACCAAGTCAATCAGAAAGAAACATCATTTCATCCCCAGTTACTCCTAGTGCTGTTTTCCCTGTCAAAGCATGTGGTCATCGCCAGGAGCAAATATTGATAACAACAACACGAGCAACAGTAAAGTCTCTGGCAATTCTCCTTCAAAATGCTTTTCCTCTACATGTTCTTCCCCTTCACCTTTCTCTCCTCCTCCTCCAATACCAAACCAATCAATGAACGGAGCCTCAATGGAAGAAGTCTGGGATGACATAAACCTAGCTTCTCTTCATGATCATTCAAATACTAACGCAAGCAGCAACAACAATCGCCATTCTTTTAATGGTATGGTCTTTCAAGATTTCATGGCTAGACCTTCCAATAAAGACCCATCAACAAGGACTGCCTCTAAGGAACCCTCCTCCGGCGGGGGTAACAGTTTCTTGAAGAACTCTTTAGGGCCACCCCCAGCTACCATGCTGAGTTTGAATTCTGGGTCTGGTCATTTTCATTATCTGGAAAGCAGTGATACTGTTTCTGTGAGGCCAAATCCACAAATGCATAGTCATGACAATGGTGGCACAATAAGTTTTGATTCTTCTCTCGATTCCCCATTTGATGCCTTGGGTTCTTCTTCAGTGTTCCTTTCCATTTGCAAAAAGAGGCCTCAAGAAAACGGTGATGTCTCTGGAGGCGATCGGAGGCACAAGCGCATGATCAAGAACAGAGAATCTGCAGCTCGGTCCCGGGCTAGGAAGCAGGAATCTGGCTCTCCTTTTGAAAATTTGTTTACAGTGAAATTTAATGATTATAGAATGTTAATGTTTTATCTTTTACTCATTTTGCAGGCTTACACAGTTGAGTTGGAACGTGAAGCTGCTCATTTAGCACAGGAGAATGCCAAGCTGAGAAGGCAGCAAGAAAGGGTCAGTACTGTAGAAGAGGAGTGTTTGTTTCCTGATTTGGAATGGTTCTAATTTACACAAACCAAGAGATTACGTCACAGACTGTGAATTTCTTATGCATATTTGTGTTTGCAGTTCTTGGCAGCAGCTCCTGCTCAGCTACCAAAAAAAAACACCCTCTATAGAACCTCAACAGCTCCATTTTGAGAATATATTAATCCCACTTGCTCTTGTCACCCATCTTTCTGGCTAACCAAATTTATCCTTAAAGGAGAGTGAGATGTTTCCAATGTAATATTGCAATGGGCTTTTGCCGTTGTGTTAGATACATCTCAATCAAGCGGCTGTGGTGACAGGAGGACAAACAAACGCTAGGAAAGTGGTAAGGACAAAATAAAGTTTGCATGGATAGGAAGCCGCAGGACCAGTGGAGGGTTCTTATTTTTGTTTGCTTTAACTATTCCTCGACTCTCTTGTCTTCTTTCCCATTTCTGCTTTTATGCTTCTTCCCACTAAAGACGCTGTGATGTTGGGACAGATAAATGCCGAGGGAAATAGCATTTTCTAGTCTTTTTTCCTATAAATATGCATCTTTGTTTGGCTATCGTTGTCACTTCTGTTCTGACCTAATCTCTTCGCTTTTATTAGTATTTCCTCGCACCCCCTTTTCAGTGCTCTCTTTTCCTACCATAATTTATCGAATTCATTATCTTTTATGGATCTTTCACAGAGCTTTGTGTTTTCCATCTTTTTGTTTATCTGTGATTCCAAACAATCTTGCAATTTAGTGCTGTGCTTAATTGAAGAATCTGGCATTCAAATGTGAAGGAGGCAGTGGGTTAATTTCATTCAAATGAATAGGAATAGGATACTCCCATTGCTTTGCCCTTATTTTCTCAGAAAGAGAGCAACAGAAAGGAGTCTGTAACGCGTCTGTTCCATCGTTCAAACAAACTATTGTTGACACAGCAAGGACCATTTCATTGCGGTGGGCATGTTGTAATATGTGGGTCAGCATGAGACCAATGCAAATTGACATCTAGCTTGAACATTCCACATAAAGCATCGGGAACTTTCTTGCGATACTACAGCCTACAGCTAACATCAACTGAAAATTATAATTGAAAATGCCTTTATAAAGAAGTTCATGATTTTTTATAAATTAGTACAAATAGTTAAAAAAGATGGGCGAAGTAGTATGGTTTGTTTGTACATATCATTGTTAAACAACATGATTTTTATAATTTATTGCATTTCAGAAGATTAATATTCAATTAAATAAATATGAGTGAGGAAAAAAAGAACCATAAAGAGACAATTAAACTTTAACTATGATATCATTAATATCATCAGAAAATTTAACAATATAGGTTATTGATAATAATAGTCATACTTTCTGTCTAAAAATAAATAATGAATTTATTGAATTTATTCTGAATAGAAAAAAGCTATAAAAATTATATTTTTTAATTGGAATATGTACAAATTTTTTTATTTTATAAAAAAAAAATTACTATGTCATTTCGCTAGTTTTTTTTTTAATTTGCTACAAACAAAAAAATACTCAGTTTTTATCACGTTTTTTTTTTTTAATGATTTCAAGGCAATGATACTTTATTTTTCTTAAAAAAGAAAAACATAGTGATGCCAAATGAAGGGAGGTTAAAACAACATAATTTCAATGCCATAAACAACTTGGCACTCAATGATTTTGACTGTGAACATGATGAATCGTGTTTAGTAGTTCTTAGTTAACAGTCAACTCTAACCATCATTTTATTTGCCTTTCGACTTAAGTCATGTTGTTTATACGTATCATGAACCATTTCTTAAACCCGGGACTGTCCAACTGTGGATGGATTGATTTGGAAAGTTCATAACTTGAAACCTTATCGAGTTTTAAGTTGCATTAAAAAATTAACTCGATAAAATTTAGTTGTTAGTATTTAGATTGTTAATTATTTGATTGATATATTTAAATAAAATTTGGTCTAAGTTTGATTAAATTAAAACTAAAAAAATTAAAAAATACATATTATTTTAATAAAAAAATGAATTAAATCGATTTAATAATTTACAAATTAACTTTATAATTTAGTAATTTAAATTTTTATCAGGATAATTTTTGAATTGATTATGATAATTATGGCTATCAACTATTATATATTTTTTTAATACATGACCTGATCAATGATTATGATTCTAATCATGCATTTTAAGTCGGCTTGTTTCTTGATTTTTTTTAATAATTTACAAGCTATGGTGAAGGTTAGAATTAAACCATTATAACTAAGACTAGCATAAAAAATGAATGTCAATTAATATTCTGTCAGCTCCATCGTTTATGGGGAACTGTCCACGAGTACGCTGTCTGAACACTAGCTAGCGCGCCCAACAGGCACGTGAGAAGCAGGTGCAAATACATGCTAAGCATGTCACGTGGCTTTTTTGTCAGTTTGTTGTCGTGCCAGTTTCTGATTAGTCATTTGTTTGCCTTTTCTTTTGAACAAAAATTAGCATATGCTGTCGTTTCTGGCTAGCCGAATTGTTTCCTTTTCGGTACAAAACTAGCCACTTGTTCCCCTGTGGGTCCTTGTTAAGAAAAGGAGAAGGCCTAATGAATAATCGTGGGCTTCGGATAGCTAGGCTTTTAGGGTTTGGACAACCTCTCCACTTGAGAGCCGGTGCCCGCTCTCCTGGCACTCAAAAGCACGGTGGTCATGTCAGGTTGGGTGACTGCCCCGAAAAAGAATCTGCTTCGGGGGGTTAGCTTAATCATCACGATCAAATTATTTTATTTTTTAACATTCTGTTAATGTTAACCGAACCAATTTTAATTAGATTAATTAAATTTTATCAAGCTAATATATTTTCTAACCTAACTTGAGTCCTGACCTGTTTTCTATAATTGATTTTCCAAATCAACCCACCTAGCCATCAATTCAACAACTATACTCTAAAGTCTGACTGCAAATTGCAGAATATATATGGGATCCAGCATCTACGCCCTTTTAAAAAGAAATGCCCAATAACCTTAATTTTTTTTAAAATATAAATTTATGACCTAAGAAAGGATTGTATTTGCTTCTGTTTTTTATCCTAAAAGGAAAAAAAAAGGACTCTTTGTCCACAATTAGATTAGATGGAAGCTACTGCATGGATATGAAAACTATGGAACGTTTTCACTGCCTATCAAGAGGGTTTTATCTAAGTCTCATGTATTATTTATTATTAATATGATTTTGGGTTGTGGATCGAATCAACTATTTAGAGTTGTTAATCAATGTCTAAGACCGTTCCTGTGCTCAAAAGTTAAGTGATTTATTTTTCGTATAACTTCGAAAATTAAAAAAAAATATTCAGAAGGATATTATATCTTAAAAATTATGGTTTATTTTTTCAAAAACCCTATTTTCATATATATATATATATATAAAGAGAATACAGCTCCACGTGTACTCAATAATTCGTCAAAATTAATCACGAAAAATAAAACTTTCCCCAACCTCACCTAGCTAACTTTCAAGCCATCTACGAACTTTTCATTGGGACTTAAAAAACAAGGGGCTAGAGGTGGCCACGGCGCCACCCACGAAGTAGATGTCCATGTAAGGTGGATAAAAGGGGTTATCTTTGCCTGAGGACAAAGAAGGATAGCTATAAAATTTGGAATGTATTGGTAGGTGGTTCCACCTAAGAACTAGACTGGCTTCGGATAATAAAACAAAAATGAGGGAAGGGATTTTCTTAGTATAATTCCGTGAAAAACAGGGGTTGATTTATGACATGGTCAACCCCGATAAAACTTCGTAAAAAACCACTTGTAAACTTATTAATTTTTTTACATAAAACAATGTTGTTTCTAATTTTTTCTTTTAAATTAGGCTATTTATGATCTAGGCTTTACTCGAATTTAACTCTCATAACTAATTAAAGCCAAGAAGCAATAAAATTGGTGGCAGGAATGGCCCATTATTTTCCATGCAAAAACAATACATTGCCTAGTTAGTGCATGTTTTGGTATATGTTTATATTATTTTTAGTTTAAGAAATTTGATGTATACCATATCTTATTCAAATCCATCAATGATACAGGTGAGGGACTTGATGTAGAGGATTTTAAAATTTGTTAGAGACCTAATTTTGCTGGGTTATTAAGTGGGATAGACTCGAATGATAGTTAGATAGTTAATTTGATGACATGTTGATTTTGAAATCTAATCTATACTTAATTTTATTTTAAATTATTTTTTAAATAAAATAATATTATTTTAGATATTTTTAAATTTTTAAATAACATTGTTTTAATAAAAAATATTCTAAAATAATTTTGTTTTGATAAAAGAATTATATTGTCTCGTTGACATGCTTAATCAACATGTAACTCCACTCTTAAAAAATTCTATGCCTGTGACAACTTTGATTCGAAGAGTGAGTTGAGGCCAGAGAATGGACCTCCATTTCGATGACCATGCAAAAGATTCCTTCCCCGAGTCCTAACACAACTGTATACAACAGTACACTGCTGCCGACAAATATAGACTTCAAATCAAAATTACTGTCATAAAATAATTAGAAAATGATTATAATCATTCTCAGCCTGCACCAAAAAAAGGATTCCGCAGGAGTAACTAGTGGCCCTGTATGTCTCAAAAAGGAATATAAGTCTTCGATGCTCAACAAAAAGCAATCACGCTCAAGTTGTTTGCCAACATCTTCCTTTTGCGGTGGCTCCATTTTGTTCATTTGGGTGTTTTGCCACATGGACACCAGCACGCCCTCGAGTTCCAACTCACGATTAGGGCACAAATAGCTATCATCAAATATTGAAATGTGTACCAAATACAATATTCGCTCTAGTTGGAAAGTCAAATTAAATTATGAGTTGAAATGTGTACCAAATACAATATTCGCTCTACCAATACAATATTCCAACTCATGTTTTTCCCACTTGAAAAAATATTAAATTATGAGTTGAAACTCAAATTAATATTTTTTGAATGTGCTTGGATGATATTGATGTGTTAATATTAAAAATATAAAATAATATTATTTTAATAATTTTTTAATTAAAAAGTAATTTTAAAACAAATCAAGCACGCGGTACCAAACATACCAAGCATCGTCAATTTGGGTGATCATTTTTGCCCTTGACTTCCATGCACCAGAGCCGACACCACCACATCCACCTGTTAAGTGCAAAAACTGAGAAACGGGGCGCGCGCACAAGCACCGTTGTACTGCTATAACTAGCACTGGCCTGTTTACTAGCAGCCTTTACACTTGAATCCAAGCATCCCTAAACTGGAAAGCACATGAAATAAAGTTTTTACCATATGCTATGCATTCCCTTTTCTCCTCTCTATAGCATTTCTGATAGAATATTCAAGAGCAGCTAGGGAGAGGATAATGGGGTTTATATTGTTTTACATGGGAGTTGCATCGGCAAATGATTCTTTAAAGAATGGTCATGCTTAGCTTCTGGGATTTTTGTTAATACGATGAACATATTTGAAGAGCTCTGTGCCAGATATTAACATTTAAGGCATTGGAAAATTTGGTTAAGAAAGTAGTAAATTAATAGAGATATTTGAGATTTAATCTTCAATATAGATTTAATCTTCGATGTGGGTGCTATATATGGCCATATTGCTAGATCATGCCCGATAAATTCTCATGGAAGCATGGCGGAGCAAGGGACTAACATGAAAGGTGGGGGCGGTAGGAGGGGGGCTCGCCCTGGTGTTAGGGTAGAGCCAGCAAATCTTGAAAATTTGGCCATGCAGCTAGCGAAAGGCAAAACTCATGGAGATTGGCTAATTGTGGCACGTGATAGAAAATCTAGGAGTAACAGGGAAAAGGAAAAGGATTAGAAGTTATGATATAATAAAGATGATGCTCAAGAAGGTCCAGCTATGAAGGTTGAAGGGCCTATAAAATAAAATGGGCCGAAACATGTAACACAAGTGGGCTGGAGTCCAGTTGAAGGACAGAGGAGGATAGCTCAGGTAGAGGGTCTAGGCTTGTCTTTGTGCAAGGGGAGCCCAGTGGAACTAAAACCCCTGGCGGCCTATATGATTCAGCACCTTCAGTGTCACCTGAGAAGAACCAGAGAACTCGCCGGGAAGAGATGGGGGTCCCTCAGCTGAGGGCGAATGATAATACAGATAGTAACTAACACTCGGCGTGGGATCTCAAGAAGCAAAGAGAGAATAAACTCGGGAAAGTCAGTCCAATTTTCAACTGACAGACTTACCAGTGAAGGCAATGCTTGTGCTGCCTTCATGGCGAAACTTGGAGCTAGGGAGTCTACGCAGCTTATGATTTGAGTCTCCTCCTTTCAGAATGATTCAGCTTCTGTAAGCTTACTCAATGGATCATTGTTTCTCTGGAGCTGTTTAGTTTGTTTTTTATTAATTGTACCAAAAATAATTGTGAAATTGATTTCAAATAACTTTTGGTAGCTGACATGTTCTGGTTGAAATTAAAACCTTAAAAAAAAAATATTATCTTTTATGTACAAAAACAAAATGTTCCAGGTGTCTATAAAATAAGTTAAAATTGGTTGGAAATAGTTCTCAAGCTTGGAAGAGGTTTTAATCAAAGTGAATTTTAGACTTTAACATGTTAGCGTGGCTTTGTATTCGAGTGTAGATTTGGATTTATTGTAAAAACAATATTTTATTATTTTTTACCAAATAAAATTTGAATGCGGGCTTGATCCATGAATTATTTCATTCAGCTTCCAGCCTATTGGTTTGTTCAATCTATGAAAAAAAGAATTAAACAATCAATTTTTTCAGAGTTCTTTTAATAGTATAAGAACAGATTTTTCAGTTAAAAAATCACCTAAATAATAAAAACGTTGATGTTTAATTTGAGTGTGTTTGTGCTTGTTAGGAGAGAAAAAGGCCCTAGTGCTCAGCTGTAAACATGGAATTTCAGGGTTTGCAGCACGTTTATCAGCAGCAGAGGTACAGTCAATTGCTAACAAACCTGAAGTAGTATCAGTTTTTCCCGATGCTGTCTACCACCGCCACACAACTCGGGAGGAATTGGTTGTTTTGGTTGATGCAATACAAGGGGAGCTGCAAATAATTTCATGGAATTTCCAATGACTGATCAAATCAAAGGATGCTGCTGCAGTCCTTTCCTACATAAACTCAACCAAGCAAGATCCACGCTATCATCTCGATACAACTCAGCTGTATCAGCTTCAAATTTATGACAATTCTCCAGCTGACAAATTTTGAAACTCCCAGAAATCCAATCGCTACAATCGTACCTACCAAAGTGGTGCCACAATATAAGCCTACATTTTTGGCATACTTTTCATCCAGAGGCACTTCCTCATCTCAAGAAATATCCTCAAGGAAAAGCAAAGCCTCTTCCTCCTAGGGACGTTATTCATTGGATTCATGAATATTATACGTACAAATAAATGGTTCCGCTGTTTCCCTTCTTGCACCTTGCAGCCTGAAATGGCAGCACCAGAAGCAAACAGACCGTCAGCTTGGCTGGCCAATGATAAAGAATTGACTCTAAAAGGTACAGAACCCCCACTATCCAACGTGATTTCAGGACTTCCATGTCATGTCCACATGTTAAATCCCATTATCTTTCATGGAACCCCTCTGCAATCAAACCTGCCATTTTGACTACAGGTAAAGATCTACAAAAACAAAAATTAAATCACTTGGTGATTTTCATAACCAAATCAATGGTGTATTTTCTGGCCTACAGCATCTCAGATAAGCAATATGAAGGCCACAACAGCTACAGAATTAGGTGCCATACCCACAGCTTATGATTAAGGGGCAGGAGAAATAAGCAGAAGTGGACCATTACAACCCGCAGCTTATGATTACGAGGCAGGAGAAATAAGCACTAGTGGACCATTACAACCAGCTGGATTTTTTTAATGAAACCACAACCATTGACTGCTTAAACTTCCTTTGCCATCACGGCAACAATAGATTCACAATTAAAGTTATTTTCAAAGATGTTCCAGCTGGTTTTGCTTGTCTGAAGGACTTGAGTGTCGATCTTATGTCCACTAACGAATGTTGCTGGAGCTGCAACATACTCTCTAACCATTGAAGCACCGAACGGTATAAAAATCGCGGTGGTTCCAACCAGCCCGCAATTTAGAAGAAGTAACAGTTTCTGGTCAATATGACAGATTAAAATTGACCCGATTGATATTTTACAAGAAGAGTTGTTAACAGAAGTATATGGACACTAATTTTGGTGTGGCTGGGCATGTGCAAGAGGCACAAGCATTGATTTGATGAGTTCTATCCTAATTTGGGCTCCTTCACTATATCTTTTCCACACCATATACATTGTCGCCAAAATTGATACCCGATGAATAATTCTTGTCCTCTATCATGAAAATGATGAAAATCATACTCGGCGTGCACCAAAAATATGATTGGAAGAAGGAATTACTCTCCTTTTATGTCTCAAAAAAAGACAAAAACGTGCTTGATCCCCATTGGAAGGATATCACATTTGAGAGTAATTATCAACCTCTTCTTCTTCTTTTTGAAGTGCAAAAGAAAAAATTCCAACAACTCACTTGGCAAAAGCATATCTAGACAAGGGAGTAGGAATGACAATTGAACAAATATAATAAGGATAATACAACAAAAAAGAAGCTATTCTCAATATATACGACAATGTTTTTTGAACTTATTTTTTTATGGCACATTCAAGCATTTCAAATAATTTATTTCTTATTATGCCTTTACCAAAGAGAATTTTCCTTGTAATTTGCTTTCAGGCACACAAACGGGTGTTTAAGTACATGAATGGTTCCCTTGCCAACCTTCTATTCTACATTTATGCTCAAGATGGGGGCGCATTTAGTTGGTGCCGTGAGGGCAATTACTATAAAAATATCTTGTACCACCACCACCTCCATGTACCGTTACCACCCCACCACCACCATCACCTCCACCATTTTCAACTATGGAGTGCCAAAGATGATCAATGGCGCACTTTGGAGGACATGTCATTGGGGCTGCGGCTGCGGCTGCCTGCTATCACATACAAGCACCATCATACTCGTATAAGTAGCAGTAGATGGCTGTCTAATAGTTTTCTCACTTGTATCCAAACATCAATAAACTAGAGTAGCCTTGCCCCATCAGTTAAATCTATGAAATATTCTGCCCTATGCTATGTGCTGTTCCTTGTCCTCTTTGATGTATTTCTGGTAGAATCAGGAGCAGACGAGGGAGAGAAATATGGTGTTTATATTGTTTACATGGGAGCTGCGACAGCAAATGGTTCTTCAAAGAATGAACATGCCCAGCTTCTGAGCTCTGTCTTAAAACGGTGTACTTTTTCTGTCCCATACTCATTAAACTCACCTTTAAATGATCTGTGTGATGGCTTACCATTTATAAATCAGAGTGGACAATACAATCTAAGAAAAACATGATAAATTTGCTTTTGCGCAAGTAAATTGATATCAAAGTGATTCGGTATCTTTGTGCTTGCTAGGAGAAAGAATGCTCTAGTACACAGCTACGGACATGGAATTTCAGGGTTTACAGCTCGTTTATCAGCAGCAGAGGCACAATCAATTGCTAAAAACCCAAGGGTCGTATCAGTTTTTCCTGATCCTGTCTACCAACTCCACACAACTCGTTCATGGGATTTCTTGAAATACGGAACCGATGTAAAGATCGACTTGAGCCCCAATTCTGACTCCAATGTTTCTTCTCGAGGATATGATGTGATCATTGGAATCCTTGATACAGGTGAAATCTCTTGTACTTTCTATATAAACTCAAAGCATCCCTTCTTTTTCCAAAAAATGACGTGTAAGCTTCGAGCTACATGAAATGAAGGTATTTGGCCCGAGTCTAAGAGTTTTAGTGACAAGGATATGGATCCAATACCATCAAGCTGGAAGGGTACCTGTGTCGAAGCTCGAGATTTCAACTCATCCAATTGTAATAGGTAAAACCTGCACTGTCAACTAGAATTTGGATATTGGACAATTTTTTCTTCCATTAGATTCCTTATGTTTATTCATGATGTTTATGGTTTTGATCCTCAACAGAAAAATAATTGGAGCAAGATCTTACAATGGTCCTGACGATGACGGACTAGTTAATACACCAAGAGATATGAACGGTCATGGCACTCATGTAGCTTCGACTGCAGCAGGAATTAAGGTCCCTGGTGCATCTTACCATGGATTAGCTTCCGGGACTGCGAAAGGTGGATCACTTGGGTCAAGGATTGCTGTGTACAAAATATGTACGCCAAACGGATGTGCTGGGTCCAGTATATTAGCTGCATTCAGTGATGCCATTAAAGACGGTGTTCATATACTATCATTGTCACTAGGTTCACCAGCATCACGCATCTCCGATTTTAAGAATGATCCAATAGCCATTGGAGCGTTCCATGCTGTTGAGAATGGTATCACCGTGGTCTGCTCTGCAGGGAATGATGGGCCATCGGAAAAAACTGTTTCGAATGGTGCGCCCTGGATTCTGACAGTTGCTGCAACAACCATAGATCGGAGATTCGAGTCTAATGTTGCGTTTGATAAAAACAAGGTGATCAAGGTAAAGATGTTTTTCTTAGAAGTAATCAAGTTGCTTTTCTTGAAGTTACCTTTAAGCTTTGCTTTTGCTACTAGTAATATTTCATCCAATAAAATTGTGGATTTGAAACATAACGAGTGTTCTCATTTCAATTCAGGGTGAAGCCATAAATTTTGCCAATATTGGAAAATCTCCAGTACATCCATTGATTTATGCGAGGTCAGCTAAGAAGGCCGGTGCGGACGACAGGGATGCCAGGTATGCAATATCTATGTGATAGCCCCTTATTTTGCTTCTAAAGATGACAAATAATCACAAATGCATTAGCTTAAACTCATAAGAGATACAAATAGTTCACAAGGATCCTAGACATTGGCACCATAGCCTTGCGTCATAGAACATGTGTTGGTCCAGAAACTGCTACCCAGATTCAATGGATGGGAAAAAGATCAAAGGAAAAATCGTCATCTGTGACAATGATGAAGATATAAACTCATATTATAAGATGAACGAGGTGCGGAACTTGGAAGGAATTGGTGCTGTCTTGGTCAGCGACAAGACAAATGGAGATGCATCCGATTTCAATGAATTTCCAATGACTGTGATCAGATCAAAGGATGCTGTCGAGATCTTGGCCTACCTAAACTCAACTAAGTAAGACATAATTATCTCGGTACAATCTTTACATGTAGCTGTACAAGTGACAGATTCATGACAAAGTTTTAGGATATACTTAGTTCTGAAAATTTTTATATCTTCCCAGAAATCCAGTAGCAACAATCCTACCCACCACGGTTGTGTCACAATATAAGCCAGCACCTGCCATCGCCTACTTTTCATCCAGAGGGCCTTCCTCCATCTCAAGGAATATCCTCAAGGCAAAGCCTACACCTCGTAGCTACATATTATTTGATTCGATCCACAGGTTTGGGTGTTAATGAATTGTTCTCTTGCCTTCCTGCTTTGCAGCCTGATATAGCCGCACCGGGATCAAACATACTTGCAGCTTGGACGGCCTCTGACGGAAAAGTAACTGAAATCCCAAAATTTAAAATCATGTCAGGAACCTCCATGTCATGTCCGCATGTTTCTGGAATGGCTGCTGTGCTCAAATCCCATTACCCCTCTTGGAGTCCCTCTGCTATCAAGTCTGCCATTATGACAACAGGTGAAGGTCTATAGAGCCTGAGTAAATTACTTGGTTCATATTTCATAATCTCGTATTAATCCATGAATTCCTCGGTTTCCTTCCTTTTTTCTGGAATACAGCATCTCAGATAAACAATATGAAGGCCCCAATAACAACAGAATTAGGAGCTACTGCCACAGCTTATGATTATGGGGCGGGTGAAATGAGCACGAACGGAGCATTGCAACCAGGGCTAGTTTATGAAACCACCGCCATTGACTACTTAAACTTCCTGTGCTATCACGGATACAACATATCCACAATTAAAGTTATTTCCAAAGATGTTCCAGCTGGTTTTGCTTGTCCGAAGAAATCAGAAGCCAATATGATATCAAATATCAACTATCCGTCAATAGCAGTTTTCAACCTCACGGGAAAACACAGTAGGAACATCACCAGAACCCTCACAAACGTTGCTGGAGATGGTACCAAAACTTACTCTCTAACCATTGAAGCACCTACTGGTCTAACAGTCACCGTGCATCCAACTAGCTTGCAGTTCACAGAGATAGGCCAAAGAGTGAGTTATCACATAATTTTCACTCCAACTGTCTCTTCACTACAGAAAGACATGTTCGGGTCAATTACATGGACCG
This sequence comes from Populus ilicifolia, assembly GCA_015708895.1. Classification (NCBI taxonomy): domain Eukaryota; kingdom Viridiplantae; phylum Streptophyta; class Magnoliopsida; order Malpighiales; family Salicaceae; genus Populus; species Populus ilicifolia. The sequence continues at coordinate 1,022,020 of SRLM01000100.1, forward strand.
CCAAAAATTTTAATGTCCGCACTCCATTCGTCGCAAGTAGTAGGTGATTCAGGAAACAACTACATCAAAAAGATGCATTTTACAAGTAATAAATACAAGAATGCTTGTGATGCTCACAGTATATCATCTCAAGCTCAATGCGTATATATAAGAATGCATGTGCTACACAGCTTCCTGAGAATTGTATTTATATTTCTCACTGAGATCTCTCAGCCTAGTCATTGGATAAGACTGCAAGGGACCTGAATATCCTTAATATCACCTTAAGATTGGATTTCTTCCAAACCTAAACAAGAAATTGATCACTTCATAGCATCCCAATCACATAAAACTTGCTTGCAGGTTCCAAACATGTGAGGTGCCAAAGAACTGGTAGTAGGGCATCATATGGTGAAACATCGATAGCATATCACAGATGGCATAATTAGGTAATCTAAAACACAAAGAAATCACGAGGCAAGGACATATACCATATCAACACATTGAAACTGACATGGGGAGACAAGGGACATAGAAACAAAATGGAAATTGTTTGCAAAGCATTAAAACCTTAACATCCATCCATGTCCAACACAGAAGGCAATTAGAAATACAGGTTGAACTTCTTTCCTTCTACTCAAATGCCCACTGGTTCTCTCTCCGAACCTCCTCCTCTTCCTCTGGTGTAAAGTCATTCTTAATGTTGAATGTCTTGCGGATCTCTTCTGGAGTCTTGCCCTTGATCATATCAGCCACTCTCTGACAAGTGAGGTCCAGCAAGTTCTTGATGTTCAGATAATTGGCAGCCTAAACACCACACAAAATTCAAGAAAATGTTAGCCAGAGACATAATTACAGCCAGAAATGCAAGAACATTAAAATATGTCAAACAACAAATTCAAGCAGATCTTCATCTACATAAACTACATCTTATTCTTATAACCCTCAACAGTAAACAAAAATCCTCAGATGCACAAATATGACTTCTTGAAATCTATTACCAAACTTTCCCATCAGGCGCAACCAAACAGAATGCTCACAGCCACAGATACTGTCAGTAGACTCACTTCAGAGCTTCCATTAAACCCAGCGAGCCAACATAATCGACACCATTCCAAAATTCTAAGCCAATTCTTTTTCTTACCTCTCATCTTTCATGCCGCAAACTGCACAGCAACATTCATAACACCAAACGTCTTATAAAAAAAATCTTAAGGCATAAACTTCAACATCCCCAATGAAGACAGGCTTCCTGATTCACATTATATTCCGTAGACTTCATTACTTCAACAGCCAAACAAGCGGTCAAAACAAATACAAACCCTAACCTAGTAATTAATTTAAAGTTATTAAATTAAAACCCTAGAATTCAATTAAAGCAATTAGATCGAAACCCTAGCAATTAGATCGAAACCCATAACAGAAAAACCCACACAAAATAAGCAAAGATTAAGAACATGCCAGGATGAGATCGAAGAGAGTGGCCTGGTCAACTTTGACGAATTCAGCATCCCAAGCCTTAAGATCATCAGCAGCAGAAGAAGGACGATCGTCCGACTTAGGGGACTCAACGTGCTTTTTGCAGTACTCGATCACCTTAGCAAGAACCTTGCTTGTGACATTAGGTAAAGGTATACCGTTATCAGCGCAATCATCTTCAATCATGTGTTTTATAGTCTGCGATTCAACGGCTACGGCTTCGTCGACCTCAAATGACTCTCCGTCCGAGCTTTTCAGAATAAATTTCCGGCCCGCCGACATTATTTTTCTCTTTGATTGAGAGAAAATAGAAGCTACAGCGACAAGAAATTATTGCTAGCCTTCTCGAGGAAGCAGAAGATTCCTTATCCTGTTGGGGATTGTGTAGCCCGATATTTATCTACGGTGTGAAACGGTTGCGGTGAGATCATCGTTGTTTATGAGCTTGCCACGTGAAATTTTTTTCCCTTTCTAAGAAAGAAAAGCCAGCATAGAGGGCTAAGCCCAGATTACTGCATTGGAAATTATAGGGCCTAGTTATGACAAGGCGGTGGCACAGTACACACTAGAGTCAACAGTTATCAGGTATCGGATCGATATCTATATTAAAATAATATTATTATTTTTTATAACTAATCTGGCTAAATATTTTTATTGGAAATTATATTGTTTTATTTAATATTTTTTTTAATTTAACTTAAAATATGGACTAAATCAAGCTTCAAATCATAAATTTTTTAGATCAACCCATCCACCAAACCGGCCAAGTTTAACAATTATGATTTTAATCTTATTTTTTTATAAAATTATAGACTTTTTTCTTTTAATGAAGTAATTGAACTCTCTGTTTTTTTTTTACTTAATAATTAATGATATGCTAACCCTAATGAGTTTTTGTAACATGCCTTTTGTTTTGAACTGTTATGATATCATTTAGCAATCAAACCATCTTTGATGATGATAGAAAAAAAAATCAATTTAGAACTTAATTGAATTTAGAAAAATAAAAATAAATGCTGCAATACTTGAAGGAAAAAATTAGTAAATTTCAGTTTCTCCATATGCTTTTCTCTGACACAAAACCATTATAGTTTAATAAAGCAAAGCCAAGATCATACTTAAGCCCAGCTAACAATTCATTGTTAAAATGATTTGTAAACATTATCAGAGCACAGCATGGTTTATAGGAATGCGAGCAAATATTTCTTTGCCCTGCTTTAGCATCAAAATCTTGGCAGCCCACACCTGCAAATAAGTAGAAAAAAATGATGACATGCCAAGAACTATATAATTGAAGAGAAGATACCACATCCCCGAAAAACGGAGCCTTTCATGTTGCTGTGAAAAAGAGAGCCCCTGGTCATCAGAAGGACCAGTTGGATCTAAGCATAAGCGCTAATATTTTGGCATTACCATCCCTTGAATATGTAATGCCTGGTTTCAAGCAGAACTTCTTCCCTATATTCAATTTTACATATGATTCGGCTTGCAAACGACCATGTTTGGTAGGATCTACAAAAACCCCGCTGAGGCACAGACCCCATCCAAATTCATCTTCAGCGTCATCAAATGCATTTAAAGCCCATTGTAAATGCTTGGGATTTGAGTTTTTCATCTCAATCCACCCCCCAATTCTAGTACTCTCATCAAGTTCCGACTCCAACTTTAGAGCTATATATCCAGTTCTTGATGTGATCTCTTGGCTGCTTGCTCCCACAGGTAGTGCAGAGTCTTGGAAAGATATTTCAGGAGATTCTTTATGTTTCAGAAAGCCAACAGGAATGGCGAGGGCTCCGAGATTACTGTGGTGACTAGATGATTTAGCGACTTGCTGCAGACCCATAAGTGAGAATTTTATTCCTTTTGGAAGTTGACAAACAATTTGGCCAAAAGTGCCGAAGTCATGACCAATTCCATCAAAAAATGGCTGCCTTCGCAGTCCAGAAACAGACTGAGCCATCATAGCGATAACATTTGATTTCCTCACTATTAAGCCAATTGCCGCATCACTGTGCTGATTCAAAAGTGGTGGTCCAACAGATGAAAGATCGGTAACAACATGCCTCTGCCATGAAATGAGAACCTCAATTAATTTACTAAATAAATTTGGAGACAGCTGTAGCAACAGTTCCTATCAAAATACACATCAGGATATAACATAGTTCCACTCCCATCACAATTAAGAATAGAATGAAGCACGAATGTCTCGATGGGAGCAGCACCTTGCTTCAATATGGTCAAGCAAACTCATCTGCACCATTAAAAGAATATAATAGCCACACGAAAAAACAGAAAGAACACCGCTGGAAGGTCTCGGTGCCTAACATAGCTAGTAAGCATTTCCTGTTTTATTGTTCAAGCACACAACAAGCAAAGAAACAAAACTAAAGTTAACACTGGCAACCAAATCATACCTGATTGGAAGAGTTTGCAGTTATATCAAGATCTCTAAATTGAGCTCCTACTGGGATTACAATAGCAGAAAACCAGTCATTAACATTTGCCGTATACGACACTTTCGCTAGAGTAAGTGCACCTTCCGAGAAACCACCAATCTCTACTATGCCTTTTTGACTAGCCAAAAACTCTGCCAAAAGATAATCCTTCTGCCGAACAATTGTTTCAAAACTTAACCTTGAACTAATCCCAGTTTTTATTCCTGCTCTACCAACAGCATCACAATGCTCCTGATCAATATCACCCACCATCAATATCGCTCCCGAAGCATCAACCTCTCCCCTCACAAGCGTACTGTTTTCTTGGAAAGGACTCCCTTTAAATGTTTTATAAAAGGAAAGCACTCTCTCAACCTTCTCCTGCCTGTCTCTTAGCTTCATTAGATCTGAAAACGCTTCCCGTTGCAGCCGTTTCAGTATCTCAATCTGTAAATAATAAAATGGCAAGAGATGTAAAGCTCCATCATACAGCTTGCTGTTACCTAAGAAACCAGCAAGTTTCTGTCAAGCTTAAGCAACCCAGATTTCTATCAAATTACTAATAATGGAATCCAATTAGATCAGATTGCTCTAGCTAACAATAATGAAAATTCAATTAAATACAGGAGCAAGAAATTAATTAGCGATGAAAATTAACAAGAAAGAGAAGAAATCTGCAAGTACCGGATTGCGGCGAGAAGAATTCTCACGGCGGCGAAGGAGGCCGTCGACGAAGTCTTGGCCTGATTTTGCGACGCCTTTGATTTTGTCTACTACTGAAGCTACAGGCTCCATTTCCACCAAAACCCTAAAAGGAGCTTGATTTGAAAAGCGGGAGCGGCAAGTGCTGACTCACTGAACAGGAACGATCGAGTCGAAATTAAAATTATGTTTCGGGAAGGAATTAAACCGATGCGTTGGGAGCGTGGAAATGCTACGCTCACTTCTAGTATCAGGGTTTTCTATGCTGTTTCGATTCAATTTGACAGCCGTCCCTTGTTTTTTATTAGGTCAAAAGGCTAGTTATTAGATGGTGTCTGCCAGTGTGGTATATTGGATGCTTGTTGAACCTGAGTTAATATTTTTTATTAAAACGAAATTTTATTTTTCTATTTAAAAAAAAATTAGTTTACTAGTGCTGACTCAGTTATGTTTAACTGGATGAATTAGGCTATAGATTAACCAAATTTAATTATATATTAATTTTTTATTTTAAATTGAAATTTAGATCAAATTATATTTTAAATTGAGAATTTTTAAAATTAACCTCTTAGGCCGGTATAATTTTAATAATTATGATAAAAAAAATAACTATTTTAATCTAGATTGGCAAGCATTTAGTCTTCATCCTATTTAAATCAAATTTTATCAATAATAACATTAGTTTTCTTGAAGTTCCGATGTGATCTTTTATTTTAAAAGCTTATAAGCATGTTAACAGAATACTCATTTTTTTCTGATTTGATACCCAAATTAAACCCTAGAAAGAAAGAAAAATCAAGATGGAGGTGAAATTAGTTTTTGATGGCTACTAAAGGGTAAAGAGTCCATCGTCAAGCCAGAACAACAGAGTCTCATATCTGTCTTGTTGCTCCACTTCATGTTTTGTATTCTAAGAACATGAATTTATCATTTTTATTTTTGAAATTTAATTGTAGATGCATACATGAAGGGAAAGTACAGGGCCACACCATATTTCAAACACAAAACACACATTATTTGGACAATGGTTTGCCACTTTCTAGACATTTGAAGAAAAGCTTGTGATGTTTACCATCTAAGCTTTTTTCACGCCATCCCCACAATACCAAATACAAAACACAGAAATAATATACATGGAGGCGAAGGAAAACATGACCATGGCAAGTTGAGATGCCTCAGAAGAATTTGGTCAGATATTTTCCAAGGACAGGAGTGACGAGTGCCTGATATGCTCTTTCAGTTGGATGGTAGCTGTCCCAAAATATATAATCGGAAACATCTGCACATGTCTCAGAAGTATGCTGGTTACATAATATTGCTACCTCTAAATTCCCAGTACCGCAACATCCTTTATCTGCAACTTGAAAACCTGAAAACAACAACATACATGCAGTGGCACAGGTTATAGAGCACAAACATGTGAAAATCTCTCGTATGGCCCCGTATCCTATATGATAACCGATCCAGCACTTTCTGATAAGTAACAGATACTTCTCAAACTATCCAAAACTCAAGGGAATGGGTCATTTACCATATTTTTGGTGGTTCTGAATGACATCGAGCAGTGGATTGTAGACATCCACGTAGACAAGCCTGCTGTTAGGCAGGCTGCTAGCAAGAGAATCCAACTTCTTGGACAACTTGGAGTTGAATAACTTTGCTGCTTCGTTGAAGTTTTCTGCACACTCTCTTTCAGCCCCTCCTGCTAAAGTCCTTTGCGATGGTACACATCCAACTGGTGGTGCACTGAAAATAACAATCCTTCTTGCCCCAAGGTCATATAATTCCTTGCAAGAAAAACATAGAATGCAAATACAAAAATTGATATTACTTTTGAAAAAAAAACATATATTCATGTGATAGATATGAAATAGTTGAATTAGATGCTTACCTGCGCGAAACTAGAAGCTGAGTTAGCCATTAGATCTGTGTAAGCAGGAACGTCATATTGCAAGTTCCTTGCACGAAGAGTAAAATAGGTATTGGCAATGTCATCGCTGCCTGCTACTACTAGAAATAGACTATTCCTTATGGTGAAAATTGTGTTTTCCTCTCCAATTATCGCCTTCAGCTTCCCTATGTATTCTTTGAAATGTTCTAATTGATCTGACAACGACAGGACTGACTGTGACCAAATTTGACCAGAATTAGAATTGAGAGGATTCAAAAAGGGAAAAATTTATGTTTGAAAAGAATAAAGTAATGGGAGAATGTATGCACCACTAATTTGGATGTCAAGGGATCAAAGCCAGAGCCACTTGAAGCAAAGGTTACTCCTGTTATGAGATCTTGAGGTAGAACTGCTGGGTCCAAATATGCTGGTACTGTGTCCTTAATTCCCAATTCTTCAGCTGAAAACAAAACCCCAAACAGGGGAGGTTGCTCGTCAAGATTTAGAACAACAGACCGTAAGCTCATATTTTCCCTCCATCTGAGGTTAAAGATCTGCATCATATTTTCTTTTAAAAGAACCCTGTTCAGGAGTGGAATAGAACATGAAACCGTAAGCTCCCAGATAGTGGAAGGAGCTTGGAGCTCTGATCATGTGCCTGTCAAAAAATGAGTTGTCGACTCATAGGCAGTGGCTTAGAGCGGCAAAACTTTTGTATTGAATTGGGAAAGAGTAAAAAGTTAGTACACCCAAATGGGTGATTATTCCATTGATAATAAGGCGGGCTATATCCTAATTCCTACAATTTGATGTCTCGAAGAAGGAAGCCCTGCGTACCCATTCTTGGGCCAAAAAAAAAAATTATAACCAAATGCTGTTCTAACAGCTAATCCAATAGCTCATGTGAAATATTACAGTTTTTGTATTGTTTAATTATATTAAACAGGGTCGTGAGTTATAATATTTATACACAGGATGATAATTCTACTATAAGTAGAAAAATTTATTCTAACAAGAAAATGATTATAATATAATAGAAAATCTATGATTAACTATATTTTTTCTTTAACACTTCCTCTCAAGTTGGAGTGTGAATATCAGTTACATCCAACTAGTGACGATGAGACTAGAACAATGGTGCAGGTAGTAGTTTAGTGAAGATATAAGTAATTTAATGTTTTATTTGCACATGAGCTTTTCAAATTTCTCCATTGTGAATTTTCTCACAAACAGTATGGCAATCTAATTCAATGTGTTTAGTCCATTCATAATAAACTGGGTTAGCTGTTATGTAAAGTGTTGTTTGGCTGTCATAAAACAAGGTGGCAGGTTAATTGTGCTTCACTTGAAGATCATGTAAGACGTATTGTAACCAAGTGAGTTCACAAGTGGTGGCTATTATGAAACGGTACTTAACTTCTATGGTGAGCCTCGAGACAGTAACTTGCTTCTTGTTCTTCCATAATATGAGTGACTTGTGAATAAAAATATAATAACCAATGACTGAGCACCTGGTGAAAAGGCATTATGCCCAGTCTGCATCACAATATGCAGTGGTCTATTCGAGAGGAATAATAACCCCTGGTTAGGGGCTCCTTTCAGACAGTGGAAGAGCCAGTGTGCTATGTCAAAATAATGCTTCTGAGGCTCATACATAAATTAACTAAGTGTGTTTATGGCATATATGATTTCTATTCTTGTTAAAATGAGATAGATTAATCTTCCAATGAGTCTTCGGTAACTAGTGAGATCTTTAAAGGGATCACCCTTGTAGGCATGAGGGCAAGGTTGCCTTTCATAAGAATTTTTTCAGGTTCGACACTGAGTAAGTCTGTATCTTCTAAGATGTATAGTGTATGCTTTCGTTGACAAAAGAAAATCCCAAATTTGGATCGTGTTATTTCAACCCCAAGGAAGTATTTGAAAGGTCCAAGATCTTTGATTTTGAAACAGTTGCCAAGAAACTATTTAAGATAGCATACAACAGCATTATCATTTCCGGTAAGTATCATTTCATCAATGTACAACAATGTAAATGTGAAAGATTGTCCACGTTTATGTGTAAATATAGAATAGTCTATTTTGGATTAAAGAAAGCCAATATTTTGTATAGCAAAGGAAAAGTTATGAAACTAGCTGTGAGACATATGTTTAAGGTCGTATAAGGATTTGTAAAAATAACACACCGTGTGCTCCCCCTATCGGCGATACCTTAGTGGTGGAAGCATGTAGACTTCTTCATAGAGGTCACCATAAAAGAGGGCATTACGCACATCCATTTGATGGAGCGGCTAATTGGAGGCAGAGGCAATGGTGAGAAGGCAAGGGACAGTAATAAGCTTGGCAACAAGGGAAAACATTTCAATATAGTCAATGTCATCTCATTGGGTGAAACCCTTAGCAACTAGTCAGGCTTTGTGCCTCTCAATAGAACCATCAGACTGGTATTTGGTTTTGAAAATCCATTTGCAGCCAATGGGATGGTGATCGGCAAGTAAGGATATCAAAGACCAAGTGTTGTTCACCTCTAGAGCGTTGATTTCAAAGTTCATAGTCGCAACCTAATAGGGTTGATGGTGGGCCTCCTCATATGTGTTTGGTTCAATAAACTAAGAGATATTGTCGACAAAATTAGTATGAGGAGCAGAAAAATAAGAGTTGGAGACATACCTGGTGATGGGGTAAAATCATCCAAAATAGTGAGAAAATATCATGCACCAGTTTGAGTAGAAAGCTTGCGTGGCCCCCAAATATCACAATGAATTAAATCAAAATATGTGTTGGATGATTTTAAAGTAGACGGAGAAAAACATAAACAAGTTTAAAGGATAGATATTGCAAATATGATTTAGATCACACAGAATTTCTAGAATTTTATTTGAAAGAAATTGTATAGGCGCATTGAAAAGGTGCCCCATACGTTGGTGCTAAATATGAGAGGTATGATGGACGTGGTGAGTTAGGCGTGGGTTTTGGGTGGCTTTAAAGTAGTAGAGTCCATTAAATTGCTTGCCTAGGCCAATCATCCTCCTTGTGTTCACATTTTGTAGAATACAAAATTTATCAAAGAAAATCACAATACACTTCAATCTTTGTGTTAATTTGCTTACAGATAATAAATTGACGTTGAAGTGTGGCACATGAAGGACACCATGAAGATTTTAAGTCCTCAAATAATTTAATTGACTCAATATTTGTAATTATTGTTTTGCCCCCATTAGGTAAACTGACAAAACTATATTGAGTATTGATGATATTGTGTGTAGGTGCCAAACATGAAATATGGTTAGACGCTCCACTGTTCATTATCCAATGTATATTTCAATATGGGTCATACCGTGAAAGATTGCAGGTAGATGTAACAATACCTGTTGCATTTGTAAGTGAAAAATTATCAATTCAATTATGCAAAAAAGCAATTAATTGATTGTATTCTTCGATGGTAAAGGTTGGACTCTCATTGGGTTTTTATCATGTAATAAGATGGTCTCCTTTGCAGTACTGTAAGCTATGGGTCTTTGATTTTTTAGCTTGATATTTTTTCATGTAGCCTATAGCCCATAAAAAAAAAACATTAAGGAAATAACATTTGTCAACTATGTGGGTATCTTCACGACAATAAGAACAACTTAAGGGCTTTCTTAGGTGAGAGTTGTGCTTACCATCCCCATAACCAACACCAAGTGGTCTCATGGCCACTGAGGTGTCGAGTCTTATGCTGCCCTTGATAAAGTGACTGATTTGCATGGCACGGGATATGATTTGTCAATATGTTATATCCATCTATCGCTCATGTTGAAGAATTGAACCATAAAAGCAATGTGTGTCGGGGATAGGTGACATCATCATAATCAAGCCACGCGTGGTGGAATAGGGTTCATTAACACCTGTTAAAAGTTGCATAACTCTCTCATTTTCTTCTCTAAAGGCATATGCTTTGGAACCGTCACATGTGCAGGCAATAAGTTCATGGTAGGAATCTAATTCATCCCACAAGGCCTTGAGTTTGGTGTAATATTCTGAAATTGTAAGGTCCCCTTATCGATGTTCAGTGATTTCTTGACGAATTTGATAAATTCTGGAATCGTTGCTTTGTGAGAATTGATCTTTAAGATCATTCCACACCATGAACGTACTAGTACAGTAAAGTACACTGTTTGCAATGTCAAGGTTTAATAAGTGTAGAATCCATGATAACACCATATCATTGCATCTCTACCAAATAGCAGATCTGGCATCAGTGTTTGCTGGAGGTTTAATGGTTCCGTCAATGAATCCTAGTTTATTCTTAACACTCTAAGCAATGTGCATCCATCGACTCCATTGTCCATAATTATGTCATTCAAGGGGTTTGGAAAGAAGAACAAAATCAGGTGAGTCTAAATGGTGTTGGGTAAGTGGGTTGGCTATGTTGTCGCTCATGTTTGTTTATCTATGTTGATATTTTACTTGTGATGATGGAGACAGTATGTGTACAGAGTCACCAATATGGGTGCTCTATGTTCATTGGTTGTTTTTGTGGTAGCAGAAGGTATGTGGACAGAGTCATCAACATGGGTGTTCTGATACCATGAAAGAATGTGAAATGCTATAATTTTTTAATTACTTAATTGTATTAAACAATATTTATATAGAATGATAATTCTAGTCTAAGTAGAAAACCTATTTTAATAAGGAAATCTCGATGATTGTAATACAATAAAAAAACTATGATTAGTTATATCTTTCTTTTAACATCATGATGCCATTAGAACTAGATTTTGTTCTAAGAAAATATTTCATGTTAACTTTATCGATTTGTGTGTTATAAATCATCATGCTCTTGCTTCTACCGATAATCATCTTTTATAACAAGTGTTTATTACTGTTAAGGGTAAAATTTTAAAAAATATATTAAAATAATTTTTTATATATTTTTTGTATTAACATATTAATGATTATTAAAATAAACACTAATTTTAATATGATTTTTTTTTAATTAAGGGCCCTCAAACACGATTTCAAATATAAAAATAAACTATCTAATTTAAAATATTAACATCTTTACTTGCAATTGAGTTTGAATTTTAAAGATAAATCTATAATTGTTAATTATTTCAAGACCAATTTGAGTCCAAAATTAAATTTAAATTGCATTAAAGAGATATTATAATTTTAAATTTTAAATTATTAGATGAGATATCAAAATAATTTTATATCATTGCTAATAAGTTTTTAAAATAAAAAAAGGGTTTTAAATTTGCATGGATTTGCACTATTTTGTATTAAGAGAATATAGTTTTAATTAATTAAAAACAATGATCATTCCATTATCAAATCTCTAATTAATATCATACTAAATAACTATCATAGTTTCAAAATAATTTGATATTACTCTTCACGCTATGAAAATGAAACCGGGGGAGTTTTAGGAGACGTGAACCCTAAAACTAAAGATTAGCTTTGAAAGTCACAGCTTGTTAATAAAAAATAACAGAGAGAGGTCGTCGTCCTACCTATAATGTCTGGAGGGATTTTTCCATTACAGAACCTTCCTGTAGGAATCCCGCCTTCAAAATCCTTGCCGTAGGGAGGAAAGTTGCTCTTGACAAGTGTTTGGAGGTCGTTGTTGTTGCCTGCATCAACGATGGAATCCCCAAACACCAGAAGGGCCGGAATAGTTACATTAGGTGGTAGCTTTAGCGAGGAACTGGCGGTGGAGATCACAACAGTGAGAAAGAGCACCAACGTAGAATAAGAACAATAGGACATTATTGGTAGCCTTGATGAAAGAAGCTCCATTGTCTTTGTTGGTTTTCTTGGCTTTAATTCCTCGATCCCTCCTTATAATTAGGTCAACGAGAGAGGAGAAACCAAGATGTTTCGTATATAGAGAAGGGAGTAGGAGCTCATCGAGGATACTTCTATTAATTTTGGAAGAATCCATTTGGTGTAAACATGCTCGGTAATATCATAGTTATTAAACCATTCATTGAGTTTTTTTTATAAAAATAAAAAAATCAATTCTAAATTGTTATAATTTAACCTGATTTTTGGCAAAAAAAAACAATAAAAATATACCATCTATATATATTAAAAAGAATCACAATAAAAATAAAATGGATAAAAAAAATTAAATAATACAATAACATGTAAGTTTTTATAGATAAAATTATCAATAAAATTAGACTAATAGCACAATTTATTAATAAATATCCAAACAAAAAACTTATATTTGTATATATCAGTGACATTACGAACCAAAATTATAATAAAATTAAAACAAAAGACAAAACTTTCATGTATAATATTTCAAGGTTAAATTTAACTTCTTCTTTTTTATAATTTTCTTTCACCTGCTAAAAATACATAATTTGGTGTGTGTTTAAACAAAATATAGCGTAATTGACATTGATATCTTCTTCTTCTTCTTCTTCTTCTTCTTCTTTAAGAAATATATTGCATCTAGAACGTAAATTATATTCCTTTGAACTTAAATAAAAAAAAATATTTCTCTTCGGCAGAAAAATCTGTAAATTTCATGAGTATTATTAAAAGATGTTGTATTGATTGACGTAGAAGCTTTAATTTAATATTACAAATGACTGGTAGCTGCCATAGATCCTTACATTGTGATTGGCTTAATACAGATAAATTTAGTCCGTAGATCGAACTAGTCAATGGGTACCTCAGGCAACATATGACTACTGGACCCACAATTTTTTGAGGTTTTTTTTTTGTTTAAAAAATATTTTAAAAAAATTCTAAATTATTTTTTTTATTTTTTATGTGTTTATATCAAAAATAAATATTTTAAAAATAATTTAATATATTTTAAATAAAAAACAATTATTAACCTAATTTTAAATCTTAAATACTACCAAATCATCAATAGGTACTGTATCAATATGTAAGAGAAAAAACTATAAATAATGTCACCCCGTGGATACTGTTGTCGGGGCTCAAAGGTAGAAAAACCCTATATACTATTGCAATAATGTCTCACGCCAGGATCCAAATCAGGCAATGGGGACAGAGGGTAACCGAGGCGATGAAGAAAGTACGAGTCTTTTTAATTTGAGTACATTATAAATACCTCAATTTTTTTTGTGAAGAATATAACACATTTTTGAAATTAAAGAACATCTGATTTTTCATCCTGAGAAATATAATCTTGTTGAGAGTGGCTTTTATGTTAAGGTTTTGTAAAAAATTAAAAAAAAAAAAAAAACAGCAACAAGTGACAATGAAGGATTTTTTTAATAAAAATCACATTAAAAAATTCATGTTGTTTAAAATAATAAGAGAATATTTAATTTAATACATTTTCTATTTTAATATATTTTCTATTCACGTGACGATAATTCTAAATTAATTAATTAATTAATTTTCCCCGGATATTAATCAATTCCCGACTACAATTCATTCTCGGCCAGAAGACTGGAAATGCAAGCTAGAATTGGTAAGGGCCGACAAGTTTGTAGTTGGCAAATGGCAATAGCAATCCAACCCCAATAATTATAATCTTTTTAATTTGGGATGCTTACACGTGAACTTGATAGGGGCCCAATAAATGTGACATCTGCTCCTATTGAATTGAGCCACGATCTTCATTTTAGACCCTGCGTTTTTTTAACATGGCTTCTGCGGTTGTTTTCGGAACCAGCACAGCACAGGGGAGGCCCTATCCTGTCCTTCGCTAGTTTTTAAGCTACGCTGCCGAGGCAAGGTGTCCCAGGGGGGGAGGGGAACATTAATATACGTGCTGACAGCTCTCTCTCTCGCTCTCGGTAGTCGATAACCACATAGAATTGATATTAATGCTTACTTTATTAGTTGGAAAGATGTTAAAGTTAATTTACTTGTTGGAAAGTTTTTTTTTAAATATAAATTTTTTAAAAAGTAAATTAGTTTTTTATATTTAATAGTGTTAGAAAATAAGTTAGAAAATAACTTATTAATATTTTTTTAAATTTATTAAAATAATAAAAAATAAATCTTATAAATTAAAAAATTGAGTAGTAAAGAAATTGAAAAAATCTATTTTTTTAAATTATCTCAAATAAAATAAATAATAAAGATCAAATCTAACAGATAAAAAAATTAAAAGATATGGAGTTTAAATTATAATAATTATAATTTTATAAATTATTTCAAATAAAATAAATTATAATCAAAAGAATAAGAATCAAATTTGATAGGTAAAAAATTTCAATTAAAAAAATAATAAGAAAAGAGTAAAGAACAATTATAAAACAAGAATCAATGCTAATATAAAAATCAAATTGAATCAAATTCTAAGTGGTCATGATATTGAAAAAAATTAAAAATAAAATATATAGTAATCAAAAGTCCTGAAGATTAAATTTGTTATAATCAGTAAATAATTTAATATTTCAAAACTTCTAAAAGTATTTTCCATCTAAAATAAAGAAAAATATTTTTCTTTCTAGTCAATTTTTTTTGACTAAAAAATATTTTATGTTGATCAATTTTTCTAATAACAAACAAATATAAAAAAATAAAATTATTTTTTAAAAATTATTTTTTACCAAATAAATAAGGTATTAAGCCTGGTCTTTGTCCAGTAGATTCATCTAGGATTTAGCTTTTTAAAAATCAAATGAAGGTTAATTTGATATAATTTAATTTTTATAAAAATTAAAATGAAATTATAGGCTACTTGGTCTAATTCACCTTGCTATTGGGCAGGGTCATGGCCCGGTTTAATAATATTGCCTAATAGCATAGGAGCTGGCTCAATGACCATCATCCTTGTATCCTGCGTTTGGTTAATTCACAAGATTAGTGGATCTGCAGTCACCTTGTTGCGATTAAAATTGCCGGGAACATCAAATGAGATGCTGAATCACTCAGAAGAATAATGTAACAGCCCAACTTGACAACAAGACAATGAAGCGAGGACGAGCTCGATTCGATTCAATTTAGAGCAAACTAGCCTAAGACTTTTCTTCCATCGAAGAATTTATAATCGCACCGACCTAGAAGGAATCTAAGAAAAAGCAACCACCATACATAAAAGCAAGTTATTGTGACATGACGCATTCTAGGGCTTGCCTAGCGGTGGAAGAGACTGGTCTCCTTTCACTGCACCTGAGTTCGAGCCCTGACGTGCACGTTTGTCACCCCCGCGGTGCCTTACATGCCTACTGAGTTTGTAAGGTATTCAGTGGGCCATGAAAATTAGTCATGGTGCGCATAAGCTGACCCGAACACCCCACGTAAATAAAAAAAAGAAGTTATTGTGACATGACATTGGGTGGGGCTCCTTGCCAGCCTACAACTTTTTCCATCTTCAGGCCACGACCAACCCTCGTACCAAAATTGGCTCACGTCTGTAGAGCACCCGAGCCTTGGGGGTGAGTTTCACATCTCAAGAACCCAGTTTGCTTAATTTCGATGAACCTCGAAGTCACAAATAATCTATTATTTTATTGCAATCATGAGCAGTCAGGTTACAAACTCGTAGAAAATCAGAGGCAAAGTATTACCACGACAAAAGTAAAAAGAAGAAATAATACGGCTATGTACAAAGTTTGACAATTCAATTTTACAGCAGGGACCTAAACTAGGGAAAACAAGCACTTCACCCCAGAGGGGGGCCCTAGACAAGCTAGCACCATCCTCGAGAAATAGGCGCCTCAAATAATCAGAAAACGCTGCAGGAATCAGTGAGCACTGACGAGAAATGGGTGCTGACATACTCCACACTCGATGGTTTCAGAACCTGAGCTGGGAACCTGGACCTGAATGAATAGCGCAAACAAGATAAATAAAAATCCAAGTAACGTGCAAATTGAAATCCAAAGCCCTATCAAGGGAGAAAAGGATTTCAAACCTGCAAATGGACAGTGCAAGTTGGACAGGCAACTTCTCTCGTCCGCCTCCCAGATACATCGGACTTGGATCCTGGAAATTCATACCATTAATATGAGAACCCTGTGTTATAGCTCCTGGATTAAATTTGAAAATGGCATGCTAGGACTTTAGCACAGAACCCCCAGATGAATCAAATAACTGATGAGGGCAACATGTCTAAAAATCGTTGAATATTTGAACCATTGGTTATGGTTAGAACTTTTTCTTCAGTCATTAAGTTCAGACAACTACAAGTTTGAATTTGCCTCTCCTATCATTTTATGTAGAAAAAGAAATATAAATTCAAAGTAAGAAGATTACCTGATGACGACTTGCGATTTTTCTCCATCTCCTCCTGTCAGAAGATCAATGTCAATATAAAATCACAATCACAAAAGTGCAAGTCAAATATCAAGTGAACCAGGGAACAAAGAATGAGACCCTGTGGATGAAAATATCAAGACTGCTTAAGTTGGATATTCTTTACCTGAAGCTTCCTGGCAAGATCCTCATGGCTATGAAATGCTGCAGGTTTGCTAGCTGCTTCCTTGGCATTACTTAGCCTCTGAGTCACTTCTGCCTGAAGGATAGCAAGACTTTATGAGTTGTTCTTTCAGAAAGCGAGTGAGACCACAGTGATTTATGCATATCATAATATTTGTGTAGAAAGAGAGTGACGACTGTGATATGCACATATTACATGTTTCTATAGCTGCCTGACTATACATAATCAAGGAGAATCATATCCACATCTCCCAAACTACAAAAAACCTCTTATACTTTCTATAATTTAAAAACACAACCCAACAAGCTTTCTTAAGAAAAAATAATCATAGTGTGACAAGATCCAAGGAAGCTCATGACCCATCATTGTGGTGCCTTTGTATATGAACATATTAGCTCACAAGCACGCACACATAATAGGTTGACTAAATGTTTCTGTCCTTAATACACCACAAAGTTCCTTCACAAAGGGCAGACAGCAGCAGATACTTGTTGAAAAGCAAATGAACTATAATAAACTGCAATGACATCCACAAAGGTAATTTATTTTAAGAATTCCCAGCACCTGACTAGGATGCAAGTAACCCATTAAAAGATGAGAGAAAGCAAGGAGAGGGGGGATGTCTATATCACTAACAGAAGATAAGAGATGAATGTCTGGGTTTGTGAAATAGTAACAAATAAGTAACGGATAAATCTTACCATGCAGCGGTCACAAACTCTAACCGGCTGAGCATTCTCATCAGCAGTAAGAGCAATTCTTCCTTGGGTGCACTTGTCACAGAAAATGTCTCCACAGTTTCTGCAGTGATGCTGGGATTGAGAAAAAGGAGAAACATTAAATTTACATGAAATCTGAGAGCATAAATAAATAGCAAATATAGTTAATCAATCATGGGAAACAAATTCACCCGACGAACAAAAGCCCCAAAATCCATCCTGCATGATGTACACTTTGAAACAGCTTCATCAGGGACCTGAGAATGAACAATATTATAAGAACAGTGCAAGCTCAACCATCCAACCCCTCTTTAGTTTTTCCAGAAAGAAAAAAAAAAATATATATATATATATAGAGAGAGAGAGAGAGCACCCAAGCTTGTAAACTTGAAAACGATGGCTACATTGTGTGATTCCATTTAAATCAATAAACAAAATAAAATCCCTACTAGAGCCATAGCTATACCCAATGTTCTTTCTCCTCACTGCCTGGCTTTATCAAGTTCATCAAATCACCAAACCCTTTCTTCTTCTCTGTAGGCTGCTCAGTTGTCTTCGATGTATCAGAAGGCCTTATTCCTCCACCCATTTCTTTGAGCTGCATTGAAAAAGCAAAATTATACTTCGTTAATATACATCAGCAACTAAAGCAACAAACACGCAGAGTAAAGCTGCATTCATTTAAACTTTTGATAAAATGGAAAGAGTTGGTAAGCCACACAAACATCAACGGAAAAAAGTTATCCCTGCACAAAAATACCTCTACAACCCCCCCTCAAAAAAAAAAAATCCTCCTCTCTTTCTCTCTCTCAGAAAAAGCACTGAGCCAGACCCCAGAATGCTGCCAATTTCCTCAGATCATCCATTAAATCAATACTGCCACCAGACTAACTACACAAATCTCAAATAACAGAACCCCCAAAGCATCACATAACAAAATTGCACAATTGACAAATATTGCCCTAAATCATCACCCTCCTCAATCTGGTTCCATCTTGTAACCAGAAAAGCAAACTCCAAATCTAAACTCTTAAGCATTCTACAAGTTATCTCCAAAAGGAGGAAACAGGACCCATATCTATATATAAAAATTGGAGAAGCCATATTCTGACACCCATTGACAATGATCAAAACATTTTCACAAGCCAGTTGATGCCCCAGGCACCAGGGGACAGCCATTGCACATGCTTATGACTGTTGAGCCTACAGGAGCTACACTAAGATATTTTTTCCTCGCAGCCCCAAAATGGATATCCATGGTTACACATAGATCCTTAGCTGGCTGTGTGTGTGCTCTCTATATACACATCACATGAGTAGTATACGGTGTGGGATATTACACCAGTGAATCATTCACATGCTACATGTGGCCACGTCAATAGGAAAATGAGATGCAATATACCTTTACTGCACAGCTTTCAAGCCTGTAGCCAGTGTCAACATTTCCATTCAACAATGATAGAAAAATCTGGCAGGAGTTAAGTTTTCAAACACTAACAAGTGTTCGTAATGCTTACAAGCTCTATCTACCAGGTTTAACATTCTCAATTTCATCAAAGCTTAACCTAAATTCATCTCATAAATAAAGGAACTGGTTTGGATTTTTTATTCTAGGTCTTCCTCCTATAGATATTATGATTTCTTCATCCATGCCTCTTTTTGGGTTCTGTTTGAAACAAATCTACAACCAGAATTCAGCGATTAATGCAATTAGAAGAGCAATAGAAACAATGCAATGCAGAATAACGCAAGACATAAATAAATGCTTAAGCTTCTATATAAGGAAATGTAACTAAAATATGATTAGAATACAGGAAAAATGTTTCTTATGGCCACAAAACCTGTACAGTTGCAGCAGTCACAGTGTCAAGAAGGGTGTTGGTGGTGTAACTATTTGATTGCAGTCTAATACGTCTTGGCTCAAAATCCACAGAAGTCTTGGACCAAAATGCAAAGGTAGATGGATCCATTTTCTACAAAAGAGGGAAAGTGTACAATCAGTATTAGTTATACATTAACAATGATGGTGATGCTCAAGAAGAAAGTGAGGAGTGGATGAAATAAGCTAACTCACGTCACATCTTGTGATGTTCTCAAGGGGATATATTCTCAAAGTCCGGCTGGTGTTTGGATCAAGCATACGAATTCCGTCCAAACCAATCTGAATAAATTCAAATACAATCATGAGCCCAAAGCACAGCACATAAATAAACCCAGAGAACAGTGGGGAAAAAAAGAGTAGAAATATAACAACAAAGCAGCCAAACACTAATCATCTATAAGCAACAGTGACCTTCAAAAATTCATTGGGACTCAAGTACACATGATAAATCCTAGTTTAAAATGAATATAACTTAGAATCAAACATGCACAAAACTTGGTTAGCTTCAGTAAAGGTAGAATTTCAAGGAAAGTTCCATTTTGATTCCTTAACAGTTATAAAAGACTTTGCAATGACAATGACGATAACCTAACAGAAGCATGCAAAATCATTCAGTGGAGCAGTAAGAGGAGGAATTCCAAACAACTCCCCACGCTCCTTAACTGGGCTTCTTTAGCAGTTAGCCATGTTTGTCAATTTAAATGTTCAACCTGAAACGATACGCAATGCAACAGTTGAAAAGAACATGACAGAATTTTAACTTTAACAAGCATGCAAAACGGTCCCTAGACGTTGATCATTTCAACACGAGCCCGCTCTATCATCAAATTCATGATAGCAATCACTCTACAAATCATTAAAACCATAATAAATAATTGCCACCAATTAAGTAACAAACTCATATAGATACCTCGCAAAGCACATCCATAGTACCCTGTCCTCCACTTTCAGCCAGAATCTTAACTCTAAACTTCTGGACACCACTCTTAACATCCTCCTGCGTCTCCACCTTCGGCACTGCCCTCACAATCTTCCCCGAGCCTGAACCAGAACTGGACCGCACCGAATTATCCTTTCCAGACGGAAAACTAATTGATCTTCCATAATCATCGAACCCAGCCCAGGTGGATGAATTTGGCGCTGTCCCTCGTGCTCCGTAAGGCTCAACCTTACCACCTTCATATGCATAAACACCATCTCCATATCCATCATCACGACCGCCACCAATATCGTACCTGCTCTCCGGTTCCTTTCCATATAGATCAGACCCAGTATCGCTCCTGCTCCGATTATAACCTTCCAAATACCCGAAATTCTGATCAAATTTTATCGGATTCTCATATGGCGTATCGTATACGGGCGGCACTGACGATCCTACAGGGTTATAAGGAGCAGTGTACATCGAGGTGTATGGAGTATTAGTTGCTCCGGTAGGTTTCGGTGCTACTGCAGAGTTAGGAGGCGGTGGTTGAGGAGCGTAATTGGGAGACGTATGATGTTGATCAAACGATGGCAAATAAGATTGCTGAGTTGTTGGAGGTTGGTAGGATCCATGAGAATCATACGGTGGAAAATATGGCGGTTGTTGTGTTGGAGGTGGCTGTGGGGGATTGAAGGATGATTGTGGATTATTAGGGTTCGGTGATGTAGGTGTGTATGTAGGAGCTGTGGGTGGAGGGACAGGATCGGGGTTTTGAGAATAAGGAGGGTAATTTTGAGGATAAATGGAGTGATCGGAGGGGGTGTGACCGGAGGAGAAAGGTGGTGCGGATGCGTGAGGGGTTTGGTAATGATCAGTAGGAGGGTTAGGGTTAGGGTTTTGGAGGTGTGGATATTGGTAGTAAGAACTGTAATCTCCGTGTTGCATCTTTAGACTTAATAGGCTTTTTGTCACCAAGCTGGGAATTGGAAGGGAATTTGGGTTATCTTCGTCGAGAAGAAGATGAAGATCAAAGTTCATAGAGAGGAGGCGTGGGGGTGGGGGTGGGGGAATAATTTAGCGGAAAGTGTTGGGTGTTATTTCAGACACGGAAACTATGTGCCTAAGGCTTGATCGGTGACCACAATGCTTCCAGAAAGAAATTATACGTTAGACTGGTTTTTAAAATATTTTTTTTTTTCAACACCACCACCAAACTAAAAAAAATAAATAAATAAAATATAAATCAATTGTATTTATAAAAAATATGTGAGTCCAATTTTTTTAATTAGATTTATTAAGTTAATTAAGTTATTAAAAACTTAATTCGATTAATAAACTTTATTAAATTAGCATTTTCAATTAAAAATTTAATTTATATCAAGATTTATATTTTCTGAGTTAATATATTTCATAGAGTTAGATTTAAAATTATGATGAGGGTTTCATTTACAATTAACTAATGCCTGAAAAATATATTAAAAAATAAAAATGCATTTTGGTTTGAAAAAAAAAAGATATAAGATAAATCATGTATATATTTGTTTGAAACCAATTTCAAATCATAATATATAAATAGTAAAAACTAGTATTTTTACTGGGACTATAACTCGTAAGAAAAGAAATAGATTTATGAATGGAATTAAATATACAATAGTTACTGGAAAAAGTATTTGGTTATTGTTTAAAAATTAATATATTTTTAATGTCAAATTATAATCAACTAGGATAAAAAACAAACTAGGATAAAAAACAAAGCATTGGGTTGAATTCTTATTTAGTGTCAAGGTAATAGCTATCGATTTATGGGAAAGGGTAGAAAAATGAGACCTATTATGGGACATACAATGCATTACAGGTGTATGATCATTATGCTTTAAACGGGTTATTTTATTTTAACTCTTGAAAATAAAAGAGATTAAATCAAAATACTTAGATAACATGACAATATATTTATACAAAACTTTTACCCCTAGCACACGCAATTAAGCCGTAAACAGTCAAGTGAAATCTAATACACGAAATATTTTGATCTATGGGTAGCATCGTTGTAGTGAAGGTTGTAATGTCAAAGGAATCATTATTGCAAGGCATGGAGGGGGAGGTCATAGATATTTATATCGTAAAATCAATTTTTCACATGATAAAAAATACATACATGGTAGAATTGTAATCATAGAATAAGACTCTAATCGAAATGCATATATCTGTCTTATACACTACATGGCTAGTGAGAAGAGATATATTTTACATTTCAAGGGGCTATAATTATAGATGCCATTATTTCTGGTACATAAATTCCTATAAAAAAAAAATACTTTGTCTTTAAATGTGGTTTGAACTATTGATTTACATAATTAGAGATACCCAATTAGATTTGCGACAAAACCTAAAAATCGATCACTCATCTAATTTGAGTGCCTCTGCAGAATAGATTTCAACCAAAAACTAAAGAGCAAGGGCAACAAGTGATTGAGTTTGGTGGGGCGACTCTATGATAAATTTTCAATATGCTTGGATAATCTGCTGTTGATTTAGGTCATGTAGATTACTCGAACAATATCCCCTATTCATAGATCTGTTACTGCTTTTATACAGTTAAATACAAAATTATCTATTTATAAAATAAAAATTAAAGTCATAGATTTTTCAGCTCCTTATCGTCATGAAAGAAATATTAGACTCTTTAAAGACGCCAGTATCACATAGTAAAATATAAAACGAATTTTTATATTAAAAATATAAAAATAACATATTTTTTTATTTATTTCATTTTATTTATCTCAAAACAATAACTCGATATTATTTTAGAGTTTGTTTTATATATATATATATATATATCTATAGCATGGTGGTGTAAGATGTTTATTCAAGTGTATTTTTGTAAAAATATATACATAAAAAAGTAAAAGCGACGGACATTCACGCTAGGTTGAAATGATCAGGGCATTCTTGACAGCCGCATCCACCCTACTGGGTTGAGTGCAATATGGGTAACTTGAGATCTTGTGGTCCTGTTTTCAACGGGTGGCAACAGAACCATATTAACTGGAGCCCACGCGCCTTTGAGGACACCTCCTTATCTTTTATGAAAAAAGATAATTCTCGAATCCCTATCCTGCTCTCGATTCAAACAAACACTCTTTATACTGGGTTTTTTAACCACTAATAAAAATCAATAATTTAAAATGAAAGAAAAATATAAGAAAAAAATGCAAAAAATAGATTATAAATTCCAACAATCGTCATGATTCCCAGTAGCCATTCCACACATGATTAAAATATTGTTCTGATCTAGCAATTCTTTATTTTTTATTTTATTTATTTTAAATTTAATTTTTCATTCTTAGTGTTCAAATGACATTTGAATTTTTCATTACAAAAATTATTACCTCAATTAATTCCTTTATTTATGAAAAAAACTGTTGTTTTATTTTAAGAATGTAATTTTATTATCTCAACACGATCTCTTGTTCATTTCGCTCATAAATCTTGGAAGTTTCCATGCAAGTTCTTAAAGAGTATAATTTTTTATATAATATTTATTATACTGAGATTTCTTTGAATTTTTTACATAATATTTTTTATGCAATACATAGAAATTCCATCGAACTCTAACTTAAATATAATTTCCACGTGGAAACCTCGTCAAGTTGTATCAACAAACGTTATTTATATTCTAAATAATATACAACATGTTTCCTAGAATGCACAGACATATAATAACATGTTTGTTGTTGATTAAATAATATATTAGTTTTGATTAATTTTAGATGACTCACCTTCATATCTCCATCCTACCCTCTACCACCAACTATCAATTGTATGGTCACACCATCTTGTAATTTACCAGTTTCTGGCCCATTGAGGGCCCACATATCACAGAACAAGTTCCAAGCAAGGGAAGCTAGTTGGGCTGGCAACAGCCCCAACCTAAAAGCTGGGCCATGAAAATATTCGTGACCAATGCCCAACATGGTTCGCCCACCCGCATGACACATCGGTAAAGCCAGCGAGGCCCGCACCAGCCGAGCCAGATTTGGCCATCTGACTTCCTCGATCAAGGGACAATCTCTAGTCCTCTGATCCTCGACAAAACCAAATGGGACCCACATTTACGAGTGCCAGACTCTCCAAACCACCTCTTGTTTTTACGCAAGTTCTGTGTGTTGTGTGTACGACAGACTTTAAGATATGAAAATATCAAAAAAGAGACTCCAGGGTACAATAAAGTTCACCCAAATAAGTTTTTTTTAAGAATTTTTGTTTTATTTTTAATAAGTATAGATAAATAGTTTGTAAATAAAAAAAAATTGTTTTCTAGCTGATTTTTGTTAATATTAAACTAATATTTATAAGTGAAACAATACAATTTAAAATCAATGTAAATGTATAATTTAAATGCATATTTTTTCAATGTTCTTGTAGAATTTCAAGACACAATTTTAAATTAATATATCCATAAAATTCCGAATGCAACTCATAATTAATTAATTTTGATGATAAAAAATATTTATTCTACACTAGGCAAAATGCTCAGGTGTTATTGTATTTGCACATAAATTTTGTTTTTCCCTTTAAATTTTCCTTCGGCATCTAAATTCATTAATTTCATGTCATTTATTTTACAGAGTATAGCAAAAACTTTTATCTTTTAAATACAAGATAAAATTCTCCTTGTTTATCAACATGGCACACATGCTATTTTATAAAACACATCCTTGATATCTTTGTACATGCCAAGCCTTTTTCTTTGCCTTTTATTGTTGTTGCATCGCCATGCCACGGCATTCTCAAATGGATGTTTTAAATTTTGATACATGGCGTATTTTAAAATCTTTTTTCTAATCAATCAAAATAATTTTTATTTTATTTTTTTATATTAACATGTAAAACAATAAAAATACCAATTTAATATTTTTTAAACAAAAAAAACTTAAAAAAAACTCCAAAACAAATATAAATTTTACCAAATAATCTTCAAATTACTGCTATTAAACTCAATTATACTTTAGTTTATTATACTCTTTTAATTTGGATTAGATCCAAAGAAAATTTAATTCAAATTTCATTTTATTTCAAACTCAATTATACTTTAGTTTATTACACTCTTTTAATTTGAATTAGATCCAAAGAAAATTTAATTCAAATTTCATTTTATTTCATCTTATAACTTAGCGTATAATTCTATGATGTGATAAATAATATAAAAAATACTATAAAAAAATATTTTTTAGTGATGATGCTTTATTTATTTTTAATTTGATCATCAATGGTGATATTGATTTTAAATTTATCATTTGATAATATCAGAGTTATTATTTTTGAAGTTTTAATGGGTGTTTTGAATTTTATTTTTTCTTTATTTTTTTTATATTTTTTACTTTATATAATATATATTTGAGTATTGTGATAATGATTACTCTTTAAAATATTTTTCAATTTGAAATGAATTGAATTAATATTTTAACAAAATTTATTTTTAATACACACATATTAATAAAAAAACATAAAAAATATCAATCCAAACAAAGAAAAAAAATCTTCAAAAATATTTTTAAAATATAAAAATAAATGTAAGTATCAAACTATATTATTCTACCAAAAAAATCTGAACACAAAAAACTTCTCTCAAAATATGTTAAACAACCTTTCTTTTTCCACGATGGGAGAAATCATGCTGCTGCCGTCCCATCGCGAGTTCGAACTCAAAAAATCCCGACCAAACAGTCATGCCACTCCCCCGTAAACGCTTCCCTGGTAGTAGACAGAAGAACACTGTAGGACCCCCACGATACAGATGAAAACCAACATCAAAGTCCGCATCTGCAGTTTTGAGCCATCTCTTTTCTTCCACACAGAGGGCTATGCCACGCGTAGCTTCTGTTGTTTTGCAGGTATGCCCAATAAGTTTTCCCTTTGGTTTCTCAAGTAGAGGACAGCTAGATTTTTCTGTGTTTAAATTTCGGTACTGAGACAAGGCGTGTGCAGATCAGAGCAGTCATTTCTGGTTAGGTAGCCAGTTTCTTACTTAGCTAGCTAGCTTTAATGGATAATTTATTGGAATAAGCAAAAAGAAGAAAAAAACGTATAAATATGTGGCGGTGACAGTTCAATTCTTGTGTCTTGATGTGTGTCAAACATGGCTTTCAAAATCTTTCTGTCAGTTAAAGTAGACTACATTGTTACTGCTACGGAGCTGGCATTGCTTCCGAGTAAAAATAACCAAATAAATAAATCTAAATAAACAAAGAAAGTTTTTCCTTCCTGCTCAAAGCTAAATCAGGCAAAATGTTAATTAATCTATAAAGGATTAAAGCAGGGATCCTTTGCCATGCCTCGTACCAGATATCATCATGTTTGATTCACTTATATACGGGTCTCAGCAGTACAAAATAAAAAATCTGTAAACAAAGACCGAGAAAAGCCAAAAACATCATGTGGTATGAACAGCATGTCATGTTGGACACTGAAGGTATGAACAGCATGTGATGTTCCCAAGGATTTTACCCTTTGGTTATTCCGTTCTGCATTACCTTGTGCCTTCCTTGTTAGACCCAAAAAACCTCCATGCTTGCTTCCTTTACTGATTTACAGACAGGACAGGAGCCAAGAAAAGTGTCGCAGGACTTGCACGAGCAGAGGTGCCTGCAAGGGAGAAAGATAATGCACGAGCTCCTGGAATTGCACCCTTTGCAAAGCATCCTTTTTTGGCTTTCTTGATCCTGTTCTCTATCACATGTGCCACAACAAAAGGACCCTGCATCTTGGACTTCATTGCTGGCCATAACCAGTCTTCCTCTGATCTGTTCAAGCGACTTGCTTAAATCAACGACCATTGCTTCCTTTTCTCTTGCTGCTCTCTGACATCGCTCACTCTCCAGTTCTACGTTTCTCAGGCAGACCTCAAGCTCCATGGTTTTCTTTGTTGCTCGTGCCAAGTCCTCTTCTTTTTGCCTTATCAAAGAGGTGACCTTTGATTCTACACTCTTAAGTGTGATTCCAAGCTGTTGCTTCCTTAGCTGTTGCAAAATAGTTCTTAATTTCCCAGCCTGCGTTTGATTAAGAAAATTAACGTTAGTTTTTAGAATTTAAACTTGATTTTAATAAAATCACACAGAAAAGAAACCAAAACCAGAACTTGGAAAAGATCAAACAACGAAGCCCAGTTACATTCTTACCTGAAATTGAAGCATGCAATCAACTTCTCGCTTTTGCATGTCAAGCTGGACGTCCAAATATTGAGAAAGAGACATGGAGAGAGAACTATCACGAGTCGTAGAAGAAGCAGCAGCAGCGCCAATATTACAATCAAACCCAAAGTTTTGAGAGCTATGATGTTCAAGAAAGAGACTATGCTGTTGATTCTCTTGAAAAACAACGCCAAGACCAGGCTCAAGCCCTGAAACTGGATTATTAAACAAGCAATCCTGCATGCCACACATAGGCAAAAGGCCCGGTCTTTCTGGATACAACTGTGCTTGAACAGCCATGACAATTACTAGTGGAAGAAATTGAGAGAGGAAACATCAAACACCAAAAACGCCCCCTTCAATTCACAGCTTTCATGACCAAGCTATTAATAAATAACAATACCATGAAATCACAACGGATACGCAATGAGGGTAGGTTAAAACTAGAGGGTTCTTGCTTGCTGTTATATCAGAAGAGATGCATGATCTTTCACCTCTCTCTAAAGGCACGCTCTCTTTATGGCATAACCTTTGCCTTCTTTGTTGCTTTGTTCCCCCCCCCCCCCCCNCCCCCCTCTGATTTAACTGAAAGAGACCATAAAGCGAGGAATCCGTGGATTGTTTATGTATATACGGAGAGAGAGGGAGGGGGAGAGAGACTCGAAAACTGACCAAATCTAATTAAATTTGATTATAATTAATTAATGAGCTTTATGGATATTATTTGTTTGTGATGGTGTAATTAAGGAACTAAAAATTGAAAACCAGAGAATTAATTGAAATAAGTGCCCATTCGGGAATCATTGATTTAGCTAATATCATACTCTCTTATATGCTATTTTCATAAATTATAATTTGCAGTCTTCAAAAACTATATCCAGCTAAAAATTATCCTTACAGCTAAAAACCACAGCCACAATATAGCCCGTCACTTTCCCAAATTTAAGCTATAACCTAAATAATTGCAAACCACAAATTTAATTTAGTATTTTATACGTTGTTATCAATTTTTTTATATGTATATTTCTGTTTAAAAATAAATCAAAACAATATATTTTTTATTTTTAAAAAATTATTTTTAATGTTAATATATAAAAATTATTTTTTAAAAAATCAAATTTATGCTAAACGATTCTTAAAAACTTGCAGCTTTCCCGGGGAGGAGGGGGCTTTGGGATGATTAAAAAATTAGTTTTTAGGGTAGGGATGGAGATAAATGACTTGCAAAAAAAAACCAAAAAACATTAATAGGAAAGAGGTGGGGGCGGCGCTATGCAACAACGTACACATGCAGGTTTTTTGACTCGGACAGGGAGTCGCAGAAGTATCGGGCCAGAGGGGAGAGAAGAAGAGGTGGTGTTGACAGTTGAGCGAGAAATTCACTCCAATAAGGCGTCAAAGAGTCGGACTTTACGTTACTAGCTATTTGACATCTGTTTCGTCGGGTCAAATATCTTTTCTCAGATAAAAAAAATAATACATGCAGTTTTTTTGACACATTTTTATACCTAAAAAAATAAATGTAAATTAAAAAATTCGTGCATAAAATAATTAAATAAATTAAAAATTTTATATATTGATATATATATATATATCAATGATTCTAAAAATAAAATTGAAAAACATATATAGATTAATTACTAAATTTATTTATTAATTTTTTTTATCAAATCAAATGATGAATACACATATTAAATCTATTAAATAAGATAAAAATAAAAATATTTTACGCAATGCC
>SRLM01000100.1:1051384-1129543 GCA_015708895.1 Populus ilicifolia
TATATAAAAAAATCAATAAAAAAATAATATTAAAAAAAACTAATAGTCATGTTGTCATGGCTTTACTTGGTAAATTTATAATCTAAACCATTAACTCCAATAAATTTAATATTTTTAAAAAATTTATATTCAATTATTTTATATAAAAAAAGGTGGCGTAACCTGCAGTCTAGCATCTAGGCCACTAAAACGAAAACTCCATGAACACTAGCGTGAGCTTATTTTTTAAAATATTTTAAAAGGTTTTTTGAAAAATAAAATAAGTAAGTGGCATATTGTCCGTCAAAACATGTGACATGTTTATAAATCTAGAATCCAACCACCATAATGGTAGCCGGAAAATCAAGAAATCAATCATTTACTCAAAAAATTTAATTTTCAAGTTATTTTAATTAAATAAAAAATACTTTATTGATGCCCTTACAACATTCACAAAACAATTTCATCAACTATAAATACTTAACAAGTAGTTCAAAAACCTAAAATCAAATAAATTTAGTTTGTTTTTTTGGATCTAGTCTTTCACACAGTATCAAAATTCTTAACAACCATTATAAAACCTTTCTTGTCTATTGGAATTAATGAATACTAATAAAATTCATCTTAGTGTTCAAAAATATAGTGGATGATGACTTCCTTTTCCATTGCAAAAACATGACATCCTCTCCTTTCTCTATTAAATGATTAAAAAATAATATAAATAAATTTGTACATATATTAAAACAATAATAACTAAGGAGACCTAAATTGCATACACTGTATTATTTTTAAAGAATAGGAATCTAAATATATTTTTATATAATTTATAGTACGCTCCAATACTTGACATCCTTTTCATTTTGATCTTTTTTTTTTAATTCCACGTTGACTAATAATTAAAATATAATTAACCTTTAGTTAGGATCGAGCTACACATCATGAACTTTGAGTATCAAAATAAATTATTAAAAAATATATAGTATATCCATAGATATTCGGTGAGTATATGAATAATATCAATTCAATAATGAAACCTCACACCTTTTAGGTTTCGACTTAATAAAAAAGAATAAAAGACTGGGGAAATTATCAGCTTGGTCATCGAGAAAAGCTGAAGAGTAGGCTTTTTTTTTTCCCCTGAACTCTCAATTTTCTTATCTTCATTTCATTTCTCTAGAATGACCATGACCTTTAATTTATAACATACCTATATTTCGATAGCATATATATGAAGGTGTGTTTGAGAGTGAGGTGGAGTGTGTTTAAAAATGAACTAATGCTAGTTTAAGGTTTTTTTGAAGGTGTAGCTCAACTGAGCACACTTCACACTTCATCAAAGGCTGCAAATACATGCTTTTTGGTGTTTTTTCTTAGGATTTCACCAAAAAAAATCAACTCATCACACTCCCAACACACTTAAAGTCGTAAATCACTTTCAAACAATAGATTTTTCAAAGCAGGGTTGCTACATGTGTGACTTGTAAGGGGTTTCAATACAAGTTTCTCAGTTTGGTGTCACATGATAGCATATAAACCCTCGAACTCCAACATTTGCTTCTTGAAATTTCTATAGAATAAGAGCTAGTATGTTTTTTTGCATTACAGGTCAAAGTATTTTTTTTAATTGCTTTTAGCTCGTGAAAAAATACCAAAATAATTTTTTAAAATAATTTTTAATGATGTTGAAGTGCTAATATAAAAAATAAAAAATAAATATTTTAATATATTTTTTAATTAAAAAATACAATACATCATGCTGCCAAACGATTCTCCATGCTAGCTTACATGTCTATCTAGATCACTGTCTTTTCCAGTAATTTTATAAATACATTTTCTAGCATCAGGCTCTACATTAAATATTTTCTGAGCCCGTCAATTAATTAATCATGAACATGTTTTAATTAATATTCATGTATGATACATACCTAACCCTTTTATACGAACACAACGAATAATAATAAAAATTAAGAGTTGTGATTTAAAATTCTCTTAATTTATTCGAGCGCACACTGTAACCTAACATTTTATTATAAAATCTTCTTGTAAATGGATGACATACAGATCTTAATGATTATAAACAAAAAGGAGTTAATTATAAAAAAACAATTAAAAGGATTTTTTTAATTTGTTAATGTGCATTAATTATGTAAGTAAATAAAACAAGCTCTTTTTTAGGATAAAAATAAAGCCATGCTCAGTCGTGCATTGTGCACCAATAATGTAAAGATTACGTAAATCAATGATTCCAAATTCAACACGTGGTTTGATCGATAAATGTTCTAATGTTTCAAATTCTTATACATAACGCGTGATTGAATACCTATAAAAATAAATTTTATAATCTTTGTAAACTGTTTAATGAATTTTTTTTAATGCCCCTTACCAATAGAATAAGATAATTTATTTTTTTTCCAGAGATTTAAATATAAAGATGGTAGTATAGTAGGCCTAAACATATTTCATGTGTTTCTGTACAGCAACGAAAAAATAAAATCAGGAACTATTATAGTTATAAGATTTAATCTGACACTATAATTTATACAAGTGACTTGCTAATCTATGACTTGGTTCGCCTATGATTATCAAAAAAAAATTATTTTTTTAAAACAAAATCATAGTAATTTTTTTAAATTACTGACCAAAGAAAAATAAAACCAATAATGATTTGAAAATTCAAGAAATACATTTGGTGTCTCTGTACTGTGACGTATAATATTTTTTAAAATTATTTTTTCTTGTATTTATTTATTTATTTACTATATTTGCACATCAAAATTATTAAATATATTAAAAAATATAAATTTTAGATTTTTAAAACACCTCCAAATAAACCACGGCCATCACCGATGACGTGATAGCTGGTAATATAACTCCAGGAGATGTGCAAGATTGGAGCTACGTTCATGGCATGTCCGTTACAGTAACTCTCGAGGAGAATAATAGCTGTGATGATGCCACTAAGATAACGAACACTTAATTTCCAGGATTCTTTGTTTCTCGGTTTTCTTACTGAGAATCAATTCTGGCCAGCTCCCTCCGTTGATTATTACTGCGTCGACAAGGTAATTATGAGAGAGCGTTCAGGCAACGCAGGCAGCTCAAGGCTCTGTAAAATTTTTTGTAAAGAGCCAGATGGCAGGTTTTATCCGATGAATAGAATGGTGTGTTGGGCCTTTAGCTCACCCTTTTACACGCAAAGGCAAAAGCTTTTTCTTTGATTACAGTTGCCTGCCTAAACGGCGGTGTTTAGCTGTAAAAGCACTCAGTGATGTCGAACTGGAAAGTTGAATGACCAAGGTGAAAAGCTGGAGTGTACGGGTTTTCCAGAGAATCGTTAAGAGCTTAACAGAAACACCGGCCCAACTGGCGGTCAGAATTAGCGTGAGTAAATTAATTAAATTACCCAAAATATCTGAATGAAAGTGATCTGAGATAAATTAAATCATTTTTTTTAATAAACTGTTTAAGCTGATGATTCTTTGAAAATATATTTTTTTTTAATTATTAAAATAATATTTTTTAATATTTTTGAAATTATTTTTTTACATCATCATTTTAAAACTATATAAAAATGCAAAAACATTATTTTTTTAAAAACATTAAAATAAAAAATAAATAAAATCTAATCAAGAACCCAAATCCATAATCTGATACATAGCTTAAAAACACTCTCCTGTCTTATCACTATGAGCTTTTAGTCCTCTTCTCTAAAACAAAAGAACTAAAAAATAAAAAAATAATTTTTAATATTAAAATTTAATTTATAAAAATTAAAAGAATTAATTACCTATAAATAAAAAAAATTAAAAGATTAAAATTAACTTTTTCCTATGAAATTCTAATTTTTTTCCTTTGATTTTGAAAATATTTGCAAACTCGATTCAACATGCATTTTTAATTTTTTTCTATTAAAATTTAATATAATTTATATGTTTTAAATTGTTTTAATATGATATTAAAAATAATTTTTTAAAAATAAAAAAATATTATTAAAATACATTTAAAAATAAAAAATTATTTAAAAAACAATCATTATCAAACTACAAAATACACTCTTTATATCTACATCTTTTAAAAAATTAAAAATACAATTAAATGCTATATATATATATGAGTGAACAGTGCATCTTCAATGAATAAAATCAACAAAGTAGTACCTTCATGATAGTACATGCCTCTTGCTTAGTTAAAAGTACAAAAAAGAAAGGCAGGCTTGATGGATGAATGTTAAGGGAACTTCCACGACGATGATCACCGAGAATGGCAAATTTATTTTCCCATATCCATAACATAATGACACGGCCCAAGATCTGCAATTTTTTTAACTAGCAGTAGAACCAATTCTTTGTGTGTTATTTTATCTCGTTTAACTTCTAACTGCGCCCCTAAGGTCGAACATCATTCATTCAATGAATAAAATCGACCACCTGCTATGTCTTAATTCTACTAGGCTCGCCGACTGCATTTTCCATTCGAGAGTACCACTCACCGATACGGGTATGCTCCACCATATCTTTACCAGACTTCAAGTATCGGATGGGCCTTAGGACGCCAAAAACAGCGAGATCAGCTAGGTTAGGTTTTAAGCCACCTGTTAAGAAGAAATACAACGGACCAATCAATCGTTCTCTCACACTGTAACAAATTTGAATGCCGAGCAAGATCACCATTAATGAAAAAAGAAACACTGACCAAGATATTGGCGACCTTTCAAAGCATCCACCCATGTCTCTGCAGCACCATACAAGGCTGCACGTTCATCAGTAATGTTATGTCTCTTCTTCAGCTTCTTTGACACAAAGTACATTGCTGTAGCACCAGCATACTTGGCTACCAACCTCTCCGTGAAGCTGAAATTGCCTGAATTTGTTGAAAGCATCATAAGAGAGAAGCAGTTAGCTAAACTAAGGATTCATAACAAATTTTGTAAAAACTAGACAAAATGAAACATTATCGAGATGGATCAAAGTGAAGAATTATAATGAGATTAGCCTGCTATCCTACCATGTGTAGTAATATAGTCAAATGATTCAAGAGCTTCAGAAACTGATCGATATATGTTTGGCGACAAAACATGCACCAAGTGATTGTCCACCCACCTGCATCACAAATTTTTGCAATATCAGTTTCCAGAGATTATTTGCCAAAGCAAATCATGGCAACAAGCGAAAACATGTAATAATACTAGAATGTTTGAAAATATGGCAACAAGCAATTTGTACAGACAAGATACCATAGCACTGAGAAAATAACTTGTACATATAGAGTATTCTCATTTATGTATATTTTAAGCCAGTAATTGCCTAAAAAGTTAATGTAGGAAATGCAACCATACCCGCGCCATTGCCTTTCTTCATCACTGTCTGTGACAGAATTGTCCGGATGTATCCTTTGAAACAATTTATCAACTATATCTGTAAGCATATAAATAAAACATACAAGTTTACAGGTATAGTACAAATAAATATGGCACAAATTTGGTGCTTGTTGACATGCACCACACAAAGACCGAGCAGTTTAAACACAGACATTCTAGGAAAAAAAAAAAAGGTAATTGGCAAGGAAATGCCCAGTGACCTGAAGAATCAACCATCTGTTCTCCATCAATTTTCAGTATAGGAACCTTTTTGTAATCAGACCACTTGATCTCCTTTTTACTGATGGGGTTGACTTCCACAACTTTGTATGGTATATTGTAGTAATCCAAAAACGCTGAGAGAAGAAAAGGCAACAGACATATAATTTTCTTAAAGCAAACAAAGTTAAGAAACTATGTACACAGTGTAGATAATAATTATGAAGACAGAACTTAACAGTTCTGCCTAAACCCTTAAACCAACTCTATTACCTGCGTCAGCACAGAAAATAACTACTCTATAAACCTTTTGAACTTGCATTCATCTTACTCAATAAGCTACAAATCATGGCAAAAAACTGTCTGAAGTATACTCAATTACTTCCACAGGAGTTCAGCTATATGCAGTCGTTTCATAGAAATCCATGGTCTGTAAGAAGGAAAAATACTTCAGCCCTACAAAAGCCTTTTAGTACATCTATTGCAAAATAAACCAATAAGCTTCAACGTGTGTGCTTAACATTGCATTAGCTTTTACATTTATGGTTTGAAAAAATAGATTTAAGAAAGAGTTTTTTCATTGGGACCATGCATAACTATGGTTTGTATTAATCAACCAACACTTTCAAAAAATTATGGGTGGGGTAAGATGCAATTTCAACCTCAACGCACCACAATAACAGACACCTCTGTAACAGTACTTAGTTCTACCACATTAAGGGTTGTCCAAATAGAGGTTGATCAAAATTCAATTTTTTTTCTTAAAATTATTATTTGTTATGTTTTCGGATCGTTTAAATGTGCCATGAAACACACCCCCTACAAAATTCAACCTCAACGCACCACAATAACAAACACACCTATCTGACAATTTGGCTGAATAGAACTGGAAATTGGATAGTGTGTCCATTCGTTTATCCTCATTAATTCCCATCAACGAATCAGACCTAATTTTTAGTGAAAAACCTGGAAAAATCAGAATTGAAGAGGAAAATGACAAGAACTAAAATTTTCAACACGTTCATGTTCTAGAGAATTTTCCCATTTTCTTAATGTAAGCTAAAGGCTCAAAACTTTGATTCATTTTGCTAGGAAAACGAAACAAGGCAAACGATTTCCCAACTTCTCCAATTGCAAAACAAATTATAGAACATAGCAAAAAACAGAGTACCTTTAATCTTGTTGCAGAAAGGGCAAGCTTCGTACTGGTAAAGAACGACGTCCTTCGGCATCAACTTCTCCACCGGCGGCGCTTCCTTAGCTTGCGCCTCTTGGGCCAAAGACGAAGCGGCAACGGAGAAAAACATAGTCCCGGTAACACCGCGTCCGACGGAGAGATTTGATATCCTAAAACTTTCAGCGATTCTTGATGCGAAACACTGAGAACTTGAAGCTGCGTATGTGCTTAT
This sequence comes from Populus ilicifolia, assembly GCA_015708895.1. NCBI lineage: Eukaryota > Viridiplantae > Streptophyta > Magnoliopsida > Malpighiales > Salicaceae > Populus > Populus ilicifolia. The sequence continues at coordinate 1,058,348 of SRLM01000100.1, forward strand.
CATTGCTGCTCCTTGAACCAGCCGCTGATGAGAGGCCGCGCCGGAAAAGGCTCGGCTCAGGGTGGCTAGTTGGTTAACTCTTCTCATCGTGGTAAATACGACGTGGCTTCTCTCGCTCTCTAGAGGCTCGTAAATGATTAGGTCTTTGGGTTTAAGCAGGGTTTTGGACTTTTGGTGAGGGGTTTAATTTTAATAAATAATTTTTTTTTACTATTTTTTGTGGTTTAATTTCATACACGACTCATAATTTACTTCCACAAAACAAAACAACTCAAGAAAAAAAAAAAGGAAACGTTTTTCCAAGTAATTATAATTTAGTCATCATAAATAAATAATCAATCCCTTCTGATATTAGCAATAATTGCACGGACCCTTGAAGTTTGACCAATATCGGCCATGCTTAAATTTTCTTTTATTCAGAAAATGACTTTTTTTTTAATAATAAAACTTTACCACGTCACCTATTTCTCCTCGAGCTCTATCTTTGTTTTTTGCAGGAAAAAATAATTAAAATGTACGGCACAAGGATATAATTTAAGAAGCAAGGAAGTTAATTAATTAGTTTCATCAAATTAAAAATATGTTTGGCACGGGGAAAGGGCTAACAATTGTGAAGATAAGCACGCATCTGCTAGTTAAAAGCACAATCTCACGCCATGAACATGATAAGTCAATTGAGTGGTTATCTCTTTATGTACATTCATCAAGATGCTCCCCTGTCCTTTACCGTTGCAATTATCATTATCATTTGTTTTTAGATTAAGGTGGGTGTCCGGCCAGTGTTCGCGCATCACGACTAATCCTACGGGCTCTGAAATTAATGACCATGTAAGCCTCCAGTGGCCATCATATGAGCAACCAAGGACTCGAACCTGAGACCACAGAGGGAACAAACCCCTTGATACCAAGTCCTTACCACTTGACCACCACCTAGATGGTTGCAATTATCATTATCATTGATACTGAAGCGTGTGGTGTGTTATATATACATATATATTATTTTTAATATTAGTATATCAAAATTAATAAAATTCAATAAAAAATATTTTTTAAAGTCAAATGCATTACTAAACAGGAGTGAAGACCTAAAAGTCCTAGTAGTTTAAAAGAAGCCTTTTGATTTGACGGTTTCCAACCAATAATCATTATTGTCAAGTTGTCGCGGGAACTAACTCGGAAAAAATCTAAACCTGAATTAATGATTCAGTCCAGGTATATTATTATTAAAAACGATATTATTTTAAGGATAGAAGCCTTTCCTGTTCCTTAGACCATGCCAAATACTGGGCCATGCCAATATACTGGGCCACGCGGCCATGCAATATACTGGGCTGGAGGAGGGAGGTTTTAAGCCATCAAGGACATGCGACGAAACTTCCACAAACCATCCTCTTATTTCCCAACGTTTTCCTTTGCTATTCCCTGAAACATTGAAAATTCCAAATCCATCAACGCACCCAAACGGCCACCAGCCCGCCCTCGAACGCGTAAAAACTTAACAGCATAAACAAATCCGAAAGTCAAGTCTCCGTCAAAAGCATCTGTCACCGCGTTCACACGCTCACCGTCCAACCCTCCACTACAAATAATCCCTGGATCCCAGTCTGAAAACATCTGAATTCACATCTCTCTTCTCTCTATCGGTCAAGCATTTAATCAAACACTATCTAATCTTTATTTTCTCGCTTTCAAATCTCTCGTGTACAGGCACCATCTCTTGTTTGATATGGAAATATCGCCTTTCCCATTTCTTAATCAAGAAGAGATTTCACATTTGTACAGTCTCTTCCAAGACATTGACAGCACCACCTTGGCAGGCAACAGCAACGCTCATTTAAAGAGGCGAAGAAAGGATGTCGAGGAGGATGAAGGTGGATGGAAGAAAATCAAGAGCAGCAATAATAATTCAGTAATGAGCGACATCCTCAGCTCTCTTATTTTATTGGATGAGGAGGAAAAGCAAGAATACCAGCAGTGGGCCATTGAGTCGCAACTAGACAAGGCTGCTCTCGATTGGAATCATAAGCAAAAAGTTGTAGCAATGAATGACTACCGCTCTGACCTGGAGGCCCATTTTTCCGATCTAGACGAGATGGATCATACAAGAACTAAACGTATTCGCCGTGCTGCTTCTGAGGTTGCGACTGCCGCGGCTGTAACTGAAACTGCACTGGCTTCAAGCGAATCAAGTGGGCCGGGAGGAGGAGGGTCAGGCCAGCAGCCACAACATCGGCGTTTATGGGTGAAGGATAGGTCAAAGGATTGGTGGGACAAGTGTAACCACCCTGATTTTCCTGATGAGGAGTTCCGAAAGGCATTTCGGATGAGCAAGGCCACGTTTGATTTAATTTGCATGGAGTTGGATTCTGCCGTTACCAAGAAAAACACAATGTTGCGCGATGCCATTCCGGTTCGCCAACGCATTGCTGTTTGTATCTGGAGGCTCGCTACCGGTGAGCCTTTAAGGCTTGTGTCCAAGCGGTTTGGATTGGGAATCTCTACTTGTCACAAGCTGGTTCTGGAAGTTTGCTCCGCCATAAAGAATGTCTTGATGCAGAAGTTCGTTCAATGGCCTGATGAGGAGAAAATGAAGATGATCAAGCGAGAGTTTGAATCAATGTCAGGGGTACCTAACGTTGGTGGATCAGTGTACACTACTCACGTACCAATTATTGCTCCGAAGGTTAATGTGTCAGCTTATTACAACAGGAGGCATACCGAGAGGCATCAGAAGACATCGTATTCTATGACAGTTCAGGGAGTTGTGGATCCTAAAGGTGTTTTCACTGATGTTTGCATTGGTTATCCTGGTTCAATGCCTGATGATAAAGTGTTGGAGGAGTCTGCTTTGTTTAAGAGGGCTAGTAGAGGGGATTTGAAGAATGTTTGGCTTGTTGGGAATTCTGGACTCCCTTTGATGGATTGGGTTCTGGTGCCTTACACACACCAAAATCTGACATGGACACAACATACTTTCAATGAGAAGATTGGGGAGATTCAAAGGGTCTCTAAAGAGGCATTTGCTAGACTGAAAGGGAGGTGGTCATGCTTGCAAAAAAGAACTGAAGTTAAGCTCCAGGACTTGCCTGCGGTTCTTGGAGCTTGTTGTGTGTTGCATAACATTTGTGAGATGAGAAACGAGGAGATGGGTCCAGAGCTGAAGTTTGATCTTTTCGACGATGTTATGATCCCTGAGAATAGTCTTAGATCCGCTAGTGCAATACAGGCAAGGGATCACATCGCTCATAATCTCTTGCATCATGGCCTTGGCGGCACTTCTTCTCTTTAGCCACCTGAATTACATTATGGTCTCGTAGCTGCTTAAACTATAAGTATTCTTTTCTGTTTTTGTGGTGGGAGAGCTTTGGTTATCTTGTTGTCTATTTTTTTGTCGGGTTCCTGTAAAATATAAATTTGCCCGTCCTAGCTAATAAACAAAACAAGTGTACTTGCTTCCATTTTCGTTTTTGCTTGTTTTGTGCATAATGAATGCTCCTCCTTTTGAAAATGCAAGGCAAAGGAACAGTAACAGACCTCCCTAGTTCTGATCAATTTTGTAATGGAGACGATGAATGGCTGGGCTTGTATGATGGGCCTGCTCTGTTGGCCTGTTCATGCGTCTGCATTGCTGCTGTGCTTGCGCTTTTCAATTACTGGGACCTTGAAATACGCCATGCTGGTGCTATTTGCCTCGTTGGAGTTGAAGATGACAGAAATGGGAACATGCCCAATCGGCTCCTCCCCATCCTTTTCTTCTCATGTCCCAGATGTTTTAGGAGAGGAGACAATGCCCAATTTCAGAAATGCAATCTGACTGTACCCGTAGCTCTATCAACTTGACCTTCAAGAACTATATTCTGGCCATGTTGCATCTCTTCTCAACACGCACCTCCATTGCCTTCTTTTCTCGAGTTACTATATTTCCTCTGCATTGGTGGCAACGTGGCAATCATCCCTCTCACTAATGAGCTCAAAAGATCCATTTCAGAGAGAAAATATAGAACAAGAAAAAAAAAAAGGAAGCAAAAGCACTGCTGCATTTCTCGGACCCTGCCGAATTCAATCTGTTGTGCTTCAACTTCAATTCTCATACCTCAACATAACTGACACAATCTTATAAGAACTTTACAAGTTGGTCAATCTGGTGAACCGCGAGCCGCTGACTTATTATAAATGTAAAAACTTTCTTTTATCAGAACAATATTGTTTTGGTTTTTCTTTTTTAAATTGAAGGTTGAGTTGACTCTGTTAATCCTCAGCCTGCAATGAAAATTTTAGAATAGTCAAATCTTACAATCATGCCATGATATGTACCAGATGTTCCCCTCTTCTCCTGAAGAATTAGCAAGAGAAAAATAAGTCAGCAACACTAAAGACAAATTAAGATCTAGAAAAAAACAAAATCAGGCATCTAAAAGCATGACAAAAAATTGAAACACAGTATTTCCATGTATGATAAGAACTACCTCCATAATAGATCAGAAATTGAAATTCTAAATGTATTTTTTTTTCAATAAGCCAAGATTTGTATTATCAAAATAAAAAACTAGAAGCCCCCCTTCAGTATCTATCTAGAGAGTAGGTTATAGATACTATGGTTTCAACAGTGAAGCAGCAGCAATCATCCAGTAGACAAAAAGAAGAAATAGCCTGTGAAGCAAGAAATACAGTGGAATGTGCAGGTTGCAGAAGCAAAGGAAGGCAGATTAACTATAGAAGAAATCCGCTATAAGAATTCAGGTAGTACAAGTACGATTTCTAACAGAAGTCATTGTATCAAATCGATTTGCATGTATCAAAATAAGCAGCTGTGGAACTTGGATAGGGCAGTAATGCAAGTAACAACAGAACATGAGTCCAATAGTCAATACCAGGAGTTCATATTTGCACATCGGCATTGTACAAAGATGATATTGTTTCCATAGGCAGAGAGAGCAGAATTGAAATGAACAAGAGAGTTCGGGAAGGGCAATCAATTGTGGGCATCATAAGAACATTAGGTTGTGATCACAACAATACCATCAGCTACTATTTCAGATGAGAAAATGGAGCAATATGATGTAAAGATCGTTTCAAGAAAAATAGCAAGATCTAGCAGAAGCCTAGAGGAAGTTTATGATGCCATCGACATGCTTGGAGATAGGCAGTTTTGGAAGAGCCAGCAGATTCTGGATAGAAATCGATGGAATTACATGCCTGATATGTGATAATCACAGCAACATAACTTCAAGATTAAGGGCAAAACAAAGGTAGAACCATTAAAAGAAGTAGAACAATTGAACCAAAGTAAATGGCTAGTTAGGATCTCCATATGCTCTCCTGAAGTGAAGTTCACTTGAGTGTCCTCATCCCATTCGATATCAAATCTGTCACCATCCTCTAAGATCAGCACATGAGATTATAATGAAAAAAGAAGAAGATTAAAGCTAGGGGAATCCCTTGTGAATTATAAGCTGAGAATTTTGACACCAATTTACACAGTTTTACTAATCTAAACCACATGATGCACAAGCAAGCAGCAGCATGGCCGTAAAATGAAAAGCAAAACTAATTATCCGAACCAGAACCAACATTGCATCATGGCTGATTTTACCTTTCTAAGAGATAGCGTGACATGAATTAAAACGTTCAAATAAAGTGATGTTATAGGGATCACCTGAAAAGGCATCATCACGATTCACGGGGTAGCTCAAGAGAACATTGCTAGCATGGCGGGACACTCCAATAACTAGCCATTGAGCTTGCCTTCATATCTTCTACCTTGCAGCATTTTGTTTCGTGCAAGCTGTTGTTTTTGGAAATATTTTTTTGTTTGAAAATGAATTGAAGTAATATATATATATATATATTAAAAAAATATTTTTGATATAAGTATACCAAAATAATTTTAAAACATAAAAAAATTAATTTTTTTTCAAAAACATTTTTGAAAAGAAAAAATAATTAGGCTCTTGAAATAAGTGTAGCGAGTCATAGAAAAATTCTTTATATCAGTAATATGCCTCATAAAAAAATATTTTAATTAAGAATTAAATAATATTTTAATTTAATATTGAGATAAAAATAGATTTAATTAACTTGGATTAATTCAAGTTAACTAATAAAACAATTTTCAAAAAAGAAAGAAGAAGTCAAATCCTGGATTCATCAAGATGAAATTTATAAAAAATAAAAATTGAATTTAAAAAAAACTTTAAGTAAACTCAAGTTAGCCAAGCAAGCTCACAAAAGAGTTATGGATATTATCAAATTTAATAATTTTTTTTTATCTCATAAGATATTTTTTAATTAATTATATGGTAATAAAGTGTATAAGAATTTTTTTGTTGATATGAACTACTTTTTTTTAAGAAAAAACAACCATGGTAGGCATATTGGACCAAGATGGCTAAAACACATCATTACTATTAAAAGATAAAATTATAATTTTTTAATTTTGAACTAAATAAAAAAATAAATCATGAATAACAAAGGGTTAAATTGTATTTTTTTTATAAATTATTTGACAAAAACTATATTAAAGTAAAAAAAATATTAAATGCTATATTAATTCATCAAACCTGTAGCCTGACTCAAAAAATCAACTATTCAGTAATATTTATTTATTCATAATAAAAAAAATAGATGGGCCATATGCATAGGCCTAGTGGCTCAATATGCCCAACCTTTATAAGAAAAAAAAGAGAGAAAAGAGGTGGGTAGGTTTAATTTTATTTTATTTTTTTTAAAAAAATAAATAACCTATCATCTCAATTTTTTGAGATAAGTAAGCAAACAAGGACTAGAAATTGCTGAAAAAATAGAGTTTCAAGTTTTGTTTTTATTGAAAACCCTATTTTTAATATAAAACATGTAGAAAACATAATATTTTGATAAATTTATTCAAAATCTTTAAAACTCTAAAAAATAGTTTAAAAAACCAAAATCAACTTCAACCCAAAATTATTTTCTTGGTCAAATTCACCTCTTTGGGCAAGGAGAAAGAAAAAACATCCAATGTTAAACTTTTCTCATTAAATTACATTTATTGATATTTAGATTAATTATTTTCATGGTTATAATTGTTATCAATTATGATTTTTTTTTAACATTGAAATCAACAAGACTTCTATTATGTAACAAAACAGATTTAAAAAATAAGAAGAATAAATTTTGATATCAAAATTGAATATTTGATAACTAAAAAGACCGATAACTTAATAATTAAAAAAATAAAAAACTAAAATGATATTTTTTTAAAATAAAAAATATCATTTATTTTACTTGTTCTTTTCACTGTAGTACTATGTCTTTCAATCTAACATTTATTTTCAAAAAATTAAGTAACTAGAAGAGTTTAATTATACAAAAATAAAATTTATTTTATTTTAAAAAATTAATTATTTTAATTCATGATAATTCACCAGAGAAAACACCAGTGTAAACAACACACAAACTCAACAATAAAACCGCCCCATGACTTTTTTGTTTAACCACATGATACAAAACTCTGGTGTAATCTATGCTATTGTTATACATCCACAAAAATATGAAAACACTGAATCCAAAATTTGTAATTGTGATAATGGCCAGAGCCTTTTTGTGAACATGAACGTATGACGCAATTGTGGGGCAATATGTATTTTTTTTTATAAATAAAATTATGCCTTTTGGTATGGAAATGTAAATTGCATCGTAACTTCACCGATAAGAGATTAATCCTAAAATAAGTATATAGATACTTTAGATTAAAATAATTATATCAATTCAAATAATTAATATAAAAATAATTTATAATTAACTAAACGAGAAATATTATGGTACTTAATAGAATAATTAATAGAATAACTAAAATAAAGTAATATTTTACTTTTTATCATTTAAAATAAATGTAATAAATAAATAAATAAAAAGAAATCTTAAATGAAATTATTCTTATTCTCTGTTTTTGCGGGTTACAAATGATATTTTTTAACCTTTTTTCTTGTTTTTTTTTTCAATTTAAGCTACTAGATATTCTACTGGCCTTGTAAGATTTTTCAACACGGAGAGGTATCATCAACACGTGGATCTTTTGCAATGGATTGCCGTTTCTTGACTTGGTTTTACTGTGAATCCGTATGTGACACGCTCCAACTGGAGCGCGTGATTAAACTTTTTTGTTGTAGGAGATGGATCCCCAATAGTATCCCTGAAAGAGCAAGGATAACCAATTAAAAGAAGGGTATTATCGGTACAGAAGAGCACAAGGGTATTATCGGTACAGAAGTGCACATCAAGTAGGCGTCTTAAGTCTATATAAAGAGCACCCGCACCCTTATACGCAGTCTGCAATTGTTAGCCAGAAGGGTGCGGAGGCGACGCCGTCATAAAAACCCTAGCGATTTGTTCGATTAAACTAGGGTTTTTCTCTTAGATTTCTAGCGAAGCACAAACAAAATTTATTTTATTATTTTTCAATACCCATTTGATATTCGGTCGGGTAAATCCGGTTTCAGATCCAGATTCATTAAACAATGTCTCGGTGCTTTCCTTACCCGCCTCCGGGCTACCAGATCGACTCGATCAAGGTTTGTTGAGCAAATTTGATTTTTCCATCTAGTGCTCGACTTGCTTTCGTTGCAAAATTGCACTTGTAATTGTATTAACCCTAGGGTTTGATATTCTTGATGTGTACGAACCCTTTTCGCCCTCAAGACGACTTTTTACATAATTTGACCCATTAGTTTAACTAATGTAGTTTAGTAATTAAACCATGTTTAAATGTTGTAATCTTGATTATTGCACAATCCTGTTCCTGATTCATGAAATCTTGATTGGGTTTTTCGGTTGTGGCTCTAGGGTTTGAATAAAAAGATTGCTAAGAAAATTGGTTTAAAAATAGTTCATGGGATAAAAAACCCATCATGTTTTAGCAAATGGGCAGGTGATTTAAGCCTTGTTTTCTCGAAATAAATTTTAACCTAGCTTCTAACCTCTAATGCCGTAGCTTTTCATTCCTTGAAATGAATGAGCAAGTGATTTGGATTTACAAATGTGCAAGTGATATGGATTTACAACTGAGCAAGTGGCTTGCATTTTGTGGGAAGGTGGAAGATTTTTTTAATTCGTGAGTTGGGTAATTCATAGTACTTTGATTCCTAAAATTGTTCTTTTGGTACACAAAAGATCCGAAAGGAAAAGGAGAAGTCTGTAACAGAAAGCCATAAAGATATAAAGAAGGAGAAGAAAGAAAGAAGGAAGCAAAGGAAAGAAAACAAGGACCAAATATGTTGTACTGTGGGTAAGTCTCATCAAGAGGGGAAAAGCTTCCTTCCAAGGGAAAAAAAGGAAGAAGCTGAAAAGAGTGATCTTACTGAAGAACACAATGAGCCCGTATGCCTTCAGAATATTTGCTATTTGTCTGATGATGGCATTCGGAGCAAAAAGAAGAGGAAATTGGAACAAGCAACTAATGATGACAAACCCCGTGAGTTTTGCTCTTTTCGTTTGATTAATTGGTCTTATTATTTGTTGCAGACTCGTTTAATCTTTAACTTATGATCATCAATCAGGTAATGTCTTCCGCATTAGGTTACCCTTGACAAGGCATAAAGAGCCAGATGTGCCTCTCAATAGTGAAGGGTTGTGTTCTACTTCGGGAAGGGCAAATTCTGTTTCTGGGCAGAATGAAGGTGTCCATTTATCCCATCAAGAAACTGTCAATTCAAAGGCAGGTACTGTTGTCGGGGAACTTGCATCTCCAGTAAAAATGCCTTGCAGTTCAGTTTCAGAGAAGAAGAGCACTGTTTGCCATGAATCTGGGATTTCTCGGTTCAAATTGCCCAATAAGAAGATGCGGAAAGCAGACTCACTGTACAAAGTCTTAATTGAGGATTGGATTTCACCACCTCCTCAGTTTGAGCTTAATGATTCTGATGATCAAGAATGGCTTTTTGAGGCCTCAAAGCTAGAAAGGCATGGAAACAAGATACTAAATGCTTGCCGTGATGTCTTGTGTCATGAAAGTTCTTTGATTCCACGCGGGCATCACTTGCCTGAAGCTGATGTATACGCATTACCTTATACTATTCCATTTTGATGTGAAGCACTGAGCAACTGTAATCTGTTCATGGTCTGAAATTTTTTTGTGAGGTGGCCATGAGCCAATTTTGAATATGTAGTGCAGATGTTTCTATTGATAGGATAGGCATAGGATGTTTAGAGAGGGAAACATGTACAGTGACTTATAAATCATGGCGGTTTTTCTTATTAAAAATGTGTGCATATCCCTTTCTAGCAATCTTAGCTTTTATTTCTTGCAATGACTAATTCATTCGGTTGGCCAAGCAAGTAATAACAATCTATCTGAAATTTATACAGTTGCCCCCAAATTCAAGGCGGTGTTATGTACTGGTAGTACACAACCCGAATGTGATGTTCTGGAATCGCGTTTCTGTACTGTTTGCTCACTTCTCCAGTCTGATGCTGAGTTTTCGCAGCCAGAAACATTCTATGCATTGGAACATTTGTGAAGCCCCATCTGACTTAAGATGTCGTCACGCTTTGGAGTTTGGCACTCTCTAGTAATGTTTGTTGGCAGGATGTTTAATTGGGCCATTAATCTATGCTTGTCTGAAGGGATTTGCTGCATCTTTGGCTTGTTTGCTTGGTTGTCAATTCTATTCCACAACTGGCACGAGAGTGTTTCGGAGCAAAAAAAAGTTCTCGGCTAAAATTAAATTTGCAACAGTGCCCCTCGATCTAAACGACACTGGACGATGGAAAAGCACCCTTAAGTAAAGGGCATTATTGGCAAAAGAACCGATCTCACGCCTTTATATATTCACCCTTCGCTCTGTCATCATTCGATGCTCGGACATGTAGGAGGTTAAACGAAAGCCATTTTAGAAACCCTAACCCTCACTGCGATTCGATTAAAAATCCTCGAGCGCGGCAGCCCATTTAAGATTTTTGTATATTCAATCAGTTTTCGATAATTTGCTATCGATTGATTAAATAAAGAGCAGTTTTCCTTTAATACCCTTTACAATATTGGAGGATTGGATTTCAGTCACCAAGCATATAGCTGGTGAATTAAGCAATGTCTCGGTGCTTTCCTTACCTGCCTCCGGGCTGCCTTACCGAATCGATCAAGGTTTGTTTGAGAAAATCTGGTTTTCTTGTCAACTACTTTAATTTTTGCACTTGGCATGATATAACCTACAGGATTGTATCAATTCATATGGTATTTTTTGGAATCTACAAACTTATTTCTGAGAAAAGAAATGGGTTTGAATCGGGTAAGTGATTTCTATTCTAAAATTGTTATTTTGGTACACAAAAGCTCCAAGGGGAGAGTTTCGAGAAGGGAAAGCATGAAGGGAGAAAGAGGGGGGAGAAGAAAGAAAGGAGGAGGCGTAGGAAAGGAAACAGTGAGGAAAGAAGTCGTGTTGCTGATAAGTTCCATCGAGAGGACAAAAGGTTCCTTCCAAAGGAAAGAGGAGAAGAAGATGAAAAGAGCGATCTTACTGAGGAAGATAAGCAACCTATGTCCTCTCAGAGCCTTTGCTACCTGTCTGATGGTGGCAAAACTCATGGTGAGTTTGTGGGTTTTAGACTTTGGCGGGTCTTATTATTTGCTGCAGCCTTTTGTAATCTTTAAGCTGTTGAAATGATCGATCAGGTACCATCATTCGGATTCAGTTGCCATTGAGAAGGCATGGAGCGCACGATGCACCTGTTAATGGAGCAGGGTTGTGCTTTTCTCTGGGAACAGCGGATTCTGTTCCTCAAAAGAATAAAATTGTTGAAACTTCTTTGAGATCATATGATAAGGAGATGCGGACAGCAGAATCACTTTACCAAGATTTGATTGCGAATTTGGAGGAATCATTTCAGTTTGAGCTGAACAATCTTGTTGATCAGGAATGGCTTTTTGGGAAAACAAAGCAAGATAGGCATGGATACAAAAGATTGAAAGTGTGCCATGATGTCTCGTGCCATGCTGATTCTACTACGAGGCTGTGTGCGCAATACTTACCCCAGGCAGATGTTTATGGATTACCTTATACAATTCCATTTTAATTTTGAGGAAAATATTAAGCATAGACAAGAACTTGTAAGAAGTTCGTGGTGCCTAGTGTTTTTTGGTTGAGGTGTCCATGAATGAGCCTGATGGGGCAGTATTTAGAGTCGATGCAGGAATTGCTAATTTGAGACAATAGGAGTTGGAAGCTGAGATAGCCGCTGTCATTTACTCGTATTTCATTTACATCTGATACAATTTTCCTTACTTTCCTTTTACTTTGTTGTGTTCATTTTTATTCAACCATCTTATAAAATTCATTATTTTGCCAATCTAACACGCCATTTATGATCAATCTTACAGACAGTTTAAAGACTATAGAGGCCTTCAAATACAATCAAGCTAAGCCCTGATAAACACTGGACTCACTCAACATGTCTTCCGAATGTTTTTCGCAAATTCTTTTTGATGCTGATCACTTAAGTTGCAGTGAATGGGATTGGGATTTTCTCATTTTAAAAGAAAAGGGAAAAAAAAAATGCTGTATGCAACAAAATTCATGCTTTCGACTTCAGTCATCAACCAGCTTCCCTCCACTTGCGAACTCCACAGCCTGTATGCCAGCTTTTGGTCGCATTGGAATCAAGCATGAAGGGAGTGCAGCAAAATTACACACAAACATTATGATCCATCCTGCTCTTCTTTCAGATAGTCTCTCAACATAAAACGGCTCTTTCGTCCTGCGCTACTTGGTGTAGTGACATCAACACTATTAGGTGATGCATCATCATCAGCTAATTCCAGAAATGAAGGCTCCCACGCATGGTTTGCAGCCAAATTCCAGGAAAAGGTCATCACATTCCTCATCACTTGACTTAGATCATTAGCATAGCTATTCACCCATTCTCTTTCCCCTTTCTCCCCTCTCAATAGCTCAAGTATCTGGAGCAGGAATTAAACCAACTTAAGCTTCAAATCTTTAATTGGCATGGTTAAAACAATCTTTGAATTAAAGTTTGTCATGTCTACTGTTTGTGAAGAAAAATATGCTAGAGAAGTAGAGTGCAGGAAACGTTTGGCTTGCAATTCAGCCGGACGAGTCGGCGATGTAACAGATATATGGGTTATTGAACTAAAATTGCATGTGGTTAACAGGTTAAGTTAACTTGGAATTAATCACAATTATAACAGTACTACATCACAGTTCAGTAGCCGGCTCCCTTTAGGACGTACTCTAGCTGTCTGTCCGGAGCAGAGAGTTGCTGCAACAAACTTTTCTTTGTATTTGAACACTGTCGGTCCAGCAAAGCTTTTGGATTCCCGCTCTCTAATAATCTCATTGCCTGCAGGCTGCATTAGAGTACTTTCGTTACTAGTTAATTTCGTCAGGTCTGGTCAGGGGACTGCGAACATAACTAAACATCGTCAACAATTCAAAGAGAGAGAAAACTCTTACCCACTTAACAAGGTTCTCTTGTTCTTTCAGACCTGTGGAAATGATTGGTTTCTTTCCGGTTAACAATTCAAGGCCAACTATGCCAAAAGAGTATACGGCAATTTTGTCACTGACCCTCCCATACATGAAATATTCAGGAGCTATATACCCAAAAAGTTCCAACAACATCATTATGTGCTGCATACGCTGAATCAGTAGGTCCCCATGTGGCAAGCCCAAAATCATGTAACTGATAGACAAAATTAGGGCAGCATCGAGACTAGGGTACTTATAATTCAATTGCCTTAAAGTTGTTTTCAGATGCAATAATTTGCTTACTGTAGTACCTGTGGCTGAAAATAATTTGATAGGAGAATGTTAGAAGATTTAATATCTCTGTGAATAAAAGGCCGAGGACATTCATTGTGCAGGTGATATAGAGTCTCGGCTATCTCAAAAGCCATTTTGAACCTCACTTTCCATGGCAATACAGACTTCCTCCTATTACCTGCATCACCATTGATACTTGAATAACGACACTGATCCCTGCATCATTTCTAAAGAAGCAACCTAGATGCTCAAATACCCTTGCCTTGTAGCCTTTCCTCTAAGCTACCCTTAGACATGAAATCGTAGACCAGAATTAAATGATCATCCTCGGCGCATATGCCAATTCGAGGTGTAAAGTGTTAGTGCTTTAACGAAGACATGATATCAACTTCCAAGGAGAAGTCATTCCTAGCTTCCTTGTACTGTTTTAGGATCTTCACTGCCACTTGCTTACCACCAACAAGATATCCTTTGTACACGTTGCTACAGCCTCCCTCCCCAAGGAAGTTTTCTGTTGCAAACATGTCAAAGAAATAAATTTATAGTTATTTATATGCCCTATCTAGCTACCCCTTTAAAAAGAGAGAACCAAAACTGAGGAGAAATGATGAGTTTCTCTCCTCAGCTCCTCATAACTGAACTGCTTGCAGCCGGACGAGCATAATTTAAAGAAACAGCCCAGCTTCTTCGGCAGCTTCATTGATGCTGCTAAACAAGCCTCACTGTGCTTACCCTCGTGTCCACATATATTGTTTTCAACGTAACTCTATGCTTCTTTGGAAACAACATCAATTTGAATATTTGTAGTTGCTTCTTTGGATCGACTGGGCAGACTCAAAACCCATTGAACCACTGAAAGTCCATCAGCCTGAGATTCTTGCAGAGATTCTGGAGATGCAGAAGTTTTTATGTGGAGAAGAAGCCAGCCAGGCCCTGATCTTGTGGATTCTTTGGTAATGGAAAAATCAAAATTTGAATAAACTTTCCTTCTAAAGCCAAAATTCTCATCTTCTCTATTGCTGCTACCATCTCTTGACTCAGTTTCAGAGGCATGAAACAATTGGATTACAGTCCCTTCAGTCTTGCATTTCTGACAACATAATCATCTGTTTTGAGATCAGAAGAACTATTGTTTTCTTTTGAATTCCATCCAGTGACATATTCCTTACTTTTGAACTACTCAATGCTTCCCGAGCTGGACTATTGGTTCTTTGAAGAAGAGGCCAGCCAAGAGCTGACTCTGGCAGCTCTCTACGGATTACAGAAATTGATCTCAAAGAAAGTTTTTCCTCGTAATCAGTGCTGTCTTTCGAAAACTGTCATCTCTTGGTACTTCTTCAAATCTTTGACTTTTATCGAATGTGATTTCCTGAACATCAGATGGCTCTTCTCCTGTTAAACTGTAATGGTTTATAGCAAGACAAGACATTGGATTTAACTTGAAAACCTGCAAAATAATGATTGAAATTAGAGACAGACAGATTTTTTTTATCATTATAACTCTGACGATTATTTTTCCAGATGCTTCAAACCTCCTATCTGGTTAATTAAATCCCTTCTGAACATAGTTTTTGCCTCTTGAACAGACAAAATAACTATAGTTGCTGGTAAGTGATTGGCAGAAAACTTATCCATGAATGCCGGTTCCTGGAAGATAAAATATCTACAAAATCAGAGAGAAATTCACAAACTAAGCCATTTTTTGGGTAAATCCTCTATCTCAACTCACCTGGGAGAGTTTACCGAGTTTATTTCCGTTACCACTGACAAGGCTGCACAATGCTCCTCAGCTTTCATCAGAACCTTTTGGACAGAACTAGAACTTGCACCAACCTTTTCCACCAAGCCCTTACAATCTGAACAATCTTTTGTGACAAAGCTGTCTTCATCTTGAGAAAAACACATGAATAGCAAGGAAGAATATCAGCCAGCATCAATCAAAAAGTAGTCAAAACAAAAAACATGTAGAAGTTGCTCTTCATACCTGAACTAACAAGTGCATGATGCACAACTACGGCAACCCTAGAAAGGTCACAGTTGAGACATTCTACATAATAGTCATTGCTCTGTTTCTTTTTCTTCAACTCTTTTCCTGGAACTGCCTTCCGAATAATTAATTCTCCTTTCATTGCGTCCAGGCCTCCCTAGTTCCAGCCTAACCTTACAACTCCCCTTTGCAGATTACGTATGTTTCACATTTCTGCCATCTTTGACCACCAAGTCAAAACATTAGCACCGCATAAACCCGCCATTACTATTCATTCCATCAATAGAATATTGTATTCTATCTTGTATGAATTCAAACAATAACTATCTGGAGAATTACAGTTGGAAAATAAATTCTGAAGAAGCCTCTGAGTCATTTCATGGTTAGATTAAGAACAACACTAAGAAGTACAGGAACCCATATGATTAGATTCTTTGAATTTTTTTTTTTAAACATAGATAACTTGAATATTTGACCATGTTCTTTGTTTTTATCTAATCTTACCAAACATTTTTAAAATACTCGGGCAGCAAGGCAGGAGATTGCCCGTGGATTTATGGCACCTCTTATGACTGACAAAAAGAAACGAACTTGGCTTCCCCAAATATATAAAAGGTATGGACAGCATGACTCATTCATTTTTAACGCAAGTCTAACTATCTTCTCCTTTTGACTCTCATGGCTTCTGGAACTATTTTTAAAGCCAAACTTGTTATCAAAAGTTTTTCTTAGAAATGTGATTTTTAAATTTTAATGGAAGAATAAAATAATATATTATTGTTGCATCCATTATAAAAATTGAATTTGTGGCATGCTTGGAAATCATAATTCAAGCCAATTGACTACGAAACTTCATTCTTAGACCTAGAGTAGTCGATGATATTGTCAAGCTACTTAAAATTTATTGCAGTAATTCCGTAGCTGTTTTCTCCTGAGAAAATAACTTAAAATTTATTGCAGTAATTCCGTAGCTGTTTTCTCCTGAGAAAATAACAAGTATTTGAATGATACAAAACATGTAAAATTAAAATATTACACCAAAGGACTTAGTTTAATAGTGGAAGGAGCTTATTTTCTTTCACTGCACCTGAGTTCGAGCCCTGACGTGCACGTTTGTCACCCTCACGGTGCCTTACCTATCTATTGAATTTGCAGGATATCCAGTAAGCCATAGAGATTAGTCGTGATGCGTGTAAGCTGGCCCAGACACCCCACATAAATAAATATATATATATATATATATATTTTGATTTAATAAATTTTTTTTAAAAAAATCAATTAAATATTGATATCGTTCTTATAATTATTAATCCATTAATAAAAAGATTGTAATCTAAAATATTTAGAGATCATGCTAAAAGAATAATGAGTATTATTGTTATTATTTTGTTGTAATTATGTATTTAACACTTCAAGCTCATTTGTAGATGTTTATGACATTTTCTATTTTCTATGTGGTACATATAATTGCTGAACTAGTTATATACTTCTTGTAATAATTAATATTATAATACCTTTAATGTACAAGATTTATGATTTATATTCGTTCTTTCAATTAATTAAAATGTATGATTTAAGTTTTCAGCATTTATTATATATATATATATATATATATATATATATATATATTTTAAAAAAAAAACACAATGTCACGTGAGAAAAGTAAGAAAATGTAAGGCGGGGAGACCCCTGTGGATGAGAAAGTAAGCTCTTGTATGCTTTAATAAAAATTAATGGTAGAATTCTGTTGGCTAATTAGGAGTAGTTTTCCATTTATTTATTATACAAGGAGATATTTACTTAAATTGCATTTAGAATTTCGTTCTTTTATTAAAAACTTGATGTGGATGAAGGCACGTTTTTCTTAAATAATTATTCGAACCTGAAAATATTCAAGCTCTTGCTCACTGCAACTTCCTGATCCGAAGAGGAATCGCAGGGAAGAGATGATCTTAACCGGAATGGAAGACGAAGACAAATGGCTAGCAGAAGGAATCGCCGGCATTCAACACAACGCCTTTTACATGCATCGCGCTTTGGTAATCGATTAAACTTTGCAATTTCGCATAATTTCCTTTCCAAAACCCCAATTCTTTTCTCAATTTCTAAATCTTAGGACGCCAACAATCTCCGAGACGCTCTCAAATGCTCAGCTCTAATGCTATCAGAGCTTCGAACTTCTAAACTCTCTCCGCACAAATACTACGATCTCTGTAAGTTTCTAATCTTAATCTCTGAATTCTTCGAACTCAATTCAGTTGAATTTTATATATATTTTAGATATGAGAGCGTTTGATGAATTGAGGCAACTAGAGATGTTTTTCAAAGACGAGAGTAGGCATGGCGTTTCGATTGTTGATTTATACGAGCTCGTGCAGCATGCTGGCAATATATTGCCTAGACTGTAAGTTACATAAGTAACTGCTGTTGTGATTATTATTTTTTTAATTTATTGTTTGGTTAAAGTTGGCATTGTTGAACTTTTTTTTTAAATAGGTATCTACTGTGTACGGTAGGATCAGTGTATATCAGATCGAAGGAGGCTCCGGCTAAGGATGCGCTTAAGGATCTTGTAGAGATGTGTCGCGGTGTTCAAAATCCGATTCGAGGATTGTTTTTGAGAAGTTATCTTGCTCAAGTTAGCAGAGATAAATTACCCAACCTTGGGTCCGAGTATGAAGGGTAAGAGATGTTTGTTTCAGGAATTAGCTGTTTAAGTTTAGCCAGTCTCTTACTGTCATTGTGTTAGCAGTGTCTGAGGAATGGGTTTATTCATAATTTCACATGGTTATAAGTTTTTATCAGCTTTCAATTTGAATTCAACGCTGTTTTTCTGCAGGGGTGAGGACACAGCAATGGATGCAGTAGAATTTGTACTGCAAAATTTCACCGAGATGAATAAACTTTGGGTTCGGATGCAGCATCAGGTTTGATGTATATCTGCCAACACCTGTGTTCCTATGTTTTTATTTTTTAGACATGTATAGCGCCACAGTACTTGCACGCCATATGGGTAAAATGGATCACATGAGAGCATGATTTTTGGCCATGCAGGTGTTTTGGTGTTTGTGATTATTCATACTCTTTGGAGATCCTGAGTTGAGGCCTTCAATTGGGCTTTCTCGTCTGCAGGGGCCTGTTAGGATTAGAGAGAAGCTGGAAAAGGAAAGAAATGAGCTTTGTGATCTTGTAAGCTTTTAATTTTATCTATCAATGAAGAAGCGCTCTTGTCGAAATGAACTTCTAAGAATTACATGCATCTTATTTTCCTTTCTTGTTAGGTAGGGAAGAATCTCCATGTTCTTAGTCAGATTGAGGGCGTGAACCATGAAATTTACAGAGACACTGTTCTTCCCAGAGTTTTAGAGCAGGTCTGATTCTGTCTGTTTTCTTTTGTAGGTTCGTTTTCCCTTGTTTTGAAATCTACGACATAAATACTTCTCTATGTCGTATCTGATGATATGCTGAATTTTCATGTAAACATGCTGTTACAGATTGTCAACTGTAAAGATGAGCTGGCGCAGTATTATTTAATGGACTGCATAATTCAAGTCTTTCCAGATGAGTACCACTTGCAGACCCTTGAGACATTGTTGGGGGCCTGCCCCCAGCTTCAGGTAGATTGTTTTCCAGTTCAAGGACTGTTTTGTTCACAGACAGGACTAAACATTTCTAATCTTTGGCCCATGACCATGATTTAGTTGCCTCAACTATTATATGATGTACAAGCAAAATAAATTCTTCATAATGGACATTTTTAAAGTCTGGATAGCAGTACTTTATCATGTAGTTGTGCGCAATTTCAATACACATCCACCCGCAACACCAACCATGGCTGGGTGCCACAATAGTATCTATTTTTTTAGTTTTTAATAATTATTAAGTTTAATAACTATGTTATTAATTATAGCAATGCAAATGTTGTATTTGCCTTCTCATTCCTCTTTTATTTAAGGTCTACATGTTGATATATTTTCTCTATGCAACCTTTTGTGGTTCCAGCCAACAGTTGACATTAAGACAGTGCTATAACGGTTAATGGAAAGATTGTCCAATTATGCTGCTTCAAGTCCGGATGTGAGTTATATTAATGACCCTGACCCTCATAAGTCATGCTTTTGCATTTTTGTTAATGATGCCTATTCTTCCAGGTTTTAACCGAGTTCCTGCAAGTAGAAGCTTTTGCTAAATTGAGCAGTGCTATTGGAAAGGTAAATTTCTCCTAAGTAAAAGTAACAGAACAGTGCTTTGCTGGTGTTTACTATGACTCCTGAGCAGTGCTTTGAGAAATAGAATCATGGGTTGGCCTCTTGTAAAGGTGCAAGACTAAAAACCAACAGTAATGTATCATAGTGACTGAAGTGAGTGAATTTGATGACAGCCCCAGAAGTTAAACAGAAACACCTAAATCCTTCAATATTTCTCTTTTAAATTACATGTTTATTTCTATTTGTCTTTAATCTGGAATTAATCCTTCACAAGTTGACTGGCAAGATTTCCATGGCAGGTGATTGAAGCACAGGTTGACATGCCTATTGTTGGAGCCGTTACTTTGTATGTGTCTCTCCTCACATTTACACTACATGTTCATCCTGAACGCCTTGATTATGTGGATCAAGTACTGGTATGCTTTCTTTTAATAAATGTGAATAATACATTCATTTGGGCAAATAAGATATTCCCCATTCATCATGTTTTTTTAACATGATATCAGATGGTCCAATTACCATACAAGCATGCAGCATTCAAAATTGATATCAAAAGATGCATTCCATTCAACAACTTTTAATATTTTTTAAATTTATTTACAGGGGGCATGTGTTAAGCTCCTCTTTGGCAAGCCAAAGCTTAAAGATGGCAGAGCAACAGAACAAATTGTTGCACTTCTGAGTGCTCCATTAGAAAAGTACAATGACATTGTCACTGCCTTATCCCTGTCTAATTACCCTCGTGTCATGGACTGTCTTGATGATGTAACAAATAAAGTGATGGCAATGGTTATAATTCAGAGCATTATGAAAAATAATACGTGCATTTCTACTGCTGACGAGGTAAAGTATTCCTACTTATTCAAATCTCATACATTTTTTTTTGAAAATATGGTAACCTTCATTGTTTTTCTCATTTTAGATTGAGGTGTTGTTTGAATTATTCAAAGGACTGATAAAGGGTTTGGATGGGACTGCTGCAGATGAGGTGCATATTGAAAGTTTTTGCAGTGTGAATTTCATGTTGTAGATACATGGTTTGCATTATGAATTTCATTTTAGAAAGATGTGAATGGTTACTATTCTATTGATAGCCTGCTTTCTAAAACTCCCTTGATCTGCAAATATAAATAGCTCGACGAGGAGGATTTCAATGAAGAACAAAATTCTGTTGCTCGCCTTATACATGTGCTTTATAATGATGATTCGGAGGAAATGTTGAAGGTAAGCTATTGATTTAGAGGTTTCTTTGCAGGCTTATTATGATGTTAACTTTTCTTCAATAGGTTTATAAATTGTTATAATATCGCATATGTTATTAGTAAAGTAAGGAGCTTGGATGAGCTTCTCCTGGACAAATGTACCTTATATTGATTTAGTCTTATTAAAATTGAGAAGCCGATTGATTGCTTTGAAATTTAAATGTTTGGAGCCTTTGGATGAACTTCTCCTGGACAAATGTACCTTATATTGATTTAGTCTTATTAAAATTGAGAAACATTTGATTACTTTGAAATTTAAACGTTTGGAGCCTTGAGGTTTATACTGTTTAGGCCCTGTACTTTCATACAAGTTCACCTTATTGATTTTTTTTAATAAATAAGTCTCTTTTCATTCAGATTATCTGCACTGTGAGGAAGCATATAATGGCTGGAGGGCCAACACGATTACCTTTTACAGTTCCTCCTCTCATATTCTCTGCACTCAGGGTACGTTTCTTCCATTTGCAGATGCTGTAGGATTAATCTCTTCACTGTCAATGTATGCTTGTCTCTAGCGAGCTTGCCAGATTGTATGCCTGATTTCAAATTAAATGAATCAATTTAGATCTGAATGTGTGACATTGCATGTTGCAAGCTTTTCAATCAACCCTGCTATGGTTATGTAGCACTTTGCTATTCACATAGATCAGGCTTTTGGATGGAGAAAAATTGGTCTCAAGGATTCTAGATTTCTGAGACTTAAGAGTTGTGGATGTGGTTTAAATTCATGATCTCTGATCTTACAACAGGAGTTTTCTTTAGTGACTTTTATGTTCCTGCATAACACTAGACAAACAATGCGGATGTTTGTCTACAGGAGTACTTAATATTCTCTTGAACTTAACTGTTCATCAAAATTCTGTGTGGTTCACAGTTGGTGAGAAAGTTGCAAGCTCAGGATGGAAATGTAGTAGGAGAAGAAGAGCCTGCAACGCCTAAGAAAATTTTTCAGCTTCTGAATGAGGTAAATTTATATCAGCAGTTTTTTATTGCTGTTAAGATGTGCCATGACTGATGCCTTTACATGTTCCCTGCATATATTGTTTTTGCACCCTGTTGAGTTTACCCATTATGGACAGTTTCCTTGCCAAAAGCGTGCTCAAATTTCTTTTCTCTTCCTTTTCTTGCTTTCTTATCAGCCCATTGCTTCCTTGCTGGTCACTTTTTCAATGTTATATGCTAATGTTCCTTTCTTTGATTTAATTCATCTTCTTGATGCTTATAGTTTGCTATCTTTTTTGTCAGACAATTGAGGCTCTTTCATCGGTTCCCTCACCTGAGCTGGGATTAAGGTTGTACTTGCAATGTGCTCAGGTATACCATGGCTCAACTTGGTATTTCAGAAAATAGACCTGGAAATGATCAAAGGAAAAAAATATTTATGTTCAAAGTCCAAAAACAAAAAAAAAACAGGTGTAAAATTCATGCACACGTGTATCCCTTGCACAATGACATTTGAAATACGGCAAAAAAGGGCTTTTCTTTATTCTTTGAGCCATTTTCTGGTTTGAAAGGCTATAATGTCCCCCTACCTCTCTGGTCTCGTTACTAATATCACCATTTTTTTTACCATATCTTATAAGGGATAGCTTTTCTGCTCACACTTGTGTGCAAACTTATGCTTAAGTATGCATTTCTGACCTCTTTTTTGTTGTTCTATGATCATAATCAGGCTGCCAATGACTGTGATCTTGAGCCAATTGCTTATGAATTTTTTACACAGGCATTCATATTATATGAAGAAGAAGTTGTGGTAATTACTTGCAAGCCATTTCCTTCCACTCGAGCCTCACACAAAGAGTGACCGTCTGTGCATGTTCTTGAAATAAAGAGTGTCGTGGGTCACATTTACCTAATTAATTTGTTTATTAGTTACATCTATACACTGTTTCAGGACTCGAAGGCCCAGGTGACTGCAATGCATCTAATAATTGGGGTTCTCCAGAGGATGAATGTAATGGGTGTTGAGAACAGGGACATTCTAACACACAAGGCCACAGGAGTAATAGTGCTTGCTTGTCCTGTTATTACGGTGTCATTTCCTCGCAGATTTTTTCCAAAACCTTTACTGTCTCCTTGACTGTTCTTCGCCTTTTGTCAGTATTCTGCAAAGCTTTTGAAGAGACCTGATCAGTGCAGAGCAGTGTACGCTTGCTCACATCTATTTTGGGTTGATGAAAAGGATTGCATCAAGGATGGGGAAAGGTGCTGTACCTTTTTGCTTAAAACCATTGTATTCTACTTGAATAACTGTACAGTTGTGTCCATAGATCAATTGGTCCCCTGCCAGGTGTTCTTACTTTTGAATCTACATTATTCCAGGTTGTAACAAGTTTTAGCTTCTTATATATGTGAAGAACTCTTGAGAGTATGACTCCAGATGCCTTCTCTAATTGCAGGGTCCTTCTTTGCCTCAAGCGTGCCTTGAGAATTGCAAATGCAGCTCAGCAGATGGCCAATGCAGTAAGTGGTACAAGTGGGCCGGTCACATTGTTTGTTGAAATATTGAACAAGTGAGCAGCTTGAACCTGTAATTTTAAATTTCTCATCCCTATGTCACATTTTGTCTGGCATTATACGGTAATTATGGAACCTCTGCACATGCTTCAGGTACCTGTACTTTTTTGAGAAAGGAAACCCACAGGTTACCCGTGCTGCAATCCAGGGGCTGGTAGAATTAATCATTAATGAAATGCAGAGTGACTCCACCACACCAGATCCAGCATCAGAAGCCTTCTTTGCCAGCACAATCCGGTACATTCAGTTCCAGAAACAAAAGGTAGGTGTCGTGGGTGAGAAATTCGGGCCTATCAAGGTGTAAATAAGATGTCCTGGAGTTGTTTCGGATTCGACGGGAGGAGTCGTCCAGGAGTGTTGGTTTTGTGTTCTTGGAAGAAAAAAAAATCCGAATTTCTGTAATTATTATCTGTGGTGGATTCTTCTTGGGGGAAATGTTTCAAATAATTATTGGTCAGGGCGTCGTGGTGCTCAAGTGCCTTTTTTTTAGTCCGGGTACGTGTCATCTGTACAAGTGCCTATTATTCGGCTCAAGTGACTGAAATATTTCATTGCATGTATGCTATGCATTGGAAAGGTATCGGGTGGCTAAAAAACTAACGTTATTGCGAGTCACGTTTGCTCTGTCATATGCCTTCCGAGGGAGACATTCTAACTTGCACACACGAATTTTGTCCCATGGCAGCATGCTTATGAAAGAGGCAGGGTGGTTGTGGCAGCATGCTTATGAAAGAGGCAGGGTGGTTGTTTGACATGTTACGCCTTTAAAGCTTAAAAGGAAAGGGAACTCGAAATTACACGCTCCATGTTAACGGGAATGGCGCCTACCGTGCTCCTATAGTATCTGCACGCTGGAATAAAATACCTTTCGATGAAATAATAAGATTTAGACGATTCCATAACAATTGCCATGAATCATGATCAGTCATGGCCATTTCTTGAACTAGATTCAGGATCAGGAACTCCAGTGTTTAATTCAGTCCCAGTACAAGATGCAAACAGCATGGGATCCAAAAGCGAGCAATACATTATATCTTAAACTGAATACAAAACAAAAATCATATTGTCGTACAAATCTACTGCAGAATAGGATACGAGGCAAGCGGCCAGAGATTCTGCGAGCCTCGTATAGGAGGTCAGCTACAAAGATTAATCACATCATCACATGCCAGAAAGTTAATTCGAGAGACAAATTACGATATTACAAGCCGAATTTAACCCAAAATAAAAAGCATTTTGGACAAGGAATGCAATTCAATTACAGACCACGAGATTGAGGAAAACACGAAACAATCAATCTGGTGTTTTCATGGAAATCCCCAGAATGTCAGTCGAGACTATACAAGACTTCCTGCTTCCTTGAGGGGGCCAAAGAATGGAAAGAGGTGACACAGCAATGACTTACTGCAGTGCGTGGCAGGCAGGCCATCTTCTATTCTGTCAAACCTAATCATGCCTTTGTCAATCACAATATGGAGCAAGCCTTTTGCCCCTTCTTCTTCTTCTTCTTCTTTTGCTTTGGAGGCTGCAGCACCACCTTTATGGCCGCATCAAAAACCCCCTTCACATTCTGAAATTACAAAACAAATCCCATCAATGGCAATGGCATAACACAGCGCCCAAGGAGAACAAAAAACAAAAAAAAGGAGGATGTGTATACCTGCTGTGTTTTCGAACTACATTCAATGTAGAAAGGAGCTCCAATAAGTTTTTTCAGTTCCTCTCCCTTCAACAGAGGCAAAGCCAAGACATGAAATTAATTAAAAGGAACCTATACAAAGAAAGTTTTGGTGCGTGGTGTGTTGGGGGAAGGGGAGACACTTGAGGATGGTCATATTTACCTGAGCAGTAGTAATTGGCACTGCACCAGGATGGTCAACAAAGAACTGCTTGTCTTCTCGAAGATCTGTGGGTGGAAAATGATTATAATCGTAAGAGAAATTTCGCTTTGTAAAACATTAGTTTGAAACAAATTTTAGTCCCCGGTTGATAATGGATGCGTCTCCCAAATTTTAGTCCTTTATTGGAAAGGGGATTGTTTCTTATTTTTGACAATTGTGCATAACATAATCAAGAACCATTACAAAAAAACAGTACTTGATGAAATTTTGCATAATGGAAGCATAGAAAGAACAGCTGCTAACTCTAGTTGGCAAACTCAGCTAATACAGAGTCGTTTTGCATCTTGATAAAAGGTGATATAGAAAATGGATGCAAACAGTTCGAATGAGAATAGAGTACTAAAACCTAAAACACATTGAGCTCCCAAAACAGTTGCACAATCAATGCATTGATCCTAGAATCATTGCAACCTAACATTCTCAAAAAGCATTAAATAATTAAATATCAAATTTTCTAAATACATGCCAAAATGAAAAGAAAAAAAAAGTGCAAAAAGGAATATAAGCTATGTGCTGTACAGTTATTGATTGTAATATAAGCTAGGACACGGTTGATGATTACTGATCATGGTTAAGACTGGGCCAAGATCAAAGCCAACTTGAACTGGTATGTTGCACAAAGGGACAGTGATTAGTCGGTTTAATATGATGCAGAAGTCCTATAACAGTAGCTTAGCCTGGAAAATCCAACCAGCTAGCAAGATAATTCAGACATTCCATTTCGCAATTAAAATGTGGTGATAGAGATAGTATTACCAAGTTTTGTTCCAACAAGAATAATTGGAACCCCGGGAGCATAATGCCTCAGTTCTGGAATCCACTGAAATGGAAAACCAGCAAAAAGAAAATTATCAGTACAAGGAAATTAATCAAACAATTATTCATAGACGATCCATAACCTTTTTGGCAACGTTTTCATAGCTGGCCTTGCTGATTAAAGAGAATGCGAGAATAAAGACGTCTGCCCCACGATAACTCAAAGGTCTTAATCTATTGTAATCCTCTTGACCTGTTCAATGAAATTCTTTAAACTCAGCACAAGAAAGCAACCAACTCAGCACAAGATCTTGTAAAGAAAAATTACCAGCTGTATCCCATAATCCTAAGTTGACAGTGTTTCCATCCACAACCACATTCGCACTGAAGTTGTCAAAAACAGTTGGTACATAGTCCTGTTTCGCATCACAATAGCCAAAAACCAGATAATGACAGCATTAATAACTGGTTATGTGTCCCCGGACATTATTTAACGAAAAGCTAACAACACACTACAATACACACCATATAGACCTCTAGACTATTTTAAACTCAGATCATTTCTAAAAAATCACCAACAACATCAATATACATTGAAATCTGCCCAGGGATTCTTGGAAAGCAATGAATAATTACCAATCTCGATAATCAAAATGACTAATTCTTATAAACACAATCAATGCATTTATCATGAAAAGTACACAACAGAAGCCCTAAATTTCAAGTTCAAATCTAACATTGTAGCCTCAACTCTATACCAGATAAAAGAACACTAAAAACTGGAAAACAAAAAAACAAGATAAATAAATTAAAATTGCTAAAACGAATTTTCACAAATCAAAACAAGATAATCTCAGAGAATGATGCTTCAAACTAAATTCTACGATCAAGCAAGATCGAAAAAGACCGAAATTACGAAAACGTCCATAGACAATGTGAAAAGTTACGATAGAGGACACACGGAGAGAGAGAAAGAGAGAGTACCGTAGGGAAAGTATTGCTGGTGTAGGAAATAAGCATACATGTTTTGCCAACGGCGCCGTCGCCAACAGTCACGCACTTAATGAACCTGGACGCGCTCATTTCAACCGTCCGATCTCTTCACTTCTCACTACAACAACTACTACTTATTCAATGCCTTCGATTTATCCTTTGCCTCTCTTTTCTCTGATCAGAAATTGAAGCCGATGATAGTGACCTAGAGTTATGGTTGTTCATTACCAGTTCAAGAATTGAAATAATCGGACGCAAAGACTCGATAAAGAACCCTAATTTAAGGAGTGACGAAAAAATTGGAGAGCTAAGTAACCCTAATTTTTCAATGCGAGAAGAGAGAGTGAGGAAGATAGGCAACGAGGAGGGAAGGGGAGAAGGGACAATGTTCTTGCGGTAGAAGCGTATGTGTTGGGATTGGCCTACCTAGACAACCTTTTGCCAGCTAATCCCTATCCAAAAGTCTAACCACTCTTCCTTTTCTAATCGCCTAAAGTTAATAGCAAATCTTTTCAGTTAAAATATCATTAATGTTTTTTTTTTCCATCTATTATTATTAAACTTTTTTTGAATTTATTTATTTTTGTAACAGTTTTATATAAAAAAATAATATTTGATTATTATCTTATTATAAAATAAATAGAAACAATTAAAACGGAGGGCCACGTCTCTTTATTATTTTATATTTTGAAAATATAAAAATGTACTAAAAATTATTCTAAAAACAAATTTTTATATATTTTTTTTTGTAAGCCCCTATCTCTTTAATGAGACATATTTTTGTTTTAATTATTTTTATTTATTATATCTTGAGATAGTAAATAAACACTGTACAAGATACTATTATTTAATATTTAGGAATTCTTTATTTTTTACAGTTATTTTTATACAATTTTTGTATATGAAAAGAAAAATAAAATACTTCCATTTTATTTTTTAAATTGCAGTTTAATTTGTGTGTGTAAATCTATTTATGTATGAAAAAAATAAAATGATTGATTAGTGATCTCCAAGTTAAATCGATAACTTAATGATGAAGGTTTTTTTAAAGTTTATATATATATATACATGTGTGTATGTGTGTGTGTATATATATTTATGTATGCATGCATGCATGCATGGGAGCCATTGACTATGTGAAAATGACCAGATTTGCTTCTAATGTGATTTGAATTCTGAATTTAAATTTTTAAGCGTGGTGAAACCGACACATGTATGATTAACGTCTCATTAACAGTGGGGACGGGCAGAGCTGTGACGGCAATAAATAGCAGTGATGGGAGCATTCAAGGTGCTGATAATGGTAGATCGATCTCTCGGAGAAAGCACCCACTCAAGCACCAAGTAGCTAATGAACAACTAGGTTAATAATTCATCAAAAATCAATTCTGCCGTTAACAAAATAAACCATGCCAGCTAAGCCTCGAGGCTTGATCAATGGTTGAATTGTTTCTAATAGAAAGTTTCAAGTCCAAAACTCTAAAAAGGGATTTTTATGTGTTTAGTATTAAAATATAAAGTATTTTATATTTAAAATATATTAAATTAATATTTTTAACCCTTTATCCATAACAGTAAAGAGCTCGCTATTTGGCTAGGACCTAAATGAGAGCTCTCCCCATAAAAATTTTCTTGCCTTCCAAGGGATGCAACTATACAAGATGATGCCTGTGCTATAATGTGGTTTAGGTGGCATGGCCCTTCATTTTGCAGGCTGTTTGACTAGACAAACTCCAATCAAATGACTGGCTGTAACCACCAGTGCATGATCAATAAGATAAGACCACTAGTGCAAATAATGCAATAAGTGTGAAGATTATATGATTCTCCTAGCTAGCAGTATTCATGAAGACGGTGTGCTTTCTGACGGGATTGGAAAAATGAACTTAATAGTATCTCTCCGTCGACAGCACCGTTCATTTTACAACCAAAACTATTAAACTTGATTTAAAATTTAATTTACAAGTTAGTGAATTAATTAAAACCTAAGGTAGAAAGCGAACCAAGAAACATAAAATTACACGAGTAAGCTTAACTCAAGCAAGAAGGAAAGAAAGGTACCACACACAACCATTGACGGCACTTTTCTGAAGTCGAACGGCTATCGATCCTGGCCCGATGAGAAACGGATTGAACTCATGCTTACCTTAATCTCTTAGCTAAGAAAATCTCATTTGTAACATGATATAAATCGTGTTTTATTAAAATTTAAATTTTTTTATTTAAAATTAAATTTTTAATGTTTTAAAATTATATTGATATTAAAAATAATTTTAAAAAAATAAAATAATATTGTTTAAATATATTTCTAAATAAAAAAAACTTTAAATAATAACCTTTACTCTACTTCCAAACACATCAATAACATCACCAAGGACCCGATTAAACTAGCACACATCATCTTTGCCTTCTCGAGTCGGGTCAAATGAGTTGTGCTTTCAGCTTCTTCTTTTTTTTTTTTTTGGTCTCCTGAGTTTCAACCAAACGAGGAAAATTCGGACAGAAACAAAGACAAGGATATGGAGTGGCATGGAATGTCAATCAACGTGTCTGGCATTTTTGTTCCATCAAATGGGTAGCGTTAAGGAATCAAAAAGGACGTGGCCAGGTCGAATCCAGCCCCAATAGTCTTTGCGCGAACATCATTCCACGTCAATAATAAATTAACAATCACAATTATGGATGCCCACAAGTTCTTGTATTTTCCTTCTGGCAAAGAAAGAAAAGAAAATGTTGTTGGAGTTTCATAGATCATGGCATCATGTCAAGAATTTTTGGTGATTTGATTTATCCTCGAAAGAAAGCAATCCCGCTCCACTAATTGCGTAATCAAGTATAATTTACCCATAATCTGCAAAGCACATGGGGAGAATTCTATTAGCAGATTCGAGCTTGTTGGATCGTGACCTACCGAGTACCAACCCCCCCAACAACTTTCTTGTAGCTAATAAACCTACTTTAATTCTAGTTTCTTTTGCATATTATATTGCTGGCGAGATTCCATAACTTGATTACTTTATGTCCTTGGAAGTAAAAGGAACTTGAACCAGGGGAAAAAAATCAAAGATCGGAGCAAGTGTACAAGGTTGCTCGAAACAAGAAAGAGAGAGCTCGTCTCTGACTAGAATTCGGTGTAAGAACCTTTTCAGGCCTGAATCTGGACAAGCAATCGCTCAGAAAACCAAACTGGGCAAATCCAGCTGATATTCCAAGTTTCAGGCTGGTTTTAGCCCCAGCTTATGTTTTAGGATGTGGATGAAAACTGTTGAAAAAATGAGGCTTAAGCAACTGTCAACTGATTCAAAATGACTGCGCACACTTTCTGCTTGTTTAGGTTAAGTTATAGGTAGGCTTTTTTTTTTATTAGATTCCTTGTAAAAGGGCCTGTTACTTATAATTATGCGTTCTTTTCCTGTTGTAAACTGACTAGTTGTTTATAAATACCACCAGGCTTTCCGATGAGCTGGTTATGGCTTCCGATTTCGACCACCCTCCCATGTTGCTTGCAGAACTGCAACACTGTCAGCATCGCGAACAGTCGATCACCTGTGTGCGACCAGAACTGCTGCTCCGCCTTCCATAAGTTTATCTAAAACCCTCTTGGACAAACTTTTCAGATTTTTTATCCAATGCACTTGTAACTTCATCCAAGAGAAGAATAGAAGGGTCTTTAAGTATTGCTCTACCAATTGCTTTCTCTGTTTCTATTCGTACGTTCAGAATATCTTGAGTAGAAAATGGTTAAAAACTTGATCAAGTGACGCCAATGGACAATAGGGAAGAGAGACAGATTTGAACCGACTTGGGGTTTGACTCGACTCCATATCTGGATCTTAAGACCCAATTTATTGTAAAATGATGTCCTTTCACCTTAAAAAACAAGGACAAAAATTATAAAACAAAGTCTTTGAAGTTGATGCAGACAAGCTTCATTTTGAGTCTGATATAATTAAAAATCTATATATTAATTTTGGGAGACATTTAAATTTATTTTCTCAAGCAAGGAGCTGTGACATATTTGCCTCTTTGTTCAAGAGTTTATATTTTAAGATTTTTTTTTTTTCAGGAAGTGTAACCTTTACGGGGTGCGGTAGAAATTTCACTAGATTACGAAATTGGACTAATCCATAAGAATTTAATTGGATATCCAGGCCTGCTTAAACTAATTAAGCAAACGGAGGCCCAAACCAAATGTATATCACCGTTTGTTTAGGCCAGCTTAAACTAGCGCTTCAAATTGTTTGATGCTTGTAATTTTTATCCAGCCCGTAAAACAATAATTTGATTATATAATTATTATTTTTTTGCATTATATCATTCATGTATTTTAAATTTTGGTTTTATAGAAAATAAAATAATATTTTTTTTATTTATTTTGCATTAAAAATTCATTTCAGATATTTGTGCTATATTCCAAGTTTAAATCTTGAAAAAAATATGGATGAAATTTGCTCCGTCTAATCTAAATTTTTTTGTTTTCTTGAACATGAAAAGATAAAAAATTCATATACTAAATCAATCCACTTGAGGCAAGAATAGAGGGTGAGTTCTTAAGAATTGTTGTAAAATAAACACTTTAATTTAATATTTTACAGCTTTAATCAAACATATTATTTTAAAAATTACAATCACAAACACCATTACAATACTAAACAAATAAATATTTTCTGGTTGTGATTGCCAGAAAATTATATATATTTGAGCATTATTCAACTCAAGTTTATATACTTTGAGCTCCAAAGATATTTCTTTTATATGTATAGTAGATTGGATGGTGTTCATTAAACTATCCGTGATTGAAAATAGAAAGGGACCACACTCGTGATGAACTTGATTAGAACAAAGTTTATCATCATAGTCATTCACGTGACCTTTCCAATTAATCTCCCCGGGAAAAAAAAAAAACCTACCTAGCTCTCTCGAATTCCTTCATGCTAGCTGCTGCTACTTGCAGGAGACCTCGCAAGCCGGCATAGAAATTAAGAAGCATGATCCCATTTTGTTGGGATAGTTGTATCCCTGCGTGTATGATACTCACATACATGGTGTATAAAGATATCTTGTTAAGCTTATTCTTTATTGATTTATAACGATTTAAACTCATATATAAATACTCAATTTAATATTATAATTTATTTTTTATTGATTTATAATGGCTTAAACTTGTATATAAAACTCGATATTTAATGCAGAAACAAGTCAGCTCAAGTATGAGGGTTGCACAGAGGAGTTTGCATTCAAATTGTTGAAATCGATAAAAGCAATAGTTGATACTTGAAATCTTTTTTAATACATGTGTGTGTTATTGCAAGATCTATTTCAAGCAATTAAGATTCACAGCATCGGTTCATATCTCGATGTTAATGCATTCCTATTCTTCGTTCTGGTTTTGTTCCTATACTTGAAACCTCCTATGAATGTTGACGCTTGACAGAAGTTTCAGACCAATGTGAGTGACAGCCACCACTATCCAATCTTCCACTTGCAATCTCCAATTAAGTGTTTCTAGATTAAAAATAATAGCAAGATTACATTCAATTAAGTGTCTCTGAACATTCAATTTCCTGGAATCACTAGGGGAGAAAACAAAATAAATGCTCTTTCAGGTTAAAAACTAGGGTACAGATGCAATGCATTTTTCTCTGTTTCTTTCTGCTTGTAACTTGTTTGTGCACCCCAATTCAAAAACGCAGGTGGTGAACACAAACTTCCTTGAGAAACAACAAAGAGACAAGCCACAACCAGGCAAGCGCATGCCTCTCGGGGCTGTGCTTTTTATTTACAGATATTAAAAGATCAACCTGCATTATCACCCACCACATAGCAACAAGAGGAAATGACTTCACTTCAACGGAGACGTAAAAGTCGCCGGAGATTATCTGTAGCTCCAGCATCAATCCCGGCGGCTTCAGCGGAACAACTAAGCTTTGGTCTCATGGAAAACTTGGGCAAAGGTAAGCTGCTTGGATGTGGAGATAGTGCAAACGCCGAACCTGAAAACTTCTCAAAATCTTCCATTAAAACAGTACTGTTAATAACACCATTACCTGATACTGTCTTGGATGACGACGACGACGACGATGATAAAACCTTTGAAACATCTTTTGGCAAATCTTTTGGGTCAGGTCCTAATGGTACAGTAGAACCAATAATAAGAGATTGTTCCTTCGGCTCTTCTACCTTTTTGGTGTTGGGTTGTTTGGATTTCTTTGGGGTGAGAGGTTGGTCTCTGGGTCTATTAGTCTTTCTTGTACCAGAAGGTGGGCCAGAGAGGCCCGAGCTTCGAGAAGGAAGAGAGTTGTGGTGAGGTTTAGAGATCGGAAGAGGAAAAGAAAGTGGTTTGGCATGCCTATCCTGGTGATAATTTTGCTGGTGTGGATTTAAAACGGACTGTGAAGATGGAGGAGGGTAGGAGAAGTAGAGGGAATCATGTCGAGGAGCAAGGAAGAGGACTCCATGGCTGTTGTTTCTGTAGTTATTGTGGTTCATAGGAGGCAAGTTTTCCATGGATCTTGAAATGAAACTGCGACTAGCAGTATGGTTGATTTTATTTGCTGGGCTTTTCATTTTCCTGGATGGAGAGATCGATTGATGACGATCTGCTGTTGATGGTGCAAAACGGGCCTCCATAGTTTCAAATTTCTCACCTTGTTATATACCTAAAGAAGATAAAGTTTATATGCACAGATTTAAACAAGAAAATAAAAGGAGGCAATGATCTTTAAATAACACGATCAATAGCCTTATGGGAACTCCTTGCTACTGATTCTCTCAAGAAAATCACAGGAACTTCACTGGCGAAGATGAAGAAAAGACTTGCTAGATTAACAAGATTTACACAATTTTAAGCAAAGAAAAAGAAGGATCAATATAGTTTCAAGGGATTCTCTTTGAGATTTCCTAGAAACTGTCACCAAATAATTAAACAAGACCCTTGATAGATGAAGAACGCTATAACTCAAAACTAATTTTGCTCTAATAAAAAAGAAAAGAAAAAAAAGAATAGTAGTATATGATAGATACACAACGGATCCTGAGAATCCCTGTTAGAATTGGATGAGATCAATATTTTCTTGTTTGCAAGTTTCATGAACCGAAGGTCGTCATACTACGTCCTTTTATAGGAGGCATGCCGGCAACGGCTACTTTATGTTTTTTGGGCAAACCTCATATTTATCCTCCAACTATATATTTTCAAAATTAGTCTCTTAACCACTGATTTTATCAACTGGGTCCTCTATCTATACACTTTCCTCAATTCGATCCTTCATTAAAATATTGGAGACAGCGTATCTCAATTTCAAAGTATTAGATATTGAGGTACCTATTTTTCCTCCCATTCTGAACGTTCAAAACAAACATACAGTTAAGAGTATAAAAATTGTTTTAACTGGGTTTTAATACTTTTCTAACTTGTATTAAATTCAAAAACAATAGTTGGGTATTTTCATGTCGAATACTTGAGAAAATTAGGATAGCTACACCACACTTAACTAAATTGGTAATTTTGGGACTCAATCAAGAAACTATAAATAGCTGAAGGATTGATCTGAAATTTGCCTTTTTATATAATTTTGTTCATTTTTATATGTTTGTTTTTGGTATTTTAATGAAAATGTCCTGATTACTCCTAATTTTACCGACACCATGCGGTCCGCTACCTCTTCAGTCCAAGGCCGGGAAAACCGTTGGGCGGCAACCGCCGATGTGCTGGAAGCCATCTGATCATGATTTTTTAAAATAGCCGTTGAGGAGATTATAACCGTTGATATCCTCCTCGGGTTCCTCGAAGTTTGTCTCGTAAGACAGGGACCAGAAGAATCCTAACCATACATAATCTAAGCATGCTGAGGTCCACGTTATATGAAAAAAGAAAGAAAGGTATTGTATTATTGTGTGTGTGGTCGTTGCGACCTCATGTACAGGGAATAATTTTGGCAACACGAGAAGATTTTTATTTTTTTTTAATTAACGTGGGTGTCCGGGCCAGCTTTCGCGTACCATGACTAATCCTATAGGTCCTGAAGTTAGACCATGTAAGCTTTCAGTGACCATCATATGAGCAACCAAAAACTTGAACCTGAGACCACATGAGAAGATTTTTTTTTTTTACGTGTGATGTCCGGGCCAACTTACACGCACCACGACTAATCCACACGGCTCATTGAACATCCTGCAAGCCCAGTGAACAGATAAGGCACCACGGAGATGACAGGCGTGCATGGTAAGGTTCGAACCCCTGATGTAGAGGAAGAGAACAAGCCACATGAGACGATTTTATTTTTAGGGGTTGGAGTGGTCCTATAATAATAATACAGTGATAAATTCTTGGCTTGAGTACACGTGGCCAAATGAGATCCACTTGCCTTGCCTGTGATATTTTAGTGCATGATGGGCAGGTCCCATGCCTGTCATTGAAGGTGGTAATTCAATATGATGTTCAATGATACACGAGATCACTTGCGTTAATTAAATATGTAATCTTTTGATGATTTTTTTTTTAATTTGCTTTCTCGACATCACAAATCCAGTAAAAGGTTTTGTTAGTACATTTTTGTTGTTTGGATTCTTCGTGTTTAATGGCGTCTTAAGAGTATGGGTTATTTTTTAGCATTTAAAAATGAAATAATAATTAATTTTTAAAGTATTTTTTATTTAAAAATATATTAAAATAATATTTTTATTTTAAAAATATTATTTTTTACACCAGCATATCAAAATAATATGAAAATATAAAAATAATTAAGCAAAAAAATTTTAAATTTTGATAAAAAAATAGATCCAATCATTTAGCCAAAAATTCTTAAAATAATTTTTGCTCAAAAATATATTAAAATAATATTTTTTTTATTTTTAAAAAATTATAACAACCCCATAAAAATAATTTAGAAACATCAAAAATAAAATTTTTAAAGTTTTCAGGCACTATTTAAATCTGACATAAAATAAAATAACAAATAATTTATCATTTGCAACATAGCTTGAACCATGTCCGTTCAATTTAAATTGAATTATTTATATTTAATAAACATGATAAAAGCAATGCCATTAAAACCAAATCTAAAAAAAGATGACAGGTTGCGGTTCACCAATCACAAGTCACTGGACATATCCTTTACATATTTATTGTATTTTTGATGCACAAGATGTCTGATGACATTTGATCAAATCAATTGTTGAACAATTCAATCGAAAAACTAGATTGGCTTGGTTGTGAAGATGAATATACGGCTAATATCATTATCTTTGATATCTCAGTTATATTTACACTTTCAGGATCTAAATGCTTCCGATTGGTTGGTCTTGATTAATTGTTGAGAAATTGATTATGACTACTCGATTTTCAGAACTAAACTCATGTCAATGATTCAGTGCATGTTTGACACCATAATAACTTTTATTTTTTAAATTATTATTTTTTATTTTTAAAAGCATTAAATTTATGTTTATATATATGTTTTTGATGAATTTCACATGCTGCTACGAAGAATTGAACAAATATAAATAAATAATTTTAAATTAAAAAACTATCTTGAAACGCATGCTACCAAACACACTTATATATATATATATATAAAGAAAACCTTAGGCTTTCGACAATTACAGATGCAAACAGATACACTCTCACTTTAAGTTTCTTTTGTTCTTAACTTGCCGGTGGTAACCTTTCAAATTTACGCAGGGATGTTCTTTCCTTGATAAAGAGAACAAATCTTCCTTTCTTTTGCTCGACATTTTCTTTCTCGAGAATCACTCAAGACACGAGTAATCACAGGACAAGGTGCGGACGTGCAAGCCCGAAGTTTCGGACACGTGATGTTCCGGCAGAATTTTTTTTCCTTCTAGAAAAAGGCTAGTACTGCTTCAAATCTTTTGGCAGGGGAGGCATATGAATGTATAGCGCAATTGATAAGCTGTCGTGTAATTGGCATAATATTGCAGGTATTTTGATCCGATGAATTACCCCGAACAAGGATAAAAAGGAATGATAGCAGTCGGTTAACCTTAAACCAACAAATTCATCAAAATTAATTTTTTTAAAATCAAATCAAATCAAAATAAATAATAAATTTAAATTAAACAATTTCGATTCACTTTAATTTTATGTTTAAAAAATCAACTTAATTGATAAAATTTTTCACTAAACTTGTATGAGTTTTTGAGTTTTTATTCAGTTTTATCTATCTTTAAAATTCATAAATAAAATCAAATTAAATTATTTTATATTTTAAATTTTTTAATAATTGTTTTAATATTTGGAATTAGCTTTTCAACTAGTGCAATTACTCAATTGAAGTTGTAAATCAAGAGTCTCAACATCCTAAATCAAGCTCCTATCACAACTTCTCCTTTTTCTTATATACAAAGCTAAATGGGCAAAAACAAAATGGAGAAGAAAGGTCGCAGCCCCATGGCAGTATCCTCTCTTTCATACTCCTTCTAAAATTAATTGCCCTGTTTTCTAAAAATG
Organism: Populus ilicifolia; assembly: GCA_015708895.1. Taxonomy (NCBI): domain Eukaryota; kingdom Viridiplantae; phylum Streptophyta; class Magnoliopsida; order Malpighiales; family Salicaceae; genus Populus; species Populus ilicifolia. The sequence continues at coordinate 1,096,194 of SRLM01000100.1, forward strand.
ACACGGAAAAAGAAGAAGATTTTGTCGACTTTATGGCACCTGTTCCCCTACCATACCACCCTGATAGCATGTTTGACATTGCGAGTTTTAAGATCGCATGGAGGGACGGTCTAGTTACAACCTGTGGCCCCGTGCATTTCAGAAAATCCCACGTCCTTTCTACAATTCCAGTAATGTTATCCGGAATCCGCCACGGTCAGATTTAATTTTAAGAAATCTAAGTTTAATTTTTTTAATACATAAATACAATTAAATAAATCAAAAACTACATATAAGAATAAATAAATAAATAATAATTAATAATATCTAAAAATAAAACTAAGAAAATCTAGAAATAGATGGAGATAAAAATATTTAATCTTAAAAAACAAGATATTCACCTATTTGTGTTAGTTAAATTTATTTATTAAAATATTTTTATTTAATTAAAAAATAATATAAATAAACACACAAATTAAGCTAATCAAATAAAAAAATATTATGCAAGTACTGCACTTATTAAAAATATCATTTGATTAATTTTATTTTTAAAAATAAAATTAATCAATATAAACCATAACTTTTTAAATTTAAATCTATAACTAAAAAAAATAATCTTTATTTAAAAAAAGTTTCACAAACAAAATGAAAGAAAAAATAAATTAAAAAATAAATATAAATTAAAGAAAAAAGAAAAAAGAATTTTTTTTACAACTAGGTGCTTACCCCTTAACTTTTTTATTTTATTTTATTTTTTTGCAATTTGGGTGAAAAAACATGTTACCCCCTAATTTGTTTTAGATTAGCAAAGTATCATCTAATTTTTTCATATTCCGATCATTATGGTTATTGAAAAATCAGAAATTAAATTTTTCTTTACTTAAAAATTGTTTTTCAACTTATTTTTTTGTTCCAAAACAACTATGAAGTATCATAAAAATTACGATAAACTTGTCTATAACCTCAAAAAAACCTAAAAGATGCCTCAAAAAATAAAATCAACTTAAATCCAAAAACCAAATCAATCTTAAATGTTTTTTTCATGAACTTTAAAGATGAAAATATTTAGTATGAACTCTCTTTATCAAGTACAATTACTTGACATAAATATCATCCATTTTGGTGATTTAAATCGGTGCTAACAATATTTTTCTCTCTGTTATTTGAATTTGACAATCTCTTTCTTTTCTCTATCAACTAGAGACTAAAAATAATAAAATTAAATTTTTATATTAAAATTAAATTAAAAAAATATTGAGGTACTAAAATTGTATAAATTACATGATTTTCAAAGTTTAAGGATCAGATTGCATCTTTTAGGAGATTTATAGCTGCCATCCATATTTGACATATTTTTTATTTTGATCCCTCTTTTTTTAATTCAAACTTTTCACGAGAAATCAAAATTAATTGGTCTTTAATTAAAATTAAATTGTTAGAAAAAAAATAAAGATTAAATTAAAAAAATATAAAATTTTACATAATCCATCCATAATAATATATAAAAATAAATAAAAAATGTAACTTTGCATCAAATATATAATTAAAAAAATAATTATTGTTGGATTTACACGAGCTATATTAAAATATTTCTTCACAATTGTTAATTGGAAGTGACTTTTTATTTCTATATCCTCGACTCTTGGTATCCACCTCGTTAATTAACCAGGATTTTGCTTCTTCAGGTGAAATTAGATAGGTTTTTAATTATATATTTGATGCAAAGGATATGGCCAGCATATTGTTTAAACAATTAAAGTGAAGAACTTAGCTGCTCATGAAAGACAAAAGTAGAGAGGTTAGTGGATAGTTTCATGTATATTTATATCCAACTCAACTTTTAATATTCTGAAATATAAACTTAATTTATTTTATTTTTTTTTAAATCTAAGTAGGTTTGATATATCATGTTAGACTAAAATCTTCAGAGATAATATGTGTATTCATAAATTAAACATGTTAATTCTTTTATTTTTTTTAATAATTTTAAAAAATATTAGAAACTAGATAACACCTTTATAATGTATATATTATAAACATCACAAAAACTATTATAATTTTCACATAAAAAACAAAAATTACAATCAAATGTTTTATTAAGCAATCATAGTACAATATAACACAAAGGTAGACTAACATGAAAAAAACTATAAAATACTTTAGAGTTTGTGATCTGACTATAAAACTAAAAGTTCAATATATATTCTTGAAATTTTATTTGTTTTCCTGTGAAGTTTTGACCACCAAATAGAAAAGAGTGAATTGTAAAATATATCATCACTCAATCATATAAAATTTCAAAAGCAATAACCATGATTACGAGTGTAGAGATAAGAAAAAAAATATTATTTATACAAATAATTTGGATTATTTATATTATGTTATATAAATGGGTTAGATTGAGTGGGTTTTAAAAACCCAACCCATGATATCAATTAATTAGTTTTTTTTCACGCATTATCATATATAATATTTATCTTATCGGGTTTTTATGGGTTGAATTAAGCCAAGTGATGCAAATGTTACAGGTGAACAGATTTTTTTAAACTCCCACATACAAAAAAGCCATTGATCATAGCAATAACAAAGAAGAAAATGATTGGTTGGGGGTGTAGTAGGTAGATCTACCAGGTGGATTGACTTGTGTCGATTTATATTTAAAAAAAAAACTTAAAAATAAAATTATTTTAATAAAATAATTGTGTTTTTTTTTATTTACGTGGGGCGTCCAGGCCAGCTTACGCGCACCACGACTAATCCCCACGACCCACTAAATATCCTGCAAACCCAGTAGGCATGTAAGGCACCGCGGGGATGACAGGCGTGCACGTCAGGGCTCGAACCCAGGTACAGTGGAAGGAGCTTCCACCGCTAGGTCAAGACCCTTGGTAAATAATTGTGTTTTTTTTTTAGATTAACGTGGGTGTCCGGGCCAGCTTTCGCGCACCACGACTAATCCCACGGGCCCTGAAGTTAACGACCATGTAAGCCTCCAGTGGCCATCATATGAGCAACCAAGGACTCGAACCTGAGACCACAGAGAGAGCAAACCCCTTGATCCCAAGTCCTTACCACTTGGCCACCACCTAGATGGTTAATAATTGTGTTTTTAACTGACCAGGTTGTTGTTAGACCTGTGCCAATGGATTATCGGTTGACTCGTAGGAACGAAATATCAGTTTCAGTTAACTAGGCCGCATTGCCTTGCCCAGTCCTCAACTGGGCCGTCGTTTTTCCTTGTGCTTGTTCAGTTACGCATCCTATCTTACTACCTGCCTCAAAGTTGATTACTGGGCCTCATAGACTAACCCAGTTACATTTCAAGCTACTCAAAAGGAGAGTATGAGTCAACAAAGAGAAACGGGGGATCCACCGGCTTCCAGACTAGTTGGTATTCTCGGTTAGATTTCTGTCTTGGAAACACCGACACCAAGTTTACCTTTTTTGATAATGTCGTCAAGTTATCATTTTATAAGCTGGATTCAATTTCTTTCTGTCAACTTCGGTGCCTGGGCATGCTGATTTAGCTCTTATAAGACTCCATGTGATGTCGAGCTTATGTAGCGCCTCATGTTCTTAGTCCAATTGGGTTTAGTCTTAGATTCCAGAAAGGCTTTCCTTCACCCACCGTGTCTGCTTCGTCTCTTATTGCCAATTCCGCAACCCTACTATGCACAGGTAGACATTTTACAGGAAAAGTAGCTATAGATGACACGCGATGACATATTTGCGCCCTCCCTCAATTCTCTCTGTCATCTCTCTTTTATCGTTGCACATGTGGGTGCTTTCAAACTGAACGAAGTTCTACTTGACTTTCTCAATCAATATACACCAAGGGTCCTCTCTTGTCTCCAATCACACCACTACAAGGCCAAAAATATTTTCATTGCAATGGCCACCAAACTTGTCTAGCCTGAACACGCTCGAGGGTGGTCACAACAAGCACATGCTTGACATAGAAGTGGCAGGTAACCATGTTGCTGTTGCTTTCAGTGGTAGGGCAAGGGCGAGAGTGAATTGCTACAGTAGTAACCAAAGCATTTCCCCTTTAATATCGGGCCTAGCCAGATCAGTCCAAAGCACCCACCCAGCCTCCTCCGTTTAAGATCATGCAGAAGACTTTCAAGGAAGCAATTGAGCCCTCGATTTAAAGTAATCTAAGTCGTTATCAAAAACAAGCAAACAACACGTGAACAAACCAGAGCAAGCAATCTCAATAATTATAGAAACATACATTGAGATGGTCATAGAGAATACTATTCGAGTCTCTTGTCCACCTATTTTGTAAAGGATCTTTCTTTTCCACTCGAGGACATGAAGCTAATAAATGGTTAGCTTGAACCCCATCCAACAACTAGTATTGCTTCGCTTTGCGTGGTATTATATATATATATGTAACATAGACAGAACATCATGGTATTCTTGGTTCTTAATTTTCTTAATTTTTTGCAAGATTATGCAATATATTATACGTGTTCTTGGTTTCGAGTTGAATTCTTCATGCTATGTGAGTTTCGCTGTCATTAGCCTCGGAAAGTTGAATGCTATAACTTAGGACCAAATCTAGCGAAGAAGACGATAATAGAGAACCTTGAAATTAATTTTACACTGAGTATATGTTGCGCATATTAGACCAAAAGTAAACATAAATAAAACATAAATAAATAAATTTATATGGTTTTTTAAAATCAGGTATGTCCATGGAGGCAACAAATTATATATTATTAAAGGAATGATACAAACACTCAACTCAACCGAGTACAATCCTACAAAACTCAGTGTTTCACTTTTACACTCAGTGTTTCTCTCAAATCTACACTTTCTCACTATTTCACAATTGCACACTCACCATCTCTGCACACTCTTACACACATTATGCATATCTCTCACTCTCTCGTCCTTATTTATAGGAGAAGTACAAGGGTCTTGGCAGCAACCCATATGCAGCCTAATAAATATCAACCAACTACTACCTATTATAATAATAAAAATCATAATGGTTGGAAAAAGGTTCATAAATTTGCTACAAAACTCCACCTTGGCAAGATTTTTCCATCCAATCCTCGTGATCAATCAATGTTGTCTCTAACGTGTCATATGACGCTGCACCCTGAAAGTGCTCAACACCGAGAGATGTTGACCAAGTCCAAACAATGTTGGAACTTGATCCCTGAGACATATTTTATGAGCATGTCAACTGGATTATTTGCAGTACCAATCTTCTATAGCAGAATATCCCCTTTATCCACAATTTACCGAACAAAATAAAATCGAACATCGATGTGCTTGGTGCAAAAATGATGAACCTGATTCTTTGTAAGACAAATAGCACTTTGACTATCATAATGGACATTCATCTGCTCTTGAACAATTCTTAAATCTTCAATCAACCTATGTAACTAAATAGCTTCCTTGAAAGCTTCTGTTAGTTACTGCTATATACTCTGTCTTAGTTGTTGACAAAGCTACTGTTGATTATAAGTTGACCTCCAACTTATAGGCCATCGTGATCAATTAATGTTGTCTCAAAGTTTTGTTTTCAAAAGGCGTGCTTCTGATCCTTTACAAGATAAAGTCGGATGGAACTGCAAGCCAACTGATTTATCCTTTCCTGGCTTTTATCATCTAAATCCTCCTGTTTATCTTCTAAAGTGAAATCCAAATTTATTTGGACAAATATATCCATGACTTCACATTTTCACATGCCAAAATTACCCTTCCCATCAAATTTCTCCACCTTGAATTTGCTACTTGATACCGAGATATATTATAGAGGTATACTAGCATTTTTTATAAATTTTTCTTCTAGAATATCAGCCATTAGGATGTCTTTGGATTACAAATGGATTCATGAAATTGTTAAAATGCGCACTTTTATGCTCAAAAGAGCCAAAACAATAACTTTAATGTGCTGTTTCACAAAACAAACACCATGGTTGCGTCTGGAATGGTTGAAAATTCAAGGAACCAACTTAACTCGACCTAAAACCAGTCAAAAAATCACTGAGTTGGCTAAAAAATCAATATGACCGAGTTGACTCAGGGAAGGAATTTTCTGTCTCTAATAAAGAATATTTTGTCACGGGAATATTCTTTTACTGTCAACGAAATATTCTTATTCTGTCAAGAGAATATTCTATCACTGTTAGATAATGTGTCTGATGACATGGCAATGCGGACCCTCTATTGATGGCGTGGATGATTACTCAGAGCCAACGTGTCCAATGATGTGACTATCTTCTCGGGCGAGAATTCTGGCATTGTCTGGTTTTTCTGGTAGATTTTCAGCAAAACTTCGGCGAGCTCTACAGGGCTCGTTTCAACTCCGATTTCGATGATCTTTATATTGTTGAACTCGTATCAATGAGAGGAATCTCTATAGGTGGTCAAAATCAAGATTTGAGAACTTTGAAAATTCTACAACTTTGAACAGAGAGCTGAAAAACGTTTTTTTTTTCCAGTGTTTTAGTTTCCTTAATGCTCTGATACTAATTTGTTGCGCATACTGGACCGAAAGCAAACAGAAATAAGTAGATTTACATGGTTCCCTAAAATCAGGTACGTCCACGGAAGCAACAAATTGTATATTATTGCAGGAATGATACAAACACTCAACTCAACTCAATACAATCCCACAAAACCCGATGTTTCACTCTTGCACTTGGTATTTCTCTCAAATTTGCACTTTCTCACTATTTCACAATTGCACACTCACCACCTTTGCACACTATTACACATACTATGAATATCTCTCACTCTCTCGTCTCTATTTATAGGAGAAGTACGAGAGTTTTGGCAGCAGTCCATGTGCAGCCTAATAAATGTAAACCAACTATTACATACTACAATAACAAAAGTCATGGTGGTTTGAAACAGATTGACAAATTTCCTACAGTATAGTGTACCACTCTATGAAATAATTCTTTTATCACTTTATCATAAGATATTATTGAATGAATATATAATTTATTCATCGTGCTTATCTCTTTCAGTAAAAATTATGTGATTACTATACTAACGGTTAGAGATTAATACGAAGTATATATTAATTTTTTATTTAATAATTAAATTTTTTTATTAAAATGATTTATTAATACAGTATCATAGTTTTACCTATTTATTTAAAATAAAAAAAATTATATATTACATATTTAAATACTAAATAAAAAAATCAAAATATTTTGCAGGGGCCAGCCCCTGCTTGCCTCCCCTAGTTCGGCTCCTGATTCAAACAGTCATTTTGAACTTGCTTGACTATATATATATTTTCTTTCTATTCTGGGGGTCGGTCAATACGTCTTCTATAAGGATTTCAAGAGAGGTCTGTGTTAGCTACATGATCTTGTGGGTTTGGGTTAACGAAAGACAAGAAAGAGGGGAAATACTATTTCTAACATATATAAACGAAGTCTTCAATAAATTTGGCTTCGCGAAGACTTAAAAGACATGTCAACGGGGGAGAAAATCTTATCTTAATTCATTGATTGTGAGAACTCGGAATGGTAGGCAGAAGTCTTGCGACCTCGTATTGTACTTGGAACCCTAATTATTTATTTCTTAGGGTGATGTACTCGGTGTGTTGAACATCTGGGCATGATTTATGACCTTAGTTTTTATAACATAATCACCCTCCATTATGCAGATGTCAACATTGAATGCAAAACTGCCAACATGCAAGCTTTTTTCTAGGCGAGATCGATAAGAGTAATATTTTGAGTCGCTTTTCCAACTATCTTCCAAAAAAAATTTTCTTTTTCCTCAGGACAGAAAGCTACTAAAAAGTTGGCTTGTCCGTGACCGAGGAACTGAGTCGAAGAGTAGAGCGTTGAGCGGCTTCCATGTTTTATTATTGACCACTTATATGTGTGCGTGAGTGTATAATTTGACAGTGGTTTGGGATGAGATGGATTGTTTTGATTTGTTTAAAAAGAAATAACGGATAAATAAAATAAAATAAAAATTGATGTATGGGCTGTAAAAAGGGTTATCATTTGGTGCTAGAAAATAATTTACAAACCAAAAAATCACATTAAAACTTCATACAAATCGACGAGTGAAGTGCTAAAATATGATAAATAATGGATTCAAAAAATAATAATTAATAGATTAAGCATAAAAAAGCAATTGTCACAACACTTAGCATAAAAAAGTTTCTATGATTTATTTATTTACTCTATTCATGTAACATTAATATTATAATTAAGTTGAATTGCCAAGTCGTTCTTCGAGGAATTGAAAATTTAAAAAATAAACAACAAGAAATATTGCTACGTTTTTTAAACTATGATTGTTAGTTGCTTGAGACTGGATTAATTTAAATATTGGTAATTTGTTGTTCAGTGGTACAAATCTTCAGGAACTAGTTTTTGGTTATTGAATTTAAGTGTTTTTTTTTTTTAATTGAATGTTAAGCAAGCTATCTATACTTCAATATATGCATTTATAATGTAAAAAAAAATACTTCTTTAAATTTAAACCTAAAATAATAGTTAGAGCAAATCTAGTTACCCTCTCAATAAAAATTTTTAAACTTATATATTGACATTCAGATATATTCACAAATAATCCACCCTAAACCTTATTAACCAGATAAATGCAAAAACTTCATGTGCAAATACTTATCATGATGATGGATTAAAAACTTAATATGTATTTAAAAAAAATTAAAAACCATTAATCCCAACATTAAAGAAAAACAAGTCAAGACCGAATCATTAACAAAAACTTAAAAGAGATTGGCACAATACTGTGCACCAAATGTTTTTGCCCTTCTCAATAAACCCAATCACCTTAATTGGGGGTAATACGATTTTTTTTCATATAATCTAATTTATTGAATATTATCAAATTAATTGGGATAAATTAATTCTTTTATATTTTTAGCATGATAAAATTATTTTATCATTCTTAAAAGTAAAAAAATAGCACCTAAGAGCTTCTTAGTTTTTTTTAAAAAACAAAATTAAGCACAATAAAATGAATTGATTGCTTTACAATAAAAATTATTAAGTAGGTGTTCATGGGTTTTTTTTGTATTTTTTATATGGTTTTTTTTTGTTACAATCAAATTGATAAAGAAATGATTTGATATTTTACTAAATATAAAATATTATTTTAAAAAATAATAAAAATATATAAAGTATATGCTACCATGTGGTAAGGGGTGCCCATATCATTCAAACTTTGTATAAAGTGTTGTATGACAACTAAATAATAACTTTTAGAATTATATTTAAATTATTTTGATGATCCTTTTATTTTTAAATGATGTGTGTGGCTAGTGAACTCTAATTTAATACCAACAATTTTTTTTTTATTTTCCATCTTTTTCTTGATTTTCATACCTCACCTTCTATTATTTCTAAGCAACCTGATAATTTATTTTTTATTAAGATTTGGTTTGTGTTTTTTTATTTAAAATAATTTATATATATTTTTAATTTAATCCTCTTTTTATTTTTTTATCCATTATATCTGTCATCATTATTTTGACTATTATTTTTTTATTTTTCTTATTTTATTTTATTTTTTAATTTTATTCTTCAATATTTTATTTTATTATATTTTTTTAATTTGATCTCTTATTGTTTAATTTAATTTAATTTTTATATAAAATTTGATTTTCATTCTTTTAATTGCTATTTGTTTTGTTTTTTATTTTGGATGATTAAGAATTTTACTTCATGATTTTTATAGGCTTGTCTTCTATAAGATAATATAGTTTTATGACTTGGTCACAAGTTTTAAATACTAGTCTAATTTGATTTCTATTTGATTTTTTTAAAAAAAATTTTACAATATTATCTTTCAACATTAGGTTATCGGGCTTTCAACATTGTAAGTTTTGTCTATTTTCTTTCTCTAGAATTATCTTGATCCCATATTTTAGTTTGTAAGTCAGTCGAGTTAGCTCAAGTTGACTCAATATTTTTTTTATATTTTTTTCTTTTATTATTTAGGGTCTATTTTAGAGTATGATAGATATTGTATTTCAAAGTGTTTTTCAACTGCACGTGTATTAAAATAACATTTTTAAAAAAATTATTTTAACATCGATATATCAAAATAATCTAAAAATATAAAAAAAATCAATTAATAAAAAAATTCAAAACTTTTTAGAAACACTATTTGACTACCCTCCTAAACACAATTTTAGTTTGCATAAGAATTGATATTCATTATTTTATTTTTATTTTTTTTATAAGATTATTCGACATTATAATTAGGCCACAAATTTGACATGATGATTCAAATTAAGTTTTTATTTAAAATTAATTTTGTCAATTCATTTTATAATATTTGATTTATTGATAATTAAACTTAAATTCTTTTTTCTTTATGAGATTATCTTGTTTTTATTTTTTTTATTTTTTTATCAAATAAAATTACCAAGACTTTTAAAAATATTTAAATAGTATTTTTTTATAATATTAGCAAATATTTTTTTTTGAAGTCATTATTGTTTTTTTTTATCATTAACTTTTTTGATATAATTATACTGTTAAATTTATCAAACTTATTTAACTTATTTAAATTAATAATAAATTGTAGATCTTCTTATTTTTTTAAACAGTACTATTATCCTCCCATTTTTTTACATTAAAAAAAATATTGATTCAGCCCCTGACTTAACAGTGATCTATCTATCTTGAGCATCCCAATTTTGGATAATCAAGATATTTTTCAGGCACGACACCGCACTAATGGACTAAAATAGTCAGCAAAGGCCGCAAAACCTGGCCCTACTTTCTCTAAAAATTAACCAATCAACAGCTCACACCTCATATCTTAATGTCCAAGTAGACGTTACCGACAGTACCTGAAGAACAAGTGGGTGAAACTTTCATTTTCAAGCCGTTGTCAAAATACATCAAGTCATTAAAAACATTAAACGTTAAAAGATTGGCCACAAGTTTCAATTAATGCAACCCTTTTGCAATTACCTGATAAGACCAAGCTACACTCCATGATCACTGATTTTATTTTTCCCGCTTGTAAAGATTTAGTAGTGTCTTCTACTTCAACTACATTTCTCTTCTCCCCTGTTTACCACACTGGGTTTGATCTGTTAAGAGATGGGAATATTGAGTAGTATATTGGGATTTTGTGGTTTTGGAGTAGGAACTTCAATTGGGATTGTAATTGGGTACTACATGTTTATCTATTTTGAGCCAACTGATGTCAAGGTCAGTGTTTTTCTTCTTTCTTTTTTGTTTTCTCTCATGTATTTTCAGTTGTGTTGTATTTTCTTGGTTTTGTTTGGTCTGAATCTTGCCTTTTAAGATTCCATGCTGGACAACAATGTCTGTTCGCTATGTGCGAGTTGTGGAGACGTGTAAACTGTAGGAAAGAAAACTGCTATGGCTATTTTAAGCTCCAGCAGGGATGAAAAATATGGATAAGGCCATGCGTGGTAAATTACTCTGGAGTTTTATGGAACCAGTTTGGAATTTACCCTGCTTTACTGGGTTTTTTAGTATCTTCATGGTTTATTTTGCCAATATCTTCATTAAAGACGACTAGTGGCAAGTCCATTACAAGGTGGTCTTTTACAGGATTGTTTGTCTACTTGGATTGACTGTTGATGGGTTCTATTTTTATTAGATTAGGAGTTTTGCGTGTATGGGGCTCCGCATAGAAAAAAATGCAGCAGTTTGTTGTACCATTTGGATCTTACTACTGCTTCTTTGTATGCAGAATGTATGAGGTGTTGGGCTGTCATGGCAATTCATGAATTTGCACATACCTATATGTTTTCATAGTGATTGCAAATAGAATATGAGTGAGAGTTTCGTCACTTAATCTGAATCCAGATAAACAGATGGAGCAGTTAATGCAAATGTCACTTTATTTTAGACATTCAAAGATTCGCATTTCTGTATAATTGCCACTAAAACCATAGAATTGGAATCTTAGGCTGCTTTTGGTTAAAAAAACATATACATAAGGGATAAAAATATGTTTGGTTAGAAGACAATGATAAAGATATAAAAATAAATATTTATAACAGTTTTGTTACGAATTTTTGTTTTTGCTAAACAGAAATAATACGAGGATATATCTTTCTATCCTGACATTTTTTTTTTATATTTAAGACTGGAAATAAACGCGCCTTAACTTGTGTTTTTTCTAGTTTCTTACCATTAAAGTCACGGATTAACAAGTACTACAACCATCATATAATTTGATTAGTTGGTATGTTCATCATATTAATTGATTGATTAGTTCTGGCTGTTGGCTTATCCAGGATCCTGTAGTCCGTCCTTTGATTGAACAAGACTCGAAAACTTTACAACGTCTGCTTCTAGAAATACCCCAGTGGGTGAAAAATCCAGACTATGATCGGGTATGCAATTGCCTGCAGCTGTCTTTTGCTTTTCAATTACACTAGAGAAATGCTGATTCTAAAGCAATCTTCTCATAGATTTTAATAAATTTTCTTCTGTGAAGGTTGACTGGCTTAACAAATTGATTGAGAACATGTGGCCTTACCTAGATACGGTATGGATGCCTTGATGATCTGTGGATGGGTTATGCATGGCTTCATTTCTGTTTGTGGGCATATTCATTTGCTTTTATGTACTTTCTTGATGGTTTTTAGTTTTCTAGGCAATCTGCAAGACTGCAAAGAATATAGCGAAGCCCATTATTGCTGAGCAAATTCCAAAATACAAAATTGACTCTGTTGAATTCGAAACACTTACCTTGGGCTCCCTGCCACCAACTTTTCCAGGTTATATTGCCCTCCCTCTCTCTCCACACTTTTATAGGCTCCTGCGTGCACACTTCTTTGTCACAGTGATCTAAGATAACTTTGTTGTTGAAAGCACTATGTGGAAAGTGTCAACAAATTTCTCTGCATGTCTTTCAATCAACAGGTTTTAAGATTAGAGCTATGAATTTCCCAGCACCCATTTTCCCTCTCAAGAGTAATCGTAAACTTTTCATTCTAAAGCTTAACAGATTGTAAATGATTTATTGTTGAATATGGAAAATACATTGCCTTCAATCTACTAAGCTAAGCAAAATAGAACATCCCCTTGCTATTTAACATCATGTTTTTGCCACCCGGTAAAACTATCATACTGTAGCATCTGATGCATTGAGGGGACTCTTCTACCTCACACTAATGCGGCACATATATACAATACAAGGTTGCTTTGAGGTACACACAGCATGGTAGTAAAGTCTTGAACAGTTCTGATTCTTGCTTTTACTGGATTCCAGGAATGAAAGTTTATGTCACTGGTGAGAAAGAGCTGATCATGGAACCGGTATTGAAGTGGGCTGGGAATCCAAATATTATCATTGCAGTTAAAGCATTTGGTCTGAAAGCCACAGTTCAGGTATTTTGATTTGTGACCGCTAATAGACAGAAATATATTTTTGTTTGCCAAAATGAGGTTGTTGGTTTTAATTGAGTAGGCTATGACAACACTTGCACTTGCTCACACCCTCCTCTCTTTACAAGTGACATCATTGACCTCTCAGGTGGTTGATTTGCAAGTATTTGCCACTCCACGTATCACCCTAAAGCCTTTGGTTCCTTCATTTCCTTGTTTTGCCAATATATGCGTGTCTCTGCTACAGAAGGTATGTGGTGTTACAATATCGATTGTTATGCAGGAGGGTATTTTACTTGGCAGCAAGGAATCTGGCATCATTATAGATTCTTTCTGATTTCGCAGCCGCATGTTGACTTTGGATTGAAATTGCTTGGAGCTGATGCTATGTCCATTCCTGGCCTGTACAAATTTGTCCAGGTATTCTTCTTTTTATTTTTGTTTCTTTTTTTATGGTAGGGTGGACTGGAGTGAGGTGGTTTCCTTTCATTATTAAGTCTCGAGAAATAATTCTCACCATCATCATTCCTAGGGATGCCTATTCCAACAAACAATATCTGCAACTGTTGACTATAAGTTGAGTTCCTCATTTATGGTAATGTTATTTGTATGTTTGTTCGGAGGTTGAAGCGCATGTATTGAGGACAAATATTTGCCTTATACAAGCATTGCAGCACAAGGACTGCAAGTCCAAGGATCATGAAACTGTCTATATGGACCATAGGAATTAGGGGAACCTTTTTTTATGAAGGTTTTCCGGTCCCTCGTCTATTTTTCACCTCCTTTCCTTTTTTACCTGTTCAGGAGCTTATCAAAGATCAGGTTGCAAGTATGTATTTATGGCCAAAAACCTTAGTAGTGCCAATTGTGGATGCTTCAAAGTAAGTATCATATAACTCCTTTTCTCCTTATCATGCAATCTGCTTGCCAAGACCTGCTAAGTTTTCCTAAAAATTGTCAGAGCCATGAAGCGACCTGTTGGGATACTCACTGTGAAGGTTCTGAAGGCAACGAAGCTTAAAAGGAAAGATCTGTTAGGGGCATCAGACCCATATGTGAAATTAAAGCTTACTGAAGATGCGCTTCCTTCAAAGAAAACAACTGTCAAAAACAAAAACTTGAACCCCGAATGGAATGAGGAGTTTAATATCACCGTTAAGGACCCAGAATCTCAAGCCTTGGAGATTATTGTCTACGATTGGGAACAGGTGTGTATCTTTGTGCATCTTCTTGAGATTAACCACGTGTGCTTCAGAAGTTTTTCCTACCATGAGTGGAAGTTGGATGGATTAGTGGTTTAAGATAGTCGATGACTGAACCATACAGGTCTCTTGCATGAGAAACTCTCTTTTGCTACATGGCTTATCGTTTCTGTCCTTTGGTTTCCCGACATTAATGATTGAAGAGCTGCATGTTTCCTTTTCCTTAGGTTGGCAAACACGACAAGATGGGTATGAATGTCATTCCATTGAAAGATCTGACACCGGATGAGCAAAAGGTTATGACTCTTGATCTGCTGAAAAATATGGATCCAAATGATGTTCAAAATAAGAAATCACGTGGACAGATTGTTGTTGAAGTGGTATACAAACCTTTTAAGGATCTCGAGGCACAAACGGATATAGTTGATCCAAATGCAGTGGGAAAAGCTCCTGAAGGAACACCTGCTGGTGGTGGTCTGTTAGTAGTTATTGTACATGAAGCTCAAGATGTTGAAGGGAAGCACCACACAAATCCTTATGTTCGATTACTTTTCAAAGGGGAGGAAAAAAGAACTAAGGTATGCCATAAACTAACATCATCTTACATGAGCATAATTACTCTGATTTTTGCCTTTCCATGGTGAAGACCCAGTTTCTAGTTACGTACTGTATTTTTGTTATCAAGCTGCTTGATTCTCTAATTATGATATTAATACAATTCTCTTTGTAAATTGGTAAATATGTACAGTGAAAGAGTTAATGTTTAACAACTAATGATGTATGTTTTGATATTGATACAGCAAGTGAAGAAAAATAGAGATCCAAGATGGGGGGAGGATTTTCAGTTCACGCTGGACGAACCACCTACAAATGAAAGACTTCATGTGGAAGTTCTTAGTTCCTCAAAGATGTCTCTACTTCACCCTAAGGTATATACATTGCGTTAGCTAAATGCCTTGATACCATCGTTAGCACAGACATAAACAAGAACTTAAAACCATTATGGTTCCTCTGGAAATTTTAAGAAAAAAGTGTGTTGTATATCCTGTTGAATGTTGATCATTGTCTAACTCGTTTATGTTCCTTCATTCTTCATAATTTCCAATCAGGAAAACCTGGGTTATGTGATTATAAACCTAGCAGATGTCGTGACAAACAGGAGAATCAACGAGAAGTACAATCTCATTGACTCCAGGAATGGTCAAATCCAAATTGAGCTGCAATGGAAAACATCTTAAGGGCACACATTTTTTGTTTTTTAGGAGGTATTTGGTCAAAACATAAGACATTTCCTTCTGCTTTTTGTTTGTAGTGATTTTAGTAGTGTGCACTCTAATAATTGACTCCGTAGATTACCGGAGGATGAACTCAGTAAATCTAAGCTTGCCGAAACATTTCCAGATACTGTATAGTAAAAATCTGTAGCAATTTCTAGCCATGTTCTTGTGTTTGATGAGAACTATTTTTTTCTTCTTCGATGAACATGTATTTATTTTAAAGATATGATCAGCAAAACTTTACAGATAAGCAGCTTGTGAGGCTGTGACGAATATTGTAGCACTACTAGCTTGAGTTACCATGTCCATCCCTTAAAGTTGAACACAAAGGCTAGGCTTGAAGAACAGATTCAACAGGCCAGCAGCCCAAAGGCATCTGAACAAATAAATAAGTGAAGGCTTACCCTCGAGCCCGTTAAAAAACACAAAGGCACACACACACACAGACTAATAATATTCCCATTTAGAAGCTCAGATTTGTGGTTCTGCTATCGATTTCTTGTGAATCCTTTCATGTCTCAACGGGTTTTGATCAGTTATGTCGGAGCAATGAGGCTTCTAACCGAAGTCTGCTGAGTTCTATGGCTTCCTATCGCACCAATTCTTTGAATAGGGCTTTAGCGTTCAATGATGACGGCAAATTGGTGCTTGAACCCACTACAATGTTGCCGGATATAAGATGAATCCGAGATTTACCTGGACGGAAGTGATCTTCACCGAGAGAGCAGAACACCTGCTGTACCAGTAACATTTCGGATGTAAACACCAGCCATTTCCGGCTCATAACCTGGCCAGAGTCAGCTTTTATTTTGAATCATTTTAAAGTATTTATATTTCAAATATTTATTTTTCATGCCGGTCCATATAAAATCTAAAAAAAATCAATTCTTTTTTTAAAATAAAAAATTATTTAAAAACCAAGAATGTGTCCTATCAACTCTTTTTTTATTCTTCTGGTGAATAAGAGTTGCGAACTTTGCACTCAATCGGCGATCAGTTCTGCCCTGCTATGATATCTTGCCAGCTAGTTGATTTGAAGAGTTGAGGGAGGGTGGCCGAATCTTCAGCGTAATAAATAATAGCATGGTTGAACTATTACGGGAGCTGTCCCTTGAAAAGTGGGCTGAGGGTCTATCAATCACTCCAAATTCGAAGAGCAGGCTTCTGGCATTCAGCAGAACAAGTAAAAGCGACCATCATTACATAACAGTAGCTTTCTTATCGGCCCACAGCCTTCAAACTCTTATCATCCAAACAATTATGACACCATAAGTAAAAAAATGGTTTTCTTGGAATAAATATAGTTTATCCGGTATCATCTGTTCTCGACAGTCGACAGTGCTGATCATCAACAATTTACTTCTCCTTCTCGATCTTAGATTATAAATTTATCATGCTTCTTGAGTTGTTATTTGGTTTTAGTGTGTAAATTATTTTGTAATTAAATATATATTAAAATATTTTTTAGTCTCTTACTTGAATACATTAAAATTATTTAAAAAATATTAATTTTAAATTTTTTGAGTGAACAAACCTTCTAGAAAAATATCTAAAAATAAAATTTACTGCAAATAAGAATATAACTTCTTTTAAAGTAGTACATTAACTTAAATAAACCTTAATACAAAGCGGTGTTTATTTTTAAATAATTAAGGTAATTTTTTAAAAAATAAAAATTAAAACTACACTATTTTAGATAAAAAAAATAAAATCGACCAAATTAGATTTTATCTAATTTAATCAGGTGAATTGAATTATAAATTATCTCACCATCTATTCTAATTATATAAAAATAAAATTAAATCCAAGCTAAAATATGACGAGGGATTTCAAGTTAACAGATATTGCACCAATTTCTAAAACAACTGTGAAATTTGTAAGTTTATAAAGAAGTGGGAATTCCCTCATCATAGTGGACGGATCTGGGCACCTCGTTCTTTTTTCTTTTCCCTTGTTAAAAAAATTTGGGCGGTCTTCAGTTAACAATGAATGTTATCATATGCTTAGTGCGCAATGTATTCCGATATCACTATAATATAATTGGTTTAATCAATATAGAGTAGGGCGACGATTCAACAGCATCTTTTTTTTTTTTTAAATTCAATGGTCTTGATATTCTCAAGCCAAGCTATGTAATAATATATAAATAAGGCACATTGATAATTTGTTGCTAGGAGCATCAAGTTCCTCGATCGAGTGGGCTCGGAGTTTTGTAGGCATCGAACTTATTGGTTTATGCAAAAACGAAATGTTAATTGTTTATTTTGAGATGTGGTTCGGTCGAGGAAGGCATCGTCTTGCTGCAAAGCATTGCGCATTGCTTGTGAACTTCAATGGACATTACCCAGAGTTTACTAAAATTTGCTGAAGACTTTACACCCGGACAATAATTCATATCATTTTTTTTTTTAAAAAAAAAGCGACCATCATCACAGGATTTATAATTATGATATAATTATCGCACATAATCATGATCACCTGCGCAGCTCCATCATACGAGAAAAGTACTTAAAGCGCACAAATCCATCTCCACTCTTATCAAGCACGCCTGCAAGCCTCTGCTGCCTCTTGAAGTGCTGTCATTGCCAAGACAGTAGGAAACCAACTGTACTTGCTGTTCATATATAATCACAACCTAAAGAATTGCCTAGCTGGTTAATCGCCTAGCTCGTGAACGAAGAATCCCCAGCTCATGAATGGAGAAGAAGGGGGAGGGGAACGAAAACTTGGATATTAGCGGCAGGACCCCGGCAAGAAGAAGAAGAAACTTTCAAGAAACTAATAGGTATATATTCTTCTACTCTGTTAACACAAGAAAAGCTAATAGGTATATATTTCTTCTTCGATTGTGATTTCAATAAGAAAAAAGTTGCGAGTTCATATCTTTTGGATCCCAGCAACAGAATAAAATTAAAGCAAGGAAAGAAGATCTGTGAATCGAGGGGAAAACATTTAAGTTTTCTCCTCTTTGGAAACTCAAAGCCACGCAATTTTGAGAGGGACAAGAAGAGGATGAAGAGGGAGATGGCGATCCGGGTGGATTGTGTAGTGATCAACAGTTTTCTAGCAGCGAAGAATCTGTTTTGCAGCAATGGATTTTCAGTTGCTAATTTTAAACAAATGTACACATTCCATTGAAAAGTAAATTGTTCTGTTGCTGAAATCCCATGCTAAAAACCATAGGAGTGAGGGGTCATACTCCTGGAATGGCTTTGTGCATGCCTTTTAGGTCTTTGACCCAGTGGTTCAGCTCCTAGCTCCTCACAGGCACATGGGAGTGTCCATAAAAAAGCCATGAATTCAATTTTGAGTTAGATTGGCCGTGAGGAATGTGTTTTATGGTCAGGTTATAAATCACAACAGAGAGATTCTCTGGAATATTTGATGGAATGAACTCCAAAGTACATTGAAGTGGAGTTCAGTAGACAAGGGCATGATTGGTGATTAGTAATGTATTTTGTTTTTTAAAGTATTTTTTGTATTGAAATATATTAAAATAATATTTTTTATTTTTAAAAAATATTTTTAAAATTAATAAACCAAAACAATTCAAATCATGTAAAAAAATAATTTTTAATTAAAAAAATTAAATTCTAAAGACACCGTGCAAGGTAATTGTATCCGTCGAGCACTTGAAAAGGTTTAGGAGAGGATTCTCTATTTTTTACCGCCAGAAACAAGTAGAGCCCCAGTCATCGAGATAGTTGTCCTGCTGCATGTCAGGATCCAATGGAGAGCCCCAGACATCGAAATAGCATGTAAAAGCAGACATCTTTATTCCCCAAATCATCCACTTAGATCCATTCTGTAACTCAAAATTCCCTGAGCCTTGATAGGGTTCATAGAAACTTCCACTAATCCCTTCGTTAGGAGAATATGAATAAGTTCTCCATGCGTGTTAACATCTGGGCAAACAAGGATAAATGCTTTTCTTCGTCGCCCAACTTGTGTGGTTCTCAAATTATCGCAGTAATCTACTTGATAAGCTGGAACAATTTCACATCCACTCTGGGTGCTTTTAATTCAAGCATCCCAGAAAGTCACTTTGCTAAAGAACGGAAGTATATATGAATACATTAACGTATATCAGAGTCCACGGTTGGACTCCCTCGTCCTTTTCAAATAGAAGCCCTTTCCAAGGTTTAATATTGTTTTTACACAAGGAGTACACCTGTATTGGTTTTAACTGAGTCGTGGACAGATATACTTTCAGCTAAATTGGTAGAGATTATTTGGTAGTGTTGCAAAAACACCCGATTCATGGTTTAAAACGCAGTAAAATTCATAGACAAACAAACACTTGTGTTGCAAGAGTTTTTTATAGATGATTATTTTTTAAAATATTTTTTATTTAAAAATATATTAAAATAAAATTTTATAATTATTTTTAATATCAATATATTAAAATATTAAAAAATAATTTTATATAAAAAATAATATTTTTTCATAAAATGAAGTTTAATATATAATTTTAAACAGCGCTGATCTTATACAAATTACCATAGATGTGTTTTAAAAAAATGATTTTTCATGACCTCTAATTAAACCCATGTAATAACTTTTGAACAAGAAGTTTAAATTACTTGCACAAGTGGGTAATGAAATTTGCTGAGGGGGAGTTTGAAAGTCCTGCCAGTAATATGTTTTAGATTTGTTAAAATAATATATTTTAAATATTAGCAAATTAAAAACTTAAAAGAAATTTAAATTAAAAAATTACACTTTTAAAAAATATATACAAAATGGAAGGACAGTACAGGCCATTAAACACAAAGGGTCCACCACTGAACCGTCAAGATTGGTGCGAGGCGAGAAAAGAACAGAAGGGGTGGACTTTTAGCTCGAAACCAGAAGGAGTCAGAGGGAAAAGTGTCAGTTTTGGGAAAAGACACAGACCACCTTTGCAACGGACCCAGCCAAATCACCAAAGCCCATCCATTGTTCCTTATTGTTTCTTCCGAAAAAGACACTATCCACATTTATACTTTGTTTGAGTATGAGAAATCCAGAAGCAAGGAAAAACAAAAAGGTGGGAACTATGTTGTTTGTTTCCCCGAGGTCTTGATATTCTCGAGGTGGTAATAATATATAAATAGGGCATTATAATAATTTGTTGCTAGGAGCGTCAAGTTCCTCGAGCGAGTTGGCTAGGAATTTTGTAGCCAGGGAACTTGTTGGTTTATGCAAAAACGAAATGTTAATTGTTTATTTTGAGATGTGGCTCGGTTGAGGAAGACATCGGCTTGCTGGAAAGCATCGCTTGTGAACTTCAATGGACATCACCCAGACGTTACCAAAATTCGTGAAAGAACCTAATTACAGCAACATGTAATTAAATGTCAGTTGCGAAAATTGGGTGGTCTGCTAGCCCTCCATGTGTCAGAGGTGGATTGATGTGAATTTTTTTTCCTTCTTAAATTTAAAAGAAAATTTCAATTTAAGATTGAAGTTATAGGTTAATTGGTTTTAATTAATGTAACAAAAAAATAATTTAAATATAAAATAAATTCAATAATTTATAAAATAAATATTTATATTCACAGACTAATTAATATTCTAGCTATATCTATAAATTAAAACTTCTAGAAAATAGAATATTTTTTTATATTTTTTATTTGAGAAATTAAAATCGCAAACTTATCAATTACAAAAATAATTATAAGTCTGCTTGATTATTACTTATTGTTATTAGTTTATAATTATATGCCTACTTAGTAGATAAATTTTAAAAATCCTCAGAACTTGATTAAATTACGGTGTAGTTGTTGTTACTGAATTGTTGAATTTTTATTTATAATTTTTTAAAAAAATTAAATAGAAAAATTCAAGATAATTTTCATTAATTATTCATTTATTTTATTCAAAGTAACTTTATTTAAAGTAACTTGTGATAATTATTTACTCGATTTATTCAAGATAACTTTGAATAATTATTCACTCATGGTATTAAATAACCATCTACTTATTTTTTATTTCAAGAATCTTCCTAGCACGCAAACTTTTTATATATTTCATTTATCATTCTAATTCCGACTTTATCAAGTATAATTTGTTATCAAGCTAGGCATGTTTTTTCTCTTTTTATCAATCTCAGTAGATAACAAGGTCATACTCTTGGTATGGCTCTGTGCATGCCTTTTGGGTCTGACCCGATGGAGTTAGCTCCTAGCAACTTCCAAGCACATGGGAGTGTCCATAAAAAAGCCATGAATTCAATTGTGGTCAGGCTAAATCACCATAAAAAAGCCATGAATTCAATTGTGGTCAGGGTAAATCACAACAGAGATATTCTCTGGGACATTAATGGAATGAACTCCGAAGTGCACTGAAGAGGAGTTTATTAGACATGAGACCTCCTCCCACAGGGCACCATGCATAGTAACTGTAGCCTCCAAGCACTTGAAAGCATCAAGGAGAGGATTCTCAACCTTTATCTCCAGATACGGAGAGCCCCATTCATAGAAATAGTTCTCCTGCTGCATGTTAAAGCAAAGATCTTTATTCCCAAAACCATCCACTTGGACATATTCGCCTAACGCACAATCCCTACTAATCCCTTTGTAAGGAGAATATGAATAAGTTCTCCAGAAAAGGGCGTTAAGATCTGGGTAAACAGGAATAAATGCTTGTCTTCGCCGCACAACTTGTGGGGCTCTCAGATTATCGAAGTAATACTTAAGAAGTTAGAAGAATTTCACGTCCACTTCAGGTATTTTTAATTCAAGTATAAAGCTGCCCCCAAAAGCCACTTTGCTGGAGAACCAAAGCATATAAGAATACATTAACATGAGTCAAAGTCTACGGCTGGACTCCCTCGTCGTTTTCAAAAACAACCCCTTTCCACGGTTTTAGTATTATTTTTACTCAAGGAGTATACATCTCTCGGTAATTTTCCTAAGATGGTTTTAACTGACGTTTATATAAATACACTTCTATATATATATATATATATATATATACATATACATACATATTCAACCAGGCAGTTCACTGTGCTATTAATTTTTAAAAACACGATGCAAACTGTATTTAAAAAAATTTAAATTTTTTATTAAAAATTATTTTTTTATATTTTAAATTGTTTTGATATATTGATTTTAATTTATTTTTTTTAAAAAAAATATTATTTTAATAGATTTCAGTATAAAAAATACTTTAAAAGGTAATAAATATATTTTCAAACAGATTATACACAGTTTTTTGTTTACTCTGATCCATTTATTTTTACGGTAGAAATTGTTGTCCAGGCCAAAAAAACAATATAAAAAAAGTGTTTAGTGCAGAAGAACAATAGATTGTTAGAGGTGATATGGTATTACTGCCAAACATGCTAGAAGATGGTTTAAAATGTAACAAAATTCATACGCGAATGTGCATTTATTTTCTCGGAGTATTTTGAAATATAGTCGTTGTTATTTTTTAAAATATTTTTACTTATTAATTTTTTAAAATTAGTTTTAATTGAATCCAAAATAAATATATTTCTAGCTAAATTTTACATGGTTGGTTGGTTGTGCAGCCAACCTAGCGGTAGGGTGTCCTGTTAAACAACTTCTTAGAATTTAAAATTTAAAAATATAAATTTTTAATATAACTTGAAAATACAAGTACACTTCTACTTTTTTATTTAAGAATTTTTTTTTAATTTTTAATTAAATCAAAATCAATCCAAATAACTGATAACAATAAATAAAGAAATTTATTGAGAAAATACATAAAGATATTATCTGTGATATTATTTATTTTTAAAAATATTATTTATTTAAAAATATATTAAGATAATATTTTATTTATTGGTAATGTAAACACATAAAAATAATCTACATATAATAATTTTAAAATAAAAAAAATATTTGAAACACTGCCAACTACGTTGCCAAACATGATCCAAGTGAAAGGACAATACAAGCCATTAAACCGAAGGGTCCACCACTGAACGGTCAAGGTTGGTGGAACGCGAGAAAAGAACAGAAGGGGTGGACTCTTGCCACATACCCAAAAGGAGTCAGAGAGAAAAGTGTCTGTTTGGGAAAAGACACGGACAGCCTTTGCAATGGACCCAGCAAAATCACCATAGCCCATCAATTGTTCATTATCGTTTCTTCCGAAAACGACACTATCCACAGCATCGAGGATTGATATTTTATCGCATCTAAATTAAAATTTAAAGTTGTTTTTTATTTAAAAATATATTAAAATAATTATTTTTTATTGTTTTTAATATTTAAAAATATTTAAAACCTAAAATCGCTTCAAAAGTCAACTTGGGACATAGTTAACTTTAAATAGAAATTAATTTATATCAAAGAATAAAAAATAAAAAAACTTCACTGAGTTGATCAAAAATTTAAGTTAATATTAATTTTTTAAAAAATATTTTTATAATATAAAAGATATTTTTATTTTAAAAAATATTAAATTAATTTATAGTTATTGGTTATTGAGAGGTTTTAAAACCATAGATTCAAGTTTAATCCAATTGTTTTTTATTTTTATAAATTATCAAAACCTATTTATTTTCTAGAAAACATTATAAGGTTAAATTTGGATTCCTCGTCTCACCTAGCTAATCAAGTTTTTATTTTATTTTCTTAACCTAGATGTTTTGTTTGGATTTCAAGTTCTAGATTAGATGAATTAAGTTATATCAGATTTGTTGCTAGTAATCTCGCATTGTTGTTGAATATTAGTTTTACAATTTATCTTTCTTTGATGAATCTATTATTATAATTATTTATCTCATTATTCCATCTTTGAATTTCGATTTATAGATTATATATAAAAAAAGAGAATAGAATAATTATAGTATTTCACAGGCTGAGTTACGTCTCAAATTTCTCAACGAAATCTTGCTCCTGTAAGATATATTTACTTGCTATTTTTTTATAAAAAAAACATCGATGGAATTTATTTCAAAATCCTTTCCTTCATTTATAATAGCTTAGTGTGATGAAGTTTGGAAAAACAGTTAAAATCATGTGTTTTAAAAATTTAAAATTTTATTATTATTTATTTTATATTTTTAGATTATCTTGATATAATATCTTTAAAAATAATTTTAAAAAATAAAAAATATTATTTTAATATATTTTTAAATAAAAAATATTTTAAATATAATCATTATCATGACCTCAAATAAACTGTCACGCAAGCTGAAGGTGTTTCTCCGTTAATAAATGGACTTACATTTCTGAACCATGGAAGCTAAATTACTGTTGCTGTGAAATCTTAGAAGTACAAAGTGGGACCCTAGCCATAGTAGCAGGTGCTGTAGGGTCCAGGGCACACTAAACTCATGCAACCTCTACGACGCTCTGTGACCCCAACTTTCTTCGATTTTTTTATTGTTTCAAGTTTGATACTGCCAGAGCCAGTCATCGATGGCATACTCTACTTATTTTAGCCTGCCATATCCCTGTTTGATCGTAGCCAATTGTACCAAATACACTAGACTTCTACCTTTCCTTCTTCGCTACATTCTCTGCTGAAGGAAAAGAGGGAAAAAAGCTTGAGAAAATGGGAACATTTCCGTGCTTTTTTCTTTTACTAGTACTATTGTTCGCTCCTTGCAGTGGATACAGTGATCTTGAAGTCCTCTTGAAGCTGAAAACCTCCATGTGTGGACATAATGGCACTGGCCTTCAAGATTGGGTGGCTTCTCCAGCATCTCCCACAGCTCATTGTTACTTCTCTGGAGTCATGTGTGACGAGAACTCGCGTGTGGTGTCTCTAAACTTGTCGTTTAGACATCTTCCTGGTTTAATTCCTCCAGAGATTGGGCTGCTGAACAAGCTTGTGAATCTTACCCTGTCAGGTAATAATCTCACGGGGGCGTTTCCAGTGGAGATGGCCATGCTGACATCTCTCAGGATTTTGAATATTTCCAACAATGTTATTGCTGGGAATTTCCCCGGAAAAATCACTCTTGGCATGGCACAGCTTGAGGTTCTTGATGTTTACAACAACAATTTTACGGGTGCATTGCCAACTGAAATTGTAAAGCTGAAAAATCTCAAGCATGTTCATCTTGGAGGGAATTTCTTTTCTGGTACAATACCGGAGGAGTACTCGGAGATTTTGAGCTTGGAGTACTTGGGCTTGAATGGTAATGCGCTTTCAGGAAAAGTACCTTCAAGCTTGTCTAGGTTGAAGAATCTTAAGAGCTTGTGCGTCGGGTACTTCAACCGTTATGAGGGGAGTATTCCACCTGAATTTGGGTTATTAAGTAATCTTGAACTTCTTGACATGGCTTCCTGTAACCTTGACGGTGAGATTCCTTCCACTTTAGGTCAATTAACCCATCTGCATTCGTTGTTTCTTCAAGTCAATAATCTCACTGGCCATATCCCTCCTGAATTATCTGGTCTGATTAGCTTGAAATCACTGGATCTTTCGATAAACAACCTCACTGGGGAGATACCGGAGAGTTTTTCAGATTTGAAAGACATAGAACTGGTCAATCTCTTTCAAAACAAGCTGCACGGTCCAATCCCAGAGTTTTTTGGTGATTTTCCGAACCTCGAGGTGCTTCAGGTTTGGGGCAACAACTTCACTTTTGAGCTTCCTCAAAATCTTGGCCGGAATGGGAAGCTGATGATCCTGGATGTGTCTATAAATCACTTAACTGGATTGGTTCCGAGGGATTTATGCAAAGGAGGGAAATTGACGACGTTGATTCTCATGAACAATTTCTTCCTTGGATCGCTTCCTGATGAAATTGGCCAGTGCAAGTCCTTGATCAAAATCCGAATAATGAATAATATGTTTTCAGGAACTATACCTGCTGGGATGTTTAATTTGCCTATGGCGACACTTGTTGAGTTGAGCAATAACTTTTTCTCTGGCGAGCTTCCACCAGAGATTTCAGGAGATGCACTAGGCCTTTTATCAGTTTCTAACAATCGGATCACAGGTAAAATCCCGCCTGCTATTGGGAATCTGAAGAATTTGCAGACTCTGTTGCTGGACACGAACAGACTTTCTGGCGAAATTCCTGAAGAAATCTGCGGAATGAAGTTCCTCACCAAGATCGACATCCGTGCTAACAACATCAGAGGTGAAATCCCAGCTTCTATTTTCCAATGCACGTCACTTACATCCATTGATTTCAGTCAAAACAGCCTCAGTGGGGGGATTCCCAAGACGATTGCCAAACTGAAAGATTTGAGCTTTCTTGATCTCTCTCGAAACCAACTCACTGGTCAGCTACCAGTTGATTTTGGATACATGAGAAGCCTTACATCCCTTAATCTCTCATACAACAATTTATTTGGCAGGATCCCTTCTGCGGGCCAATTCCTGGCGTTCAATGACAGTTCATTTCTCGGAAATCCAAATCTCTGTGCAGCGAGAAATGATACTTGCTCATTTGGTGATCGTGGCCGTAGGGGGTCTTTTAGTACTTCAAAGCTAATAATCACTGTCATTGCACTCGTCACTGTTTTGCTGTTAATAGTTGTGACGGTTTACAGATTGAGAAAGAAGAGGCTGCAGAAATCACGGGCCTGGAAGCTCACTGCATTCCAAAGGCTCGACTTCAAGGCAGAGGACGTGCTTGAGTGCTTGAAAGAGGAGAACATTATAGGCAAAGGTGGTGCTGGTATTGTCTACCGTGGGTCTATGCCAGAGGGTGTTGATCATGTAGCTATCAAACGACTTGTTGGTCGAGGCAGCGGAAGAAGTGATCATGGCTTCTCGGCTGAGATTCAAACTCTTGGAAGAATCAGGCACCGAAATATTGTAAGGCTGTTGGGATACGTATCGAATAAGGATACGAACTTGCTGTTGTATGAATACATGCCTAATGGAAGCCTAGGGGAGCTTTTGCATGGTTCAAAGGGAGGCCATTTGCAGTGGGAGACTAGATACAGAATTGCTGTGGAGGCTGCTAAGGGACTCTGTTATCTTCACCACGATTGCTCGCCTTTGATTATACATAGGGATGTTAAGTCCAATAACATATTACTTGATTCCGATTTTGAGGCTCATGTTGCAGATTTTGGTCTGGCCAAGTTCTTACAAGATGCAGGTTCATCAGAGTGCATGTCCTCCGTTGCTGGTTCTTATGGTTACATTGCTCCAGGTCCGTGATGTTCTTAATTAAATTACTGGTTCTCTTGCTTTATTAGCTTATTATGCGTGTTGTGTTATTATGCATGTTTTGACACCATTGCCTGTAGATCCAACAGTTGAGATTTTTCCTGTAGGTCATTGGAGAAAAGATTCAGTAAGATTGAACACAATTGTTTATGTTCATTTACAATGGTCACAGCTTTTAGACAAGCCTTTTGAATTCAATGCAACTACCTAAGATTTGGAGTAAAGGCTCCTTTACTAACATCTCTGATTGGTTTGATGTGCTACAGAGTACGCATACACACTGAAAGTGGACGAAAAGAGCGATGTTTATAGTTTTGGTGTTGTGCTGCTGGAGCTGATAGCTGGGAGAAAGCCAGTCGGGGAGTTTGGAGATGGGGTGGACATCGTGATGTGGGTCAGTAAGACCACATCAGAACTCTCTCAGCCATACGATGCAGCTACAGTCTTGGCAGTTGTGGACCCCAGGCTTAGTGGGTACCCACTTGCAGGTGTCATTCACTTGTTTAAGATAGCTATGCTGTGTGTTAAAGATGAGAGCTCAGCCAGGCCCACCATGAGGGAAGTTGTTCACATGCTCACCAATCCTCCACAATCTGCCCCCAGCCTCCTTACGCTTTAGACTTATCTTGATGCGCATGCGCCTCGACCCTTGACTAATGTTTTCTGGACGAATAAAAGCATATAACCAAATTGTAATAATCTTGTGGCGAAATGGTCGGTAACACGGATCTCGCTGGTGTAAAAATTTCATGTTATGTATCGTTGTTTGCTGATTTTCTGTGCTTCGCTGGGTTATGAGTTGATTTATTGGGTCATTTGAGTTTGATTGGTTAATGTTTATTCTGATTTTTTTTAAAAAAAAAACATGGCCTTTTAAAGGTTAGGACACGCACGTCTTCTAAAGAGTTTTGGGCCCTCAGAAGAAAGCTCATTGGGTCTACAATGTTGTTGGTATCAACGGAGTGGTCTCTTGATTAGGGTTTTTTGAGAGATTCGGAACGTAGCTGAAGAATTCATCTCTTCGGGGATCCAATTGAGGAGCCGGTGGATTAAGATCTGCATGAGCTGACGAGCTGGAGTTGGGATGGGAATTGGGCCGCAGTCTAGTCTGGCGAGTGAGCTTCATACTCGTTCAAAATCAGGCCTTTTCCTCTTCTTATGCTCTAGGAGAATTGTAACCAGGATCAACGAGGCATGGACAATCAACTAGTTTCTGGAAACGAAAAACAATGATGATGTGAGGTTTGGAATTGAGATCAAGTGAAACTATCAAAATGATTAGGAGAATCGTGCCTTTTTTATTTCAGGGCTCAACAATTAATAGGATCATATTTAAAAAAAAAATAATTTGTATTTAAAAATACATTAAAATAATATATTTTTTTATTTTTAAAAATTTATTTTTAACATTAAAATGAGTTAAAATAATCTAAAAACAATCAATTTGAAAAGAAAAAAAAAGGTAAACTTTCTTAAAAGTATTTTTAAAACATAAAAAAACAATTGGAGGAATTTTTTTATATATTCAAGGCAGATGGATTGGAACTTAGGGCTAATGAGGGGGATGCGCACCTTCCCTCGATGTCTATTTCTAATTCGCATGTCAAGTTAGATACATCAAGCAACCCGTAATCAAATAAAAAGAGGCTGAAATGACCCTATTGTCAATGAGTTGAAGCTTGACTGAACATCCTTGCAGCGTTGAGTTTTGAATATGATACGAGCTGGGAAAAAAAGAAGTTGCGTAATGATTATGTCGACATTGAGAATCGTTGACTGAAATAATCAGTTTTGACTTGGGATTCTAATAGCCTTCTAAGAGGACGTGATCAACCTATGATCTAGTGAATAACTTATTCGTGGGTTTGAACAAGAGAACATTCTTCAGCGGCTCCCTGCCGATTTATCCCCCAATGTCGTCGAATTAACCACTAACCAATACTATTCTTTCTTTTTCTTTAAACCACGTTATATTATTCTTGCAGTGAATAACGCGCTCCCTCGGGAGTCAAGATTCAAATAGATTGCATGTTTCGTGGTGTGTGCATATTGTTTTTTTTTTAATTGTTTAAAAATATATTAAAATGATATAAATATATATTAATTTAAAATTTAAAATATAATAGAATCAGAGTAGCATATGCTTTCAAAGCTAGCTTAGTTATATTTCTTCAAAAAAACAAGAGAGGTGGGTATTAAGCTTGAGTATATTATTTTAAAACTCGAATTAATTTTGATTTGAATTCAGCTAATTCAAGTGGTGGATCAATACAAGTTTAAAAAATAATTAATTTAATTAAAAGTTTAACCAATCTAATTCAATCAATACTCTAATTTAATTAAAACCTAATTATTAATATTTTAATACTTTTTTAAAAAAACCTAGAGTTAGTCAAAACCTATCCTCCTATCACATAATCCAAATTTCACTTCAATCCATCTTGAGTTAGATTTTAAATTTATAATGTATTTTTAAATTTTTAAAATTTACCTAAATATATAGACGTGCAGGTATGTATATAAAAGAAGAAAAACCCCATTAAATTTTAATAATATTATTATTGTTGTTATTGTTATTATGATAAAAAAAAATTTAATATATGTTAAATCTAACATATCTATAAATAATATTACACCTAAAACTCCTTCCCCGCATTAATAACAAAAAAAAAACAAAATTTGAGTGAAAAAAAGTCTATAATTAATAAAAAAAACTGATCCTAGAAACAAATAAAAAAGGGAATATATATACGTCTATGATTAATAAAAAAAGTGATCTTGGAGACAAATAAAAAAGGGAATGTATATATATATATATAAAAGAACTAGAACTATTATAAAACCCAAACAGGTTATGAACTCAAACCCTCATGTATTCAAATTGTTTGGTTTTGTGAGATATTTTAGGTATTAGTTTCCATTAGGAGTCAAAAACAAACCCATTTAATCTCCATGCCTTTGCCCGCACGATGACTTTACACGATACATTTAACTTCCTTGATATGATCTAGGTAAGGTTGGTTACGTGTATTTTTTATGAAATAATTTAATGATACATAACATGGCCTTTGCTATTTCCATGGATCCCACTTTGTTTTATGCCTTCCTGGCACCTTAGGACATGAATATGTTGTCCAACTAGCCTCGGAGAAGTGTGAGCTACATGAGCATCTTTAATTCACTACTCACACCCTTTTATTTTCCTCTTTTTTTTTGTTTATCAAGCAATACCTATTTCTTTTTCTCTTCCTTTTTTTTTTCCTATAATAATAGCCTAGGTTTTCGGTTGTGTTTGTTTTTGTAATAAAAGATGTTTTTACTTGATTACATCTTCAAATGTTATTTGATTATAAAAAAGAATTTGTAAAACTCTGTAAATATTTAAATTATAAAAATATAAATTAATAATTTCTCAAATCAAAACTTAAAAATTATAACGATATTAAATACACACTAATTGCAATTATGACTTGCAGAAAGGTGGAGCGACATGGAACGGAAGGAGCCATGGTGCTCGGCCAGCCCAGAATGAAGAAACAAAATATAAAGGTGTAATAATTAATCCTTGCTTATTTTCATAGCTACTTTTGTTGTCATTGCCTAGGTTAATGATCTTCAGATTTCACGTCACATACCTACGAAGTGGAAGGTCATCTAATCTCTACCCTACCAAAATCCTGTCTGCAGAAACTAGATCCGTGCTTTGTGTCCTATAAAAAACTTAAATTAGTAGCCGGCATTCGATTCAGAGTCATCTCAACAGGCCCAAAAAAAAGGTGTTTTTCTCAAAGTGTTTCCCTTTTCTTGTTTTTCTTTTTGAGATACATATGGTTCTTCAATTTCTTTTTATTTAGTTATTATTGCACGAGTCAAATTTCACTTTTAATCCTTGAATGTATCAGGACTGTAACGTTTAAACTTTAAACAAGTTAGGCTTTGAATTGACCGAGAGTCTCGAACCAATTTGTCAAGGTTGGTTTGAGTTTAACATGGCTGTTTTTATTTATTGTATTTTGTTCTTTTTAACAGCCTTTTGTAATGGTTGACGTTTTCTATATAACAAAAGTACATGGATTAAGAAAACAAACTTGCTGGTGTCCAAATTCGAAGTGAAAGAGGCATATATCAATGTCAAACATGCTAGGTTAAGCATCTTGGGCCCTCAAATAGATGGATTTTCATTTTCACTCGACACATGGTGGGGCTTTCAAGTTTCACCAGCATTAGCATGCAGAGCACATGGAGTCCTTTGCTCGGTTTTCATGACCTTGGTGCACAAAACCCCCCCCTCTTAACATCATCAATCGTGCAGACCACAAGTGACTGATAGAGGGACACAATTGACAGAGACAACGATGTGCCTCCTCTCAATTTTCTGCTTCTGCACTTGTCCATTTCCTTTCCTCGGATCACATCATGCATAGCACACCCGATGTGAGTTGATGTTAGCAAGTTTACGTTAAAGCAGTATTCGGAATTGTTATTTTTTTTAAAAAATTATTAAAATAATTTTTACTTTTATTTTTAATATTAACATGTTAAGAGGGTCTAAAATCTTAAAAAAATAGAATTAAAATTTTATAAAATTTTAAAAATATTTTTTAAATATAAAAATAGGCACACACTTAAACAACTTATTATCTTGAAAATTGATTAAAAAAAAACAACACTTATCGTTATACTAAACTTCATTTTAGCCTTCAAAGTGTTATAATTTTCACTTTCACTTCTATACTTAAAATTTTCCTAGTTCAACTTCATTATAGTACATAGAATAAAACAACACTTATCTCTGGAATAAACTATACTTGGTCCTGTAGATTTTATAATGTTTTGTTTTGATTTCTATACTTCAACTTCATTATGGTGTCTAGAAATTTCTAACATGGCATTTGTCATTAGGGCATGAATATAACATCCAACATGGTGAGTATATTGTATATCAGAAGCAGCATGTTGATTTTACTGTGCAAGCTAGATGAAATATAGCTAGCATTTAATTAAAAAATAACCAGTCACTCGTATTATCATCAAGCTTGTAATAATGGATGTAGTTGTATAATTGCTCCCGTCAAATTGCTAAAAATGGCCAAATCTTTATCTTTTTTCTCGCCATTTCATCTTAAAATCACAACAAGTAGCAGTGGCGGAGCCAAAACGAGGATTAAGGGGGCAATTGCCCCCTTAATTTTTTTTTTAAAATATATTTTATATTAAAATTTTAATTTAATATTTTTTTAATTACTGGTTCTACATCTTTTTCTTCTATAGTTTAAATTATTAATTGATCAAATAAGTAACCTTTTATACTTCATCTTTAATATTTTAGATGAGTTTTATTTATTTTTTTATTTATATCATTATTTAATCTTAATTTTATTCTTTAATAATATGATAATTCATGTGCCTGTTAAATTAATATGTTTGTGTATAATATTATATATATATAT
>SRLM01000100.1:1129738-1165814 GCA_015708895.1 Populus ilicifolia
TTTTTTTTTATTTTAAAACTATTTTTAAATTAATTTTATCTGATATGAGTTAGTACATGAATTTTAAATTAATTTCTCTATATAAAACACATATTTATATAATATATAATATTAAATATTAAATATTTATAATTTATTTTTTTATTTAAATTTTTTTAGCTACACCAATGACAAGTAACACTATTTTAAGACCTTGAAATTAAAAAATGAAGAACATGTTTTTTTTTAAAAAAAAATAACACACCATCTGTGTTCTCATGATAAATAATTGCTGCTGTTAAATAGCTTTAAAGGGTCAAATAGAATATCCATTTTTATTTCAAGCATTTATCTTTCTCTTGCCCTCTCGTCTTGAAATCACAAACAACTGATACTACTCTGAAACCCTTAAAACAAACAATAATTTTTTATTTTTTTAAAAAAACCCATTTTTTATTTTCTTGCAGCCAACTATTTAACAACAAAAGGCGTGTTGAACTTATTTCAACATTAAACATTAAAAACACCCAATTAAAACGTTGTAAAAATGAGATTAAAATATAGTTTAGTGGAGTGCTTACGTGTTGATAAAATGTATACAAAGGACATTCCGTATAAGAAATTAAAACAAGCTTCCATCGTCACCGCTTGACCAGACGAGCTGCCTGGCCCGGTCACTAATAAACCGGACCTGCTCGAAGACGTACGGTTCCATCGCACGCATCGCACGTGCATTTACCCAACTTTGAGCTAAAACCAACCAGAAAATTAAATAAAATAATTTTCAAAATTTAAAAGAAAAAACACAAACTCGAAGAACGACATGACTCTTCTGCCCTGTCCTCTCTCCTCTCTCTCTCAGTGGTAACCTCAAAGAGAACAGCAAGGCGAGGGTTTTATTTATGTTAGAAACCTTAGAAAATAAAGACAAAACACTTCCGTTTTAGGGAGAGAGAAAGTTAAAAGAGAGATAATTTTTTAGAGAGAGAAACACACTAAAAAAGTTCGAGTATTGGAGCCGTGTCACTCACCAGCTAGGGTTTTAATTTCATTTTCTCCTTGTATTAATTTATAATCAAGGTAAAAAACTCTTTATTAATTTATTTTTGAAAATTTAGTTGTTTTTCTTTTGTTTTTAACCCATTTCCATTTATGAGATTTATTGTTATTTAATTACATACCGATTAGCATTAATCAGGATAATCTTAATTTAGTTCACAAAACCTCCTTAAGTTTACTCCATATCTTTTAATATTAAGCAATAAAAAAAACCTATGG
This sequence comes from Populus ilicifolia, assembly GCA_015708895.1. Classification (NCBI taxonomy): domain Eukaryota; kingdom Viridiplantae; phylum Streptophyta; class Magnoliopsida; order Malpighiales; family Salicaceae; genus Populus; species Populus ilicifolia. The sequence continues at coordinate 1,130,996 of SRLM01000100.1, forward strand.
TTTTCTTTTGATTTCTTCCATTTTTGGTGTTTTGAATTCTAGGGTTTGATCTTCTCTCATTGCCGTTACTGGGTTTTTGAAATGTTGTGGCTGAAATTGATGGAAAAGTACGTTGTTTTCTATTGTTTCGAGCTGATTGTCATTGAAATTTGTTTTTTTTTCCTATTCAATTAGTGGGTTTTCATTTTATCGTTCCTTTCTCTGATTATGAGTCTATCGGTTTTGAAACGGTGTGTAATTGGTGGATGCTTTGCAAAAGCTTTCTTTAGATAGTATTACTATTGGTTTTAGGGTTTGCCATTGTTTTCCTGTTGTTGTTGCTTGTCATCAAGTTCATATACTGAATATTTTATGTTTTCTACATCAGTAGGTTTATGTGATCAGTTCTATCACTTGTGTTTTTATTGGAAATGCTGTTAGTGTGTTCTCTTTGCAAGTGTTGGTGAAGGGACTCCGGTATATGTTGAACATGATTCTCTATCTGATCTGTGCACATGAAGCAAATTGTGATACAGCGGTGCTGGTCATAAAATTGTGTTTCTGTTATGCTTCATGAAATACATGCATACCACATGCTAGTTGTGGTGACATATGCCAAGCATAACGTAAAGTATGCTAAGCATGTCATGCATTGAATTCTCTTTCCTGGTTAGGCATTTGAAAAAGGCTGGTCTGTGCCAAGGACATACGAAAGTAACCATGCGTGCTATTCATAAAGCAATGATGAGTCGATCGATTTTGTGTAGTTCAGTGGTGTTTTTTACCTGTATGTTTGGATCTTATAAAATGTTTATTCGATGAATGTGTTTCTCGAAGTAAAAACAGTGCAAGAAAGTACCTCCTTAATAACCTTGTAATCTTTTGTTTCGTGCTAATTTTGGGTGCGCGATGAAAGAAGATAATGGTGCCTTACCTTTACAACTGCTATGCGCTTTCTGCTTATTGTTCTGATGCTCTGGTGCAAGTCTCCTAGTGTTGGGACAGTAACAAAATACTTATTTGGGAGTGGTGAGTGACCCAGCGCTACCAAATTCAGCATTAAAAATGGTCAACTGTTTTATTCCACCCTGCACAAACAACACCTATCAGTTTGAGATTCCAAATTTAAACTAATTATGTGATTTTCCATTATTTGTCCCATGATTACTAGTCTAAAACTTGTCAGATTCCATGCAATCTACCAGCCCCATGTTCTAGTGTACCATATAACCTGTGTTAGAGGAGGAGGCAAGTATTTGCGAAATTTGATAATGGAATTTATACTCAACATGGAAGGCCAATTAACTTTCCCTTTTTGTCTTGTTGTTCTCAGTGGGTAACCATTTACCGTTTCTTTTACATCCCTGCTTCCATTCTCTATGAATAAGAGTATTTTGAGCCAAGGGCGAATTATCCTTGACACATGCTTTGGATGTCCTCGAATTTATATTATCTATTTTTTCTGGTTTCTACTTACACTGGATGTTCTGTAATGAGTGATTTAGCCCATGTCATGTGTTTATGTGGTTTTAGTTAGTCTTCGTTTAGTTTCTGTGTACATGTTTTTTAATGAGTTCTAATGTGAAGTACAATAAGTGTTTGTCAGCTAATATATACTGTCTCAAACTATCTGCTAAGGAATTCTATTTTGTTTGTTTTGCAGGAAATCCTGCAAAAAGTTCTAAAAGCTACTGAGGCACTTGATGGAAAAGAGCAGATTATTATGCCACAAGGACTTCTTCAATGCTTGGAAGTGCATGTAATTCATTATGACTCTCGAAGATTTCTTTACACTGGCTGAGATGAAGGATGGGCTCACAGCCCCATCACGAGTCCATGAGTTGGTTGCTGTAATGAAGAAGGAGAAATTTACTGTTGTGAAAAACATTGGAGATGCAACCAGGCAATGGGCAGCTGTTGCAAGCACAGTTGCTGCTACAGAGAATAAAGATTGTCTTGATCTTTTTATTAACTTAGATGGGCTGTTGTTTTTTGATAGATGGTTAAAGCTTGCACAGAAGTTCAGTAATGAAACAGGTGAAGGCTCTGTAGAAGAGTCAATTACTGCATTGTTAAGAGCGCTGGAAAAGCTGCAAATAGACAAGGAGAGGTCTGTTACTTCAGGGGTCTGGGACACTGTTAATAATTTACTTGACCACAATAGTTCTCGGGTTCAGGATAGGGCAAGGGCACTGTTCAATAGCTGGAAGCCTGGTGAGGTTAGTGATGCAATTAACCATGATGTTCAGAGCGTTGGGGCATTTGATAATGTCGGAATGGAAGACAGTAACACTGGCAAAACTGAATGTGTTGTTCTTGATGTTACCCTTTCAAACAGGAGGGCTGATGTAGAAAACAATGCTGCAGAACAAACCAGGGATGAAAGTTTGCAATCAAGAAGCTCAAATTGTCTTCCAGCAGAAAGCACCCAGGATGTACTAATTCAAACAAATGATTGTGATCATCAAAATTTAGACCATAGAAATTTGGAGAATAGAACACAAGATCCTGTCACCACCTCTGTGGATAGATCATTAGATCCCCGTTCCCCCTCTGTTGTGTCAACATCTGACCAGGAAAGCCCACCATTCAAAGAAAAATCCCAAGTGAGTAGTACTGTAGAAGGGGCTGCTTCTACTGAGATGCATAGTTTAGCAGTTCCAAAGGGACACACAGCTGAACCAGACTCAGAAGCTCCAAAGATGCTTACTGATAAATCAGCTGCCTCTAGTAATGGGGAAGCTGCAGTTATTTCCTTGAGTAATGTTGCTGGAAATGCTCAGGAAATTGTGACAGGATCGGTTTTGCAAAATAATATTGACACCAAAGAGGATAATTGCTGTACTAGTGCATCTGCTGATGTGGCTGCACCTTTATCTACATCAAAGGCTGGGACAGATGAAGTGGAGAATAGAAATCAATGTCAAACACTGATGTTTAATTCTACTGCCAGAGATGGTGAATTTTCTCCTGACCCTTCACAGCTCCTGTCTGGCAACAAGAGTGTGTTGGAAAAACTTGACAATTTAGGGAGTCTATATCCACGGATGGAAGACATTGCCAGTGATGATGATAGAGAACATGGCAGTGATGGAGCTGAGGATAATTCTGATTTCTCTAAACCAACCACAGATAAACATAGTCCAGATTTGATTGACAGAAAAAGATCTAATATTGAGCTTGAGTATGGCATAGTCGATGCTCTTGAAGTTGCTCGACAAGTTGCTCAAGAAGTGGAGAGAGAAGTAGATTTCAGAGAACAATCCTGTAGCTCATCTTCTGAGAAACTCATGGAAAGTGGTATTAAGCAGCCAGGTAGCCCAGACTCCATAAATGCAAAACAGGACCTATCCACTGAGATCCCTCCAGAAAATGTGCCAACCAGACAAAATCAGCCTTTTGAGACACATGCTGAACAAGAGGGGCGCATGATTGATTCAAATAATCTGGAAAATGAAGCAGAGAATAGCATGCATGACCCGGAGTTCTCTAAGGTTACTGAAGTGGCCCAAGAACCAGAAGTTAACACAGAGAGAGGTCTTTGTGATTTTGATCTGAATGAAGAAGTCTGTTCTGATGACATGGATCGTCCTGTGAATACCATCTCCACCCCAATTTCTGTTGTTTCAGCTTCAAGACCTGCAGCAGCTTCTGGATCACCTGTAGCCCCTTTGCGGTTTGAGGGGACTCTTGGATGGAGAGGTTCTGCAGCTACCAGTGCTTTTCGTCCAGCTTCCCCACGCAAGACTTCTGATGGGGACAAGACACTTGAGACTGGGGGTAGCGGCAACAGTTCAAAACAAAGGCGGGTTTGCTTTGATATTGATCTCAATGTGGCTGGGGGTGGAGAGGAGAAGGTCATGGATTTGATTTCATCAAGACAAATGCCAGTCTCATCAGGCTTCCATTCTGGAGAATCTTCTTTGGAAGTGGATTCAAGAAGACAAGAGAGACCCAACCTGGATTTAAATCGTACCAGCAATGATGGTGATGCTACACCGACAGATTTGAGATTGGAGGGACGGCTCTTTTACCAGTGGAATGGCCATCGCAGTCCATCTCCTGCTTTGTCATCATCTTCAAGGCAGCCTTCAATGAGGAACTTTGATTTGAATGACAGTCCTTTCTTTCAGAACGACTCCTTGGATCAAGGGCTCTATCATAGCAAGACATCCCAAACCACAAGTGCTTATGGAGGACCTAAACCAGGTGATCCTGTTATTTCTATCATGGGTACTAGAGTAGAAGTGGGTAGTAGAATGGAAATTGACAGTAAGGGTTTTATTCCTCGGACTCCATCCATGCCAAATGGCAAGCCTCTGGAACATGCAATGGACGCTAATCTTACAAGAATGGGAGCTGTTTTGGGTATGGTCCCCTCTGTGTCATACACGCACTCTCCTGTTTTCGGGTTCAATGCACGGGCAACAGCACCTGCCATGCCCATCTCTTCGGCCATGTATGGCCCTACTGGCTCAATCCCTTATATGGTGGATTCAAGAGGAGCCCCTGTCATTCCTCAAATAATGGGCTCTTCACCAGCTGTTCCTCCTTATTCCCAGCAACCGTTCATCATGAGCATGAGCGGAGCACCCCTGGGTTTAAATGGTGCTGGGCGCTCACGGCCTAGCTTTGACTTAAATTCTGGTTTTACGATGGAAGGGGGAAGCATAGGTGGTTTGCGGCAGCTACTCATGCCTGGCCAAGGCAGCTCACAGCCTTCTTCAAGCTCTGGGGTGGGTGGGAAAAGGAAGGAACCGGATACCGGGTGGGAACCAGCTTGATCTTTACAAGATAAGCATCCTCAACCTTCACGGAGATAGAAACTTCCTCATTGTCAGCATGCGGACTCCTGGAATCAGTTGATAAGTCTGATCAAGTTGGTTCATACTTGGATTGCAAACGATAATCCAGCATCCTAAGCTGATTGACCTAAGTGAGGGAAGCAGAATAAAACCGGGGGCATTGTGAATGTAAAATGATTCATGAGATTAATAGCTGAAGCAGGAGAAAAAAAGAAGATTAGGGTTTTTATTTGTTCTTCATTTTGGTTTAGTTTCTTACTTCTCTTTTCTGTGTTTTATAGAAGGCAATTGCAATCATAGAAACTTTGGTACATGTAGCTATAATTTATCTTCGTCACATAGCACAGAAATTTAAAGGAACTAATTGTCTTTAGCTTCATTTTTTGAAGTTTCTTTTTCCTTTTTTTTTATATATATATTTTCAAGTTCTCTTGTGTAGAAGGGCGTATATTTAATTTCAGCAGTTTACTATTCCCTGTTTTGACGAAATTTAAAGGAACAGAATCGAAGGGTACGTGAATTCTTTGCTGATTTTCTATTGCAGAATGGTGCGTGCATCTGAGGCCCAGATTAGTGAATTACATAAATCTCTTTATGAAGATCTGTGAAAGCCCCAAATGGATTGTGGAGGTGTCAACTAGCAGCGTTCTTGGAGGAAACAAACTAGCAGCTTCCGTTGATTAATCAAAGCCAAGCAACGCAATATTATGAGCTCAAAAACAGAAAGCCCTCGAGGCCACAAATAGTTAAGACTCAAGGCACGCAGCAAGTTTAGTTCTCAGCGGTCGGTATAAGTCACAGTTTAGAAAGATGAACTAAAAATTTTAGTTTTTTTTTTTGTGAAAAAAAAATAAATCAAAACAATGTTTTAATCAAAAAAAGTAATTTTTTTTCTTAAAAAAAAATTAACGTATTGAGAAGCAAGTTTCGCCTATATCAGAACTAGTTGCGGACCTGTGGTCTAGAGACCTTGTAATTCCTGATCCCACGAAAACCCATTAAAAATTCAAATAGAAGAGAAGGTAATACTGACAACAAACCTTGTCAACTGGCTGCTCGCTAGATTTTTTTATTTTTTTAGCAAGCATTTCCTGTATTATAAGGTTAGTTGAGTTCCATTGTATCAAAGATGATGATCAAGAAACCAAACTCAAATCAGGAGGAGCAGTTAGGCCCAGAGACCAATCGATACCACAAGGCAGCATAATAGATCAAAACTTTGTGGGCCAAATACCGACCCCGGAAAACATTTGTTATTGGGTCTCGAAACCCCCTAGTAATTATACAGGAAAAAAAACGGGATGGAAATTTAAAACATCGGGGGAGATAATGAACGCGTCCTTTGCAAGGATGCTTTCACATGCGCACCATCATCGGTTACTGCCTGCCTCTTTTACTCTAAAGTCGGCAGCTAAAGGATAGAACCTTCATAATATAGAGGTAAATGACCACATAATTTGATGGCCGACTTGATAGTGCTACCTGCGCTTATACCTGAAAAAAGAAAATGGGTATCGATGAGTATCGAGTTCCAGTACTTGGAATGATCAAAAAAGAATATTATTTTAATACTTGTAGGTAAAAATTCTGAGATTATTATTCTGGAATGTCCTCTCTAAAGCAATCCATAACATCTAAAGTTCAATTTTTGAGAATTTCATCAATGCAAGTATCTTTGCTAGCATCGGGAAGTGGCAAATCAGAAATCTATCACTGAGATTAAAGCTGCAGTAATAATGCATTATATGACAACGCAGGTAGCATTGCGTATTTTATGGTTGGGAATCTTAGGGTGGTGTAAGCTCCAAGAGTACTTTCATTCACACAACATAGGGCATCCATGGCATCACATACATAACGCTTGTGCAAATATTACAGACCTGTGTTATGTGGTAAACTATTAGTGAGTCGCCCTACAGTTAACTGCAAGAGATATTATGCTGAGGCTTAACCAAGACAACCTATTTATCTAGCCTGCGTTGATTGAGATATGTCTCCTGTAGCTTTGATTCTATGCTATAAGACAGTATGTAGGAGATCTAGAAACATAAAAGCCAAGAAAAGAAGAAATATTAAGCTGATTCATACCTTGATTTGCTTTTGAATGAATTCTTGGACTTCCTGTTTCCTGTTCCGCTACTTCTTCTCTTCTGCCTTTTCTCACTCATATCGCTCTGGAATAACTCCTGCATTTCTTCTGTCCTTGATTGAGTTCTTTCAGGAGGCTGCTTTGATTTCTTACTGGCCTTCTTCTGCACAATCTTGCCCGTGTCCATTGCCTTCTTCACAGCCTTGGCTGCTTTTGCCCGCCGGTAACCCAGATCGACTAGTGATAGTCCAGTCTTTTCTTTCTTATTTTTTCCACTGCCCTGCAGTATGATATAAGCAACACATTTCACTTTGCAAGGAGCATAAAAGAAACTTTTGCAAGTAATAAATTGTTAGCATTGAAATACGTTGGCCTGGTTTAATGATCTTATGAAAACCTGAAAAGCACCGACAAATTGACATACAAATTGCCACCTCAAAATCCTACTACAGAAACATCTTTGCACATATCTGCCTTATGGTTTGATATTAGCCATTCAAAATATCTAGTGCCATAGACAACAGAACAAGATTATATACATGCATGATATTTGCTCACAGAAAATGAGGGGACACATACTTCTGGTTTCTCTGTCAAATCTTCATCCTCTAGCATCTCTCTGGCTGCTTGTAATTTTCGACGCTTTTTACGGGGTAAATTTTTCTGTTCAGCAGAAATTACTTATGTTTGTGAGCATAATTTTTTTGAATCAGAAAATAATAGCATTAAATTGCAAGAACAAAAAAAAAAACAAGACAAGAACAAAAATCACCTCACGCTCTCGCTTCCTCTTTTCCTTCATTTTAAGGTATTCGGCTTGTTGGGCACTCATCACCTCATTTCCAGAACCTTTTTCTTTTTCAACTGATGACTGCTGCATGCAATTGAAGACACCATTTGATTAATAGGAGAAACTAACCTCATACTAAGATTGCTTCATATGAAGTGCTGAGAGTGAAACTGAAAGAGGTAAATCATTTAACACAGGAGGAAATAGCTATGGTTGTGTGTATTCTATCTATAGAGAAGAATAGCATTATTGCTTAGAAGGCATACCTCCTCTAACATAAAAGACCATCTTCACATGATTTCCCTCCTCGTAGAGGATAAAAGTATAAAAGGAGATTAAGAAAATATACTAAATGCATTATCCAGCCTTGCCATATGACAGCAGATAAAACCTAGCATTATTTATCAACACCTTCCAGAAATCATTTGTGTCTTCTTCTGAGTGGTTATGGTACTGGCAGATCTCAATGGCCAGAAAAATAAATTCAAATTCCAGCTTATGAACATCTGGGACAGATTTGTTTTGAACATACAAGGCATATAACATAAACAACCATGATAGTACATAAAACACCTTTGCTGCTTTTGCTGCGAGCATTTTCTCTCTCTCTGTTACAAACCAAGTCCTTTTGGGACGTGAAAAGATTTCATCCTTGTGTGCGATCATATTTTCCGCCTGCAAGAATCATAGAAGTGTATGAACTTAATCTAGTGCTTTCTCAGGTTAACAGTTTCCAAAGTCACAAAATACTTTTACACCAATAGTAAAGACTTTCAACACAATGTGATGGCTAAAAAAAAGAAAAAAAAAAGAAAAAATAGAAGACTAGTACTCAACTTATAACTATGGACTATGAAGTACACTATATCTCTGACAAGATCAACAGGCAAGAAGTCTAATTGGAGAAGGGTTAAATACCTTGGTTGCTTCTATTTCAGCTTTTCTTATTGCTCTCTCTTCCCTGCATTTATTGAACATCAGAAACTTCAGCGTAAAATAAGAATTTTTTTTATTTAAAAGAACCACAAGAACATAATCCCATCAAGACCTCTCTTGTTGAAGAACATCAGCCACTTGATTTTCCATGTTCTCAATTATCTGAGACCACTTAATAATTGATTGCTCTGCAACAATACGGCTCCTCAACTTTGAACCAGCTCTCTTTGCCTGTTAAATGAGCAACACAAACAACATGGCCTCAGGGTGAGTCATATTCCACAACCACATTGGTGAAACTTCTAGTTTTAATATTAGCAACTTCAAGCAGAACTAATGAAGAGTTGGACTATCTCCAAATTCTCCTTTCAAAAACCTACTTAAATGAGATCATATAGGATACGGCCTTATAATGAAAGAATCCATATATAATTTATATGATAAAATATTTAACTAATACTAAGGGATCTGCTTTCAAAATGTAACATAATTGAACATTAAGAGCCTATATAACTAAAAACAGGATGTTTCATCCATGTCTTCATATTTTTATGTCAATTTAATACATTGCTTCCTACTGAAGCCTTGACTATTGTTCTGGGAATATATTCAATTTTCTAAGATGCAACACAATTTCTCACCCAAACTATTGTGACAGCTAAAAGGTAAATTTAAATTTTAGGACCCAGGAAATCCTGGAAAGCCAGTGTATTAAAGTGCAATTTGACATCTCCATGGCTATGAACACACATGTTTCATCCATGTGTGTATATTTTTATGTAAATTTAACCAATCATATTTAATCCAGAAGCCATAAACACGCTTTAATACATTCCTTCCTACCAAAGCCTTGACTAATGTTCTGGGAATATATTCAATTTTCTCAGATGCAACACAATCTCTCACCCAAACTACTGTGACAGCTAAAAGGTTAATTTAAATTTTAGGACCCAGGAAATCCTAGAAAGCCAGTGTATGAAAGTGCAATTTGACATCTCCATGGCTTTGAAAACATTCTCTTCTTAGGTATTTGGTGCCAAAAATATACATGGTTTCTCCTACAAAACCAATACCAAACACCTTTCATACACTAAGAGACGTAATATCAGTATTGCTTGAGTGAATGGAATTAGCCAAGAAAGAATTACTATGCCAAATTAATGGTTCAAGATTAACAATATCCAAGACAATTGGCAGATGTAGACTGTTTATCTCCTGGGGTAAAATTAGCCAGAAAAGTTAAACCAGTCTTAGAAGATGAAAGGAAGAACATGGCTCACAATGGCTTTCAAAAGGGAACGATCATTATCTGTCACAAATGTAACTGCATATCCTTCTCTACCAGCTCTCGCTGTACGACCCACTCTGTGAATGTAACTGTACAGAGAAACAAAGATAGAGGTGATACCACAATGCACTGTGCTCATTCAACAACCCAAAAACAGCATTCAAATGTAGGATGACGAACAAATATTCAGAAAAAGAACAGGCCTGTCATAATCAAGCAACATCAGAAAAGAGTTCAGTATTTACCTAGTAAGGTCACGGGGACATGCATAGTTGATAACTGTCTGAACACCAATAATATCAAGTCCCTAAAAAAGGCAAGAAAAGGGTAAAAAGGTACACAGTATATCATCCAACCTCCAAATCTATAGCAAATAAAAAGAACAAGGAAAACAAAGTGGTGAGAAAAAGAGCCAGATGCTGACATAGAGGCTGAATTCTCCCAAGTTCCAGCGAAAGAAATATTTGTAAATTATTCAAAACTTTCCAATTCTTGAACACCCCAGTACGAGAAAAAAAACCCTTAAATCAACAAAATAAAACTAGAAAAGGGCTAAGAAGGTGATATTGATATAATAAAGCAATATGAAAAGGAAAGTTTTAAGTCTCATGTTTCCACTCACTCGAGCAGCTACATCCGTTGCAATCAAAAAGTTGACTTCTTGCTTCCTGAAAAGTTCCAAAGCCTACAGCATGTAATCATGAATAAGTCCGGGAGGCAACTGAAGATCTAAAATTACCAAGCTAAGCACTATGCTATCCCCAGAGTTCTAACACTTTGGTAGCACAACAGGGAACAATATTCAGGCGACTGCAAAGACCCAAAACAAGCAAAACACAACTTCTCAAATTAAGCAACTCACATCAAGACGCTGGGCCTGTGTAAGATTTCCATGAAGCTCAGCAGCTTTAAAACCCGCTAATCCAAACAAAATCTTCAACCTATGTGCAGCTTGCTTGGTTCCACTGCCAAAGGAAATTGAAATTGATCATTAAATTCATGCAACTGATAAGTCTAAATACAGGGAAGACATGCTTGATCTGTGGAAAGCTAAAGTTGCCAGTCAAACAGTATCAACTTTTGCCATGGTCCCCATGTCAACGACCCAGTTAGAAACAGGTGTTTGATTATTTTATTATTTTCATTTGCTCTATTGTGGAATTTTTAAAATCTGTTGGTGGTTACAACAATAAAACAAATCCAAATTGCTGTTACTTCAACATTTCCATATGCGCATCAGCAATACCACACGTCTAGATTCATTACATGATAATTATTGGCATTTAGATAAGCTATTTAAAAAAAAAAAATTCAGAAAACAGAGTTTCATGAAGAAAATGACAATATAATGTAATAGCAACCTGAAGATGATCGCTTTGGATGTAAAAGTTTTTGAGCACAATGCAAGGAGGACTGCCTCCTGGTTGACCTCACGCATCCTGCGTAGTCTAAGCACCCTGTGGAAGAGAACCATACTTCTTGGTTAGTTAAATCAAATTAACAGAGGGTATATCCAAAAATAAGTTGAAGGTCATTTTCCCATGATAACTTCAGTAAAAAATACACCCTTGCCAATACGCATCTGAGATACAAATGGCTAACACATTGTAGTCAATATGAAAGAAAAAGGAAATAAAAAATTCAGGGTCAGAATGACTCACTCCTCAGTCAATGCTGCTGGTCGTTTTGCAGATGGATCAGCAGAGAGACGCAGTGGTTTGGTTAGAGAAAGCTTTATAAGCTCATCAACTTCTTCAGTCATAGTAGCTGAAAATAGCATGGTCTGCCTCCTTTTGGGACAAAGTCTAACCTGCCAATAAACCAGGAACTGATTATAAAAGACTAAAAGCAGCAATAAGACCTTCAATGGAAACTACATACAACTTACAACAACAAAATTGATTACTGAAATGCAGAAGCAACTAGTGGCTTTTTTGTTCTACGTGTGCCCAACTCAGTGAGACCTAAAGTGATGTATTCCTAAATTTCAGTTAGCACAATTTTGATGTATTCGTAAATTTCAGTTAGCACAATTTTGTTAACTGTAGGAGATATGGATGCTGTTAATTCCTGGAGCAATGTTTGACGAGATCAACTGTGACTCTTGACAATTAAGCTTACTGACAAAACTATTAACAATGACAGAAAAGCCATCACAGATCTTATGTAATGAAACAAGAAGAGGTCAAAGGTACCAGCTCGTGAATTTCAGCATTAAATCCAAGCTCCAGAAGTCGGTCTGCTTCATCAAGGATTAGAACTGCCAGATCATCCAAATCAACTGACATAGAATTGCGTAAATGATCTATCATGCGCCCTGGAGTAGCTACAACAATATCTGGCATTGATCTCAAGGCAGCTTCTTGCACCTAAACAACACTTACATCACTTCTGACTTGTTGATGAAAGAAGAACAAGGAATTCCCATTTTGCAAGTATATGATATCAAATTAATTGTACACTTCCAACCGTGTCCAATGAAATAATAGGTGTTATCAAAAGCAACAAATTAAAAAACACTGGTGTTATTCCATCACAAACCAAATGTGCATGTTTTCACGCAGTTGAGTGAATTGAGAAGACAAATACCTTCATAGAAAGCCCTCCAACAACCAAGCAACATCTTATATCCGTAAATTGTGCAATTTTCTCAATCATACTGTGAACCCTGCAACACATGCACCAAGTACAGAATCAAATTTGATCAAATATTTAAAAATATGATACACACGCCTTTAATTAAAAAGATTAGTGCACAAGCACTCACTGAACCGCCAATTCTCTGGTAGGAGTTAGAATAAGGACTCTTATTGCTAGAATACGTTTTGGACGAAACAGTAATCTCTCCAAAGTAGGTAAGGCAAAAGCTGCTGTCTGTAAAATAAAACCATCCAGAATTAGTCCTCGCATTTCTATTCGATCAACTCATTTTTTCACTAAACACAAAATGCACCAATTTTTCAAGTTATTAACAAAAGCTCATACCTTCCCTGAACCCGTAATAGCACTCCCGCAAATATCACGCCCGGTGAGAGCCAACGGTATACAAGCCGCCTACAAACAATCCCTAAAATTCAATAACCTACACTACAATGCAAGTAAATGTATGACAGTAAAAATTGAGGTGAAATTTGAAACCTGAATTGGAGTAGGCTTAGTATAACCTAAAGCCTCACAAGCTCGAAGCAGTGGCCGAGATAGATTAAGCTCCATAAACGAATTGGCATGGAAAGAAGTTCCTTCTGACGGCGCAAAAAATGACTTCCCTTCCTCCACATTAGTATCCTCATCACCGTCATCATCTTCCCCCTTATACTCTTCCTAGAAAAATTAAATAAAATAAATTACATGAAACCTATATATTCCTTAATAAATCCAAGAAGTTAGTTAGTTGCTTGGTTACTTACTTGTTTGTCAGGTTCGGAATCCGAGGAACTAGCATCGTCAGCGTGTTCAGTTAAAGGAGTGGAGTGTTGTTGGCGAGCTCTTGAGATTTTGTCATCGATGGAAGTTGTGCTTCGACGAGCGTGTTCTTCGGCGACGGATTCGGAATAGGAAGCAAAGTCCCAAGGCGACTGCTTCTGCCGCCGTTTTGATGGTTTCTCTTCTTCTCCTTCTCCTTCCGCTTCTTCTTCCTCGTCTTCTAGTTCTTCTCCTTCTGATAATTCAACTTCTTCGTCGCTAGGAGGCTCAAATACGAAGCTTGGAGCCATTGATTTGACTGAGAAGAGGCAGGGAAGTTTGTGGTGGTTGCTTTTACAGAAAAGGGTTTTGTGCTGTTTGTTAAGGGTTTTGGAAGGAAGAGGCATTTTCCAGCCTTCTTTAGACGGTGTCGTTTCTCCTCCTTGTATAGTCAATTGAGGCCCAATTGAAAGATACTGGACTTTTTGAAATGGGTTAAACATTGTTATTTTTACTATCGACTATCAAAGGGTCCTTAGGATTTTTCTTGGGCTATAGGGCCTGGTTTACTGGGCTTATCCAGTGGGCCCGTAATTCGGACCGGTTATTTTTACCATCAAGGGTCCGCATTTGATTGAAATTCGTGCTGTGCCTATTGATCTTCAATCATGTCCTATTCAAATTCTTTAGATGATAACAGCAGGATTTGAAGTTCAAACCCAGATCGTCACCTCTTTTTTTTTGGAAAAATTTGTTTCTTTTTTAGAATAAGGAAAATACTTATTTCTTTTTTAGTTTGCTAGTAGTCAATAAAAAGTACTACTAAATATGGTTTAATCTAGCGAGTCAATTTGCCCCGACGTGAAAACTACTAATGTGAGTTAGATTTCATATTAAATTAGGTTGGAGTTGACCTAATCAACCCAATAATTTAATCTATAACCCGCTCAATCTGGTTAGAATATGAATGAAATTTGATTTGATTTTTTAAAAATCTTAAAAAGCATTGTTTTACATGTATCCGGCTAAACGGCAAACCAGGTCGACATATATACTACCCATAATAAAGGAAGTGGATAAACCAGAAGTTAATGGAAAATGTTTTTTGGGCTACCAATTAATGGGGCTAGTGAAAGACGTTGCATGGTATTGAAAGCAGAACAGATATGTTAATAAATGCCATTAAAACTAAGATACGATTCAATGAGAAAAAATTTAAAACCACAATAAAGGTATAATGATGATAGTCTATTAAGGTGGTGTTAGTTTTAGCAGTTAATTATATTTTTTAAAGTGTTTTTAATTAAAAATCATTAAATTAATGTTTTTTAGTGTTTTCTTTTAATTTTAAATTGGCAAATGTGAAGAAAAAAAACTAAAAAATCATTATACTTTAAAAAAAAAAAAAAACACCATGTGACAAACACCAGCTACCATCGCCATTGGAGAGAAAGCAAAACTTCGCCAAAATTAGATGCAAAGAAACCCACCCAAGCCACCGGCCCTGGAAATACACTCCGAACGTTTTCTTTTCAGCTGAACAGTTCCCTTGTTTTGCTGCCGCCGGTATCAAGTACCGACCTCCAAGCCTGGCTCTTCAGCAAATTCAACGGCTCAAAAATAAGCTGGCGTGGCAAAGCTTGAAACAGTTACAAGAAAACAAAATGCATGACTTGTGAGACCTTTTTATTTATACTCAAAAATAAAACACTCGTCACTCTCTTAACTTATCTACATGCACATTATTGTATCTCCTCCCTCTCTGGCAAGCAAACAAACACCTCGTGAGTCACTCTTTCAAGGAAAAAGGCTCATACTTCACAGCAAGAACCATCAAAAACCAAGAAAGAGACTCTCTGCCTGGCATTTTTAATCCCTTTTCTTTATTCTCATTCTTCTTTTCGTACGTTTGTTTAGGCGCTGTCTCTCAAAATCTGTCTTTTTTTTACAGAAAACCCGTATTGCTTGATATTAATTGCTAATGCTGAGGAAGTCTAAACCGGACCTGAGAAGCCGGGGACCGGACAGCCACGCCGTGCCAGCAAATACCACCTTTGCACATCTCATGAACATTGACATGATCCCGTGAAATCGGATACGTGGCCTTACGAGAAATATCCCACGCCAGCGTCCCAGTCAATATCAAACCCACTACGATAGTGGACAGAATCAACACGAATCCACCACTGAAGCTCCTTCCACGGACCAGCCCATAAACCTTAATTCCAGCTATCACCGCCACGTAGATCGTCGTTAAATTCCCTATCACCGCATCGCATAGCGCCATGACAGAGTACAGTACAATTGCTTTTCTTGTGAATCTATAAAGGAGGGGAGGGGGGAAGAGGCAAGGAGTTGAGCTTATCTTGTGGCTGTTGGAAGGTAAAGTGGAAGGCATCAGTTTCTTGACGTGCATCCTCTAAAAGTAGCCAAAGAGATCGTACCACGTCCATTTCTTTGCTTTGAGATAGAGAAAACTTTGACGCGGCGCAAGATATTTTAGTATTTTTGATAAATTAAATATTTATTATTATTCTTTTGGTAACGGTGTCGTGGTGGGTGTGAGGACTGCCATGACAGGGACGTTCTGTCTAAGTGGTAATGAACCGAGTGAATACGAGCGATGGCCAGTTCCGAGGAGTTAGATTGTTCTTTAAGAAAGGAGTACAGGGAATTTTTTTAATGCACCGGTCGTGTGAATAATTTGTTATGGACGTGTTTATTTTTTATGGTTTTTAAAGTATTTTTAAAAATATATTAAAATAAAAAATTTTATATTTTTTATATTAACACATTAAAATAATAAACAATATTAATTTGATTTTTAAAAAATAAAAAATTGTGGTACAACTATACTATCTTGTAAAGAAAATAACTTGTTTAAATAATTTTTCAATAAAAATTTCATTGAAGACAAGTTTATATAATATATATGAAAAAATAATTTGTTTAGACAATTATTCAATCAAAATTTTAATAGAAAAAAAATGATAATTAACTTGATCATGCATGTTTAACAAGTTGGTTGATTTTTTGGCTTGAAATCTAAGTTTTTTTTTTAATTGTTTTGAAAAATTAACATGATTTAACTTAATTGACTCGATAAACTAATTATCAACTTGGATAATATGATTAAATTCTAATTGATTTATTTTAAAAAATTACATCAATTGATATCATTTCAATTTTCTTGAAAAATATTTAATGTGACGTTTTTTCGTTAAAAAATAAATAAATTCATGTTAACATGTCAACTCGTGAGGTGAATTGTCCAGTTCACAATCTGACCCTTGAATCAGGTCATCTAATCATTGACCAATACTTTAAAACATGTGAGGGTAATACTGTAGTTTTTTCTCTATGTTTTTATTTATTTATTTCTTGTTTCCAATATATTTTTTTCTTTTTGTTTTGGTTTTTTTCATTCCCACGTGTTTTTTTCCCCAACATTATCCTTTTTTTTTACATGTTCTTTCAAAATTATTTTTGTTAATTTTTTTTTATTAGACTTATTGTGAATCTAACTTTATATTTTTTCTTCAAAATATTATTGATTAATATAGTGTTTTTTACATAGTTTTTATTTTGCTGCATGTTTTTTCTAAAATTATCCTTGTCAATTTTTTTTTTAATATTGAGATAATTAAGAATTTAGTTTTGCAGTTTGTTTCTTAAGAATATTTTGAATTATCATGGTGTTTCTTTATATGATTTTTATGATTTTTTTAAACCATCTTTATCGATTTTATTTTTTTAATATTAAACCAATTAAAAATTACAACTCTAGTTTTCTTTATAAAATATTATAAATTGCTATAGTGTTTCCCTACACAGGTCTTTTTTTTGTTTTTTTGTAATATTAAGCTAGTTAAAAATTTAGGTTTTTATTTTTTTCTTTTAAAATACCATGAATTGTTACAGTCACTCTCTATGCGATTTTTTTATTATGATTTTTTTTAAATTATTCATTAATTTTATTTTTTTAATACTGAGCTGCTCGAGAACTATAACTGTATATTTCATTATAGAACACTGTATATTGTTACAGTATTTTTTTACATAGTTTTTTCATTTTATTTTTTTATACTAAATTATTTTTTAATTTTTTTCTTGAAAACATCTCACATTACAATAATATTTTTCTATATGATTTTTTTTTATATTTTTTACAAGTTTATAAAAATGAATAAACAAGTCACAATCCTGTAGCAACTATTATGATTAGGTGCTGCATGAATTGATTTATTATATATATATATATATATTCAAGATTTTATTAATTTTTTGAATTTAGGTTATGGATGAGAAAGTAAAAGATATATTTATGAATTAATTTATGACATGGTAATTCATTTTTCAATCTTTTAATTCCAATGTATATCTAATCTGTAATCCACTAAAAGTTATGGATGGTGGGCTTGATGCTGATCGTTGGCTAAGGCAGTCCAAAGTTATCACTTGGAAAAAAGAAAGAAAGAAATCAGTGAATGTACAATGACCCAGCAACCTCCCAAACCACCAGCCTTTAAATTTCGTTGTCTACCCGTACAAGAAAAGTAATAATACTGCTCTTAATAAGATTAGACTAGCACTCGAAATCCATATTTTGGACATGAAATATATTTAGATTATATTATATACATTACACGTATTATATCATGATATCAAAATACTTGAATAAAAAATTAATAATAAATAAAAATAAAACTTTTTAAAAAATTAAAATACAAATATAAATTTAAATATATCTTATAATTCAACTTTAAAAAAAATATATAATCTAGTGATAATATGATCTAAAAATAACTAAATTGTATAAAATAAAAGTTCAAAAATCAAATTAAGAATTTTTAAAAAAAGTCGCTGCTCAAGGTTAAAGTAACATGGAAGACGATGTAAGGTGATGAACAGTGCTTCATAATACTGTAAAAGCATTCCTCTAGCATGATTAGACGAATACCACGTGTTATTGTGTAACTGGCTATAAGATCTTAACCGGATGTTTTAGGCTTGAATGCCTCTAATAGGAGACAGGATTGATTTCAATTGAAGAGGTTTCGTTTCACTGACTTGCAAAGTAATGAAACAGTGCTTGATTTTTTGGTCTGTGGAGAGGAATGCCGCCTCCTGTGTGTTGCCGCTGGCATTCCGATGCATCAAAATATAGATGCACGACTTTAATCGATATTCGTAACTCAAGCAAGTGATTATTTAAATTTAATAATTTAAATTATTAAATAAAATTACAACATATAATTTATATTATTTTTTAATACATTCCATTAATTAAAAAATTTCAGAATTTAAAACTAACATAAATTTATATTATTTTATATTTAATTTTTATCTAATAAATAAAAATAATGAATTTAAAATTATAACTGTTTGATTATTAAAAATTTAATATTATATAAAAATCATTTAAATTTAATAATTTAAATTATTAAAAAAATTAAAATATAATTTAGTGAAGACGTGCAAGGTCCGTCCCATCCCACCACAAAATGAATGATTGGAGGCTGCACATTTTGCGTATAAAAAAGTCACTTGCGTGTTTCATGGTGGGGTCTGGACTTTGGAATACATGGAAGCATCTATTCTAAAAAAATAGGATTTGAAGTGCCCGTTTAGTATTGGATTTCATTTTTTAAAATATTTTTTAAATGTTTTATATTATTTTAATATATCAGTGTTAAAAATAATTTTTAAATAATAATAAAATATTATTTTAATATATTTTAAAACGAAAAACATCTTAAAAATAATATCCATAAACACTCCAAATTCATTTCCGTTATTTATTCAAGCATGGCTGTAAAAATTCAACCGTCCTTATAGCTTGATTCAAAAAACTTGAGATCCAGATCCCAGTTCGAGTATAGTAGTTATGTGAGATTTTTATCCAACGATACGGGGGGACATGACCAGACTTGCTCAGATCAATTATAAGCATAATTTGTTGTATTTATCAAACCAAATTCTACCACTGGAAAATGAAGAAACTCGTGTTTTTCTGTTTATAGATGGTGATTGTAGTTGCTTGGATATTCGAGGTTTTAAATTTAATCTGTATCTTATTTATTTGAATTATACTTGTCTATTAAAACTTTTAAATTATTATTTGTGTTTCAGAATAATTAAAAATTATATTAAATTTAACATTAGAAGTTAAACATGTTTAGAAACTAAATTCTTTTTAATACAATATATCATTCATCCACCGGGTTAAGGGAATTAGCCACACCCTTTTCCAGGCATATGCCAAAATCAAATATAACAATCATGCATTTAAGAGACAAGAATGAGATGACAGGTCCCGGCCCCGGCATGCACTCCACGTCGAGGACTTTGGAAATTTGGAAGTCGAAGTGCTGGACCTAGACTTGGTTCTTGGAATGGAATTCCACGGTATTTTACGTGAGAGTCCGGGAAGGGGCACCACATGCGCTTTTAAAATGTTTTTCTAACATGTATTAAAACATTTAAAAAATATATCTTGACATCATAATATTTAAATAACTTAAAAATTATTATTTTCAAAATTATTTCTTAAATACAAGAACAATGAGTTGTTGAAAATTTAAATCGTTGGACGAGACAATTAAAGTTAATTTTCGGCAATGTGATAATAATTACATTTTAATGTATTTTTAAAAATAATTAAAATGATATTTTTTATTTTTAACATCAATCTATAAAAAAATATAAAAACTATTTTTTTAATAAATATACAAATAGCTTAATAACCTAAAAATATCCAAGTCCAATTATAAGATTTCACTTATCTTAAACCTGATGATTTGTTGATTCCACACTTACTCGTGACTCTGCAAGATTTATTTTGAAGGGTTGACGAAGCAAACTTTTTCGCATGGTAATGAAGTTTTAGATTTAAAAATAAATAAATAAATTAACTTGTATTAAGTTATACGAGATAACCTGTGATTTAAATTTCAAATCAATAATATTTTTAAATACAAGTATGTTTAAAATTATGATGGTTTTTATAGTTATGATTTAAAAAAAATATTTTTAATTAGAATTGATTTAATATTTATATTTATTCGGCTAAAATTGTTATTAAAATTGAGATTGAATAAAAAATAATTTAATATATTTAGTTAATTTTTTTAAATTAATGTTATAAAATAACTAAAAATATATATATTAATATTAATGATTTTAAATTTAAATATTATAGATTTAACTATTACTATTACATCATAAAATAAATAATACTTTATATATTATATTTTTTATCATTAAATTAAACTATCTATAATTTTATTACATATAAAATTAATTCAAAAAAAATTATAGTTTTTATTATTTTTTTAGTGTATAATAAACTAGATAAAATATTATCATAAATAAAATTAACATTATAGTGTGGATGAATTTAATTAATTTTAAATAATTATTAATTATGTACAGTAAAACCCGTGAATAATAAATTATATTTTTTATTTTATCGAACAATTATTTACTTCAAACACGCAAGTAACTGCACAAACAAACATCTGAATACTATAACTACGACCTAGAAAGAAAGGAAGACACGACCTCTCAGGTCCAGTCTTGTTAGGAAAACTGGACTTGTTACTTGAAATTTCAATCATCAAATTAAAAAAAAAAAAAAGTGACATGGTTTTAATATATACGAGAAAAGGGCAAAGCATCACCAACGGTACGTGTGATACAGCGAGAAAAAAAAGGGAATAGAATTAATCATTACATTGTATTACTGTATTTAGTTACAAACATCCTTAGTAGTGTGAAGAAAGTTTTTATAAAGTTTATTCTCGGTATTTATCCTTTTAAAAATATTTATTATTTATTTCAGTCCCTTTATTTTATTTCCACTCACAAACTGGTCTGTGTTTGTATTTTTTATTCTCGTATTTTTTTTAAAAAATAATTTAATCATTTTGTTAAAACTTCTAGCAACTATGTATTACAACTAATCACGCAATGACTGTTTACATATATATATATATATATATTAATATAGAGTTGCATTAGTATAATGAGTTATTCATTGCATTATAATTTTCAAAATTATATATAAAAAAAAACATGCAATGAATTATTACATGATCTATTATATCTAACCAGATGTACTGTAACTTCTATTATTTTGTTTCTCACTTAGCTCTAGCTATTGAATTTAAAACAAACGACAAGATTGAGAATTTTTCTGTCCTGAAAGAAATCAAATCCCCTGCTTTCATTTTTCAGGACTTTTAAACTTGTTTTCCATTTTCAATTGACGTCGAGGTATTTACTTATTTATTCGTTTTTATTTGAAAAAAGGCCTGGGCCTAATAACTCAAGACTGCGAGTAGCCTGGGCTGCGCAGTGTTGAACTTTCGGGTCGTCGAGATTTTGGTCGAAAGCTCGTCGTATGATACCCAACTTTTGCAATGTCCGGCGTTGCTAGCTCTCTGGACTTGATGTGTCATGGTTTCATTTGGAAGGGTAAAATTAATAATATAATCCGTGTAGTTGTCAATTAACAGGAACAATAATAACAAGTGGATTAGAAGAGATAGATGTTTAAACGAAGAGGAGAGGATGAATAGTTTATTTAGATTTTAGTATTTTGTACTGTTAAAATGTTAATGTCGATTCACATAATGCTAGAATAAATAAATGCGATCAAACTTGGCCGGTAAAAGAAGAGGGGAATTTACTGTCACCCTAGTCGCGGAACACTGATTACTGGGTTTTTTTATTTTTTATTTTAGATAAAATACTAATTTATAATTTTGATTGTTGATTTAAAGAGTTAACTTAATTAATTTAAGTTTTATTTTTTTTAAAATTTTATTATTTAATATTGAATTTATTAAAAATTAAACTTCATGATGTACTTTAATTTACTTTATATAATGATGTTTTTAATAATTTAAATTATAAATTTCACATATTAATCATTTTGATTTTGATTATTTTTTAATTGATTTATTTTAAAAATTTATTATTTAACACTAAATTATTAAAAAAATAAATTTTATAATTTGATTTTTATAAAATAATGATGGTCTTAAAACTTGATATATAAACTATAATGTTAATCTAAGTTAATTTGAATTTATAATATATATTGTTATTTTAATATTTATAAAAAAATTATTTATAATTCAACTAAATAATTAATTTTGATACTATGTTATTTATAAAAAATATTAGTACTATCTAATTTTGTTTTTATATCGCCTCGCATGGTAGCGGAAGACAATGACGTAGTTTAAAATTAAAATTAGAGGGTACTGGAAAATAGCAATGATTACGCCGTCCCACTCAAGCTCAGAAGGGAAACAGAATTCTTAGTTGAGTGTGAATAACATGTTATTCACGTAATGATCGCTGCTGGCTTCTAGTGATGCTTCCATGTTTTGATGAAGAGGTCCAGCTTACCATGTTTGTGAAGAAACTGGGAAGCTGAAGCGTTTTCGTCCAGAAGAGAATAAGTGCATAATTGTTTGTGTATTTTAAAAATATGTTTTTTTTTTAAATTAATATTTTATTTTTTTCTGTATTTTTTAATTTTTTTTAAAATTGATTGAATATGCTGATATTACATATATCCTTTAAAATAAAAAATATTATTTTAATATATTTTTAAACAAAAAATAATTATTACTATACTCAATCATTTTCTAAAAACAGCCACCCATCAATAATCAAGTTCAAAATTCCAAATTACATTTACACCGTAGATATAACACTCAACTCAAAGAACAAGACGTTTCAGGCAAGTCCACGTGGATGAACCCAACTTTTTCTTAATAATGTTTTAATAAAAAGAAAATTAAGTTTTTTTTCATGACCTGAATTGTTTTAAATCGATGAATTATCGAATTGACTCATGAGACTAGATAAAATTTTATAATCATAGTGTTTTTAAATATATTTAATACTGTGGCAAGTATATCAAATTTTAGAGTGATATTTACCGTGAAATATATCAAAATTTTTAGTTTTATTTTTAACATCGAATTAATAAAAAAAATACAATAAAAATATTAATTTAAAAATAAAAGATAAACATTAAAAAATAATAATTAAATCACAATTTCTCCTTGTAGCCTTAAACTTTGTTACAAGCCACAGCACGATGATCGTGTATATATTTTTTAGCAAAATCCCGTGATTGGTCATTGATAAAGTATAAAACAGGCAAGTGCTTCAATTTTTAATTTGAAACCTTACTTGTGATTTCATGTCCGTATAAAAGTGTAATAAATATATGTTTTAAAGTATTTATTGTTTTAAAATATATTAAAATATTTTTTATTTTTAAAAATTATTTTTAATATTATCAAATTAAAAAATATAAAAAATTAATTTAAAATAAAAAATATATATTCAAAAAATAGCGAAACAAGCCCTTTATCCCAATGGTGTACAGAAAGTTATCCGCGATTGAACTACCGATATCCTGGCAACCAAACACGACTGCAGAACAATCTAGACTCTCATGCCTCCACTCTCCACGTCAATTGAAGAATAAAACCCAATAACATTCTGCCACATCACACCCCTTCTAGTCATCCACCGTTACAATTTCAAGCCACCCAGAGCGGTCAACCACACTCCATTCTCGAGTCGTCCCGTGGGGTCGTCCTGCTCAGTTATCTCCCCACGTCAACTTTCGAATCAATCACCAATAAAAACAAACCACGTGTCAAATCTGACACCGCCAGCCGTACGATCATCCACGTTGGCACCATCACAACCCGATGTAAACAAATTTCGCTAACAGAAGTCAAGTCCTGCTAGATCTAAACTAAAACCCTCACTCACATAAAACCACACTCCTATATAAACTACTTGATAAACAGATCAACGCATAGATCTCTTAACTGAACGAAGCTACTAGAAAAAGAAAATCAAGATGAGGAAGTGGACAGTCCCTTCCGTTTTGCTACTACTGTGCCTTCTTTCTCTCATTTCAGATCAAGGTGCCTTAATTCTTCATCATTTTCGAATCGATCTCTCTCCGGATTGATCTATTCTCAGTTAGTCACCGATTTTGTGTTTTGATCTGTGGTTTCACAGGTCAGAAGTTACACGCAAAAGCAGAGGATGATTCTGATTCGCTTGTAGATCCTCCAAAAGTAGAGGAGAAACTCGGTGCCGTTCCAAACGGATTATCAACGGATTCTGATGTCGTTAAAAGGTTTGCTCTCTCTTTTCTGCCTCCCGTTTTTTGGCATAAATAACATATTTGCCACTCTCATGCTCATGGATTTTATTCACCTTTCGGTTTAGAGAGTCGGAGTCTATTTCGAAGAGAACACTTCGCAACACTGCGGAGAAATTCGAGTTCCAAGCTGAGGTGTCCCGGCTTATGGATATTATTATCAACTCTCTCTACAGTAACAAAGATATTTTCCTTAGAGAGTTGATTTCCAATGCATCTGATGTGAGTATTCATTATTAACTATTTGCCTGATTTAGCATTTTTTTGATTGTTGTCGCTGCGGAGTGGATTTAAATAAAAAAACTCTTGTGAATTTCAGGCGCTTGATAAAATTAGATTCCTTTCTCTCACGGATAAAGAGGTTTTGGGCGAAGGCGACAATGCCAAGCTTGATATTCAGGTGAGCGATTAGTTAATTTTGTAGTATTTGGAGTTGTTGAGATGGTGATTAATGCTATGGTTTGATTTATATGCTTACGTGTGGTAATGCAGATTAAGTTGGATAAAGAAAAGAAAATTCTATCAATTCGCGATAGAGGTATTGGCATGACAAAGGAGGATTTGATCAAGAATTTGGGTACCATAGCTAAATCAGGAACTTCAGGTATCTGATGAACAGAAGTCGAAAAAAATGTACATTTTCAAAGAAATGTTTAGAACGTTTATGTGAATTGTTTATGTTCTTGGTGCAGCATTTGTGGAGAAAATGCAGACAAGTGGAGACCTAAATTTAATTGGACAGTTTGGAGTTGGGTTTTACTCTGTATATCTTGTTGCTGACTATGTTGAAGTCATTAGCAAGCATAATGAAGACAAACAGTAAGTGTTTTGGGATTAGTTTTCCAACTTCTCGTTGAATTGGAGCTTTGCATATGGGAACTTGAAAGGTGGTTGTTTATGCATTTTTGTGTATTTCAGGTATGTATGGGAATCAAAGGCCGACGGAGCATTTGCAATCTCTGAGGATACCTGGAATGAGCCTCTGGGACGTGGAACTGAGATTAGATTGCATCTCAGGGAAGAAGCTGGAGAGTACTTGGAGGAGAGTAAATTGAAAGTGAGTGTCTTTAATATTTCATTAATAATGTTATGCTTTACTGTTCCGTGCTATTTTCTGCACTTGTTTATGGTGTCTGAAGAGAAGGCAAACCTTTCAGAATTGTAAAGTTGAAATGGTTCTGGTAGTCATGGCATGAAATTAGGACGTGGGAGAAACTTTTCGAGAATTTGGATAGTGATGTATTTAACGTAGAAAATGAAGATGATAAGCTTGTATTATAGTGCATAGCTGCCCAAGTTAATTGCAAGGACTGGTGTTTCTGTTCTAAAATTTAGGATGGCAGTGGGTGACATTATATTCTTATTATTAATAATTTTATATATTTGGTGCTAGGGAATTTTTGAATCATATCGATGTCCTTTTTTGAGGAAATGTTTTTGCTGGCATTTCTTTGCAATTCATAGAGAAAAGTTCTGGCTTCTGATGGAATCTTTTAGTTGATCACTGCCTTTAACAAATCAAGTAGAGTACTTGTAATCCAGTACTGATAGAAACTCAATTTTTGTGAGGTGCTGGATTGCTTGTTGATAAATAGAACCTCTGGTTTTTTGCTGCGTCCAGGATCTGGTGAAGAAATATTCTGAATTCATCAACTTCCCAATCTATTTGTGGGCAAGTAAAGAGGTTGACGTGGAGGTTCCTGCTGAAGAAGATGACTCTAGTGATGAAGATGAAACATGTATGCATTGTCTAATGGCAGTGTATAATGCTTATTATTCTAGTTCTGAGTTTCATGATGTGCTATAATTTAATCTTGTGGTTTGCTTTTGTTTACTCTGCTGTTATCAGCTGCTGAAAGCAGCTCCTCTGATGATGGAGATTCTGAGAAAAGTGAAGATGAGGACGCAGAGGAAAAACCAAAAACCAAAAAAATTAAGGAGACTACTTATGAGTGGGAACTTTTGAATGATGTTAAGGCTATATGGTTGAGAAATCCAAAGGAGGTGACAGAAGAAGAGTATACAAAATTCTACCACTCTCTAGCGAAGGTAATTTGCCTTCATCACACATGTATTGCTCCCCTCCCTCCTTTTATATCCTGGATGAGCAACCTGTGGAAAACTATCAATAAGGTCTACATGGATTCGAGATTAAGGAGTGCCACTGGATATGCTGAATAATTCCATATTTTGCCACATTGTGATGGCTTCTTGTCATTTAATGACCTGATAAATTTGGAAGTTGTCTGTCTATGGTTTTTTCAATGCTACGTATTTGTTCCTCAACAGGACCTTGGTGATGAGAAGCCTCTGGCATGGAGTCACTTCACTGCTGAAGGCGATGTTGAATTCAAGGCTGTTTTGTTTGTTCCACCAAAGGCTCCTCATGATCTATATGAGAGTTATTACAACACTAATAAAGCCAACCTGAAGCTTTATGTTAGACGAGTCTTCATCTCAGATGAATTTGATGAGCTTTTGCCAAAATATCTCAACTTTTTGATGGTAATGGACAAATGCTAAAGAATTCTTATGTTTTGCTTTATACAAAAAAAGAAAAAAGAAAAAGAAAGCACTGGATATATTGATTCCAAATGGGTGATATTTTGAGCAGGGTCTTGTTGATTCTGATACTTTACCGCTCAATGTTTCACGAGAAATGCTTCAACAACACAGCAGCTTGAAAACAATCAAGAAGAAACTTATCAGAAAGGCACTTGATATGATCCGTAAAATTGCTGATGAGGATCCTGATGAGGCAAATGACAAAGACAAGAAAGGTATGTATTGTTGTCATTAACTTAGGTTCTTGCTGGTATTTGGCTGGTTTTTTGATATTCTCTGGTTAAAGATGTCTTACTGTGTCTGTCTATAGGCTGAATCATCATACTGACATTTCTTAGTTATAATTTTGTGACCTTTTTATCCCCCAAATCTATCCGCGGAATGTATTTAGTGTTGCTGATGACTGGTGTAATTATGGATGCAGATGTTGAAAATTCCAGTGATGATGAGAAGAAAGGTCAATATGCAAAATTTTGGAATGAGTTTGGCAAGTCTATCAAACTTGGCATTATTGAGGATTCAGTCAACAGAAATCGCTTGGCAAAACTTCTCAGATTTGAAACGTAATGACCTATTCTATGAATTTTGTTATCAAAATCTTTTCTGAAGCAGTGTCAGGTGTAGTGATTCTTTTTTCATGACTTATGGTATTTGAACCTTCTCTTACAGCACCAAGTCGGATGGTAAATTAACATCGCTTGATCAGTACATATCAAGAATGAAATCTGGGCAAAAGGATATCTTCTACATAACTGGACCGAACAAGGAGCAAGTGGAAAAATCTCCTTTCCTTGAGAGGCTGAAGAAGAAGGGTTATGAGGTATGATAGAGAAACATTTTGCCTCCAGATAAGACATTAGATTTCATGTTATTTTATCTAGCATTTGTTCCTCTTACATTGTTTTGTATTCTGGAAACTGGATATTTTCTTTCTTTATTTACTGATTAATTATCGCTGGGTTTGGCATTTTGCCAGGTTATTTACTTCACAGATCCAGTTGATGAATATTTGATGCAATATTTGATGGATTATGAAGACCAAAAATTCCAGAATGTTTCCAAGGAGGGTCTGAAACTAGGGAAAGACTCAAAAGCTAAGGAGCTAAAGGAGTCATTCAAGGAGCTAACCAAGTGGTGGAAGGGTGCTCTTGCCAGTGAGAACGTTGATGATGTGAAGATTAGCAATCGTTTGGCTGACACACCTTGTGTTGTTGTGACATCTAAATATGGATGGAGCGCAAATATGGAAAGGATAATGCAGGCCCAAACTTTGTCAGATGCAAACAAGCAAGCATATATGCGTGGCAAGAGGGTGCTCGAGATTAATCCAAGGCATCCAATCATCAAGGAACTCCGTGAGAGAGTTGTAAAGGACCCCGAGGTAAATTTTTCAATTTTTGTTATCTTGTGTTCATGTGTTTCAGAAGCATGAATTCGGAGATGTGGGTTTGCTTATTATATATTCTGGGTTTGTCATCCTGCCAGATCCTAGCTTGATCTGTTCTGACTGTACGCACCGTTTTAGATGGTTTTGGGGCCTGTGATTGCTTTAAGCCAGTGCCTCTTAGGAATTTTGCATTCGGGTTTTTAGTCGAACATGTATGAATAGTGACTGCAATATGGTCGGCTTAGCTGGTTGATGCTAGAGGAACATGTGGTTGGTTTGGGGAAACTCTGCATTTTCATGGCATCAGTGAGTAGTAATATCTGCCCAACCCAGGTCCATAATTAATCATCTTCTTCACACTCTGCTACATCTTTTCTGTTTGCCAGTGGTAGCATGTCTTGAATGATCTATGGAAGTGATTGTTGCATGTCTTAAATTAAACATTTGCAGTCTTTGAGCAATATTTCTGCTCCTGTTACTGACGTCATGCTGCTTTCTCTCTCCAGGATGATAGTGTTAAGCAAACCGCCCACCTCATGTACCAAACAGCCCTCATGGAGAGCGGCTTCATACTCAATGATCCCAAAGATTTTGCCTCTCGTATTTACAGCTCCGTGAAATCTAGCCTAAGCATCAGTCCTGATGCTAGCATCGAAGAGGAAGATGATGTAGAAGAAGTTGAAGTTGAAGCCGAAACAAAGGAAGCCACTTCCAGCACTGAAGCTGAACCCACTAAAGATGACGAGGATACGGAACCCTCCGGTGTGAAGGATGAGTTATAGATTAAATTGCCCAAAGAAATGTGCCACGACCCTCCTTTTCAAGGCACTCCTCTTTCCTGTAATGCTGTTTCTTGAGAGAAGCTGAGCTGCTTCCTGTATTTTTCACTCTGTCGAGCTTTAAACATTAGATCGTAGAGCTAATGAATACTCAGGAATTTTACCTTTTTAGCACTTGGTTTAATGATTGCGTTGCAGCAGTGAAATGATAAAACAAATGGCATTTTTGTTTTCCTGCCTGTTTCATAATCCTTACACGGGTATACTGGGTTTGGAGCTTTCAGTCCGGTAAGGATCATCAAGTGATCGTAGCTGAAAACATTGATCTGACCTTTAGCCGAGATCGTTGATTTGTTATAGCTTAGCATGCCATCCCATTTCAATTTACAAGGAACTCTGAATCGTTTCGATCGTGGATCATGTGGGTAAATTTGGTAGTTTGATTTATTTTTTTAAGAAGTAACCTTTTCGTTCTAAATATATTAAAATTATTTTTTTTTAATTTTTTTTTTGGAAAGAGCAGCACTTGTTGGATTGCGGCAGCATTCATATAAGAATTTTGTTTGTAGTTGAAAGTTATTTTTTTGTCTTTTTAAAATATATATATTATTAAAAATAATTATTTTTTAGTATTTTTATATTTTTTGATATATTAATTTGAAAATTAAAATTTTAAAAATAATAAAACATTATTTTAATATATCTTTAAATAAAAAATAATTTTATAAATAATTGTTATCACAGTATAAATATGCTTTAAAATTGATAAAACACTGTTTCAATTATATTTTGGCTGTTTCAATTATATTTTGGCTCTGTTTATTATTGGGTGTGATTATAATATTTTAAAATAACTTGAATTTTTTATCTCAAATTATTTTTTATATTGATATTAAAAATAAAAAAATTATTTTAATATATTTTTTAATAAAAAATATATTTTAAAAAATAAATATACTGTTTAACCACCGATAAAATAACTGCGTTTTTTTTTATTTCGGTCGTTGTGTTTATGATAATTTGGGCTGACAAAGTAAGGTGGGCTGGGACAAATCGGAGGTATGCAAAGCGCCAGAAAGGAGAAAGCTACGAAAATGAAAAGCGTTTCATTCCCGCGTACATTTCAGCCATTTTGTTCATTTTGTTAACAAATTATGGGGACAAAAAAACATCATTTGTAATTTGTGGCTGTTTCTGAATTTAATTTTTTATTTTTTGCCTACTACTAATCGTTGAACTTTGTTTACCAGAGAGGCCCCCCGAACTCCTGACAAAAAAACACGAGATTCCTCATTTTATAAAGCTTCTTTGAGGAACCAAAATCCTTCATCCCACGCTGTTTCATGGCAGCCGTCCAAGAATAAACAATAGAACCCACTTCCAAAAGGGGATGATTAAAGAGAGAGACTAAAGAAAGAAGATTTGATTCTCTGGAGATTGCAACTCTCAGGTTTTTAATTTTTGTTTGTCTCGACACAGATTTCTCATTTCATGACCAATTCACTTCATTATGGTTATCAGGATAATAAAGAATTTTCCTGTAAGGTTGCCAATCATGGCCCTTAAGAAAGCAGATACACATATTCATTTCCATGTTTCTCTCACTGCTGATGATTACAAGAGGCTCCAGAGTCCAGATGATCGACGCCTCTGATGATATCCCACTGACAGGAAAATCTGGCTCCGCGATGTGCTTTTGAGAAACAAGGATTTCTAAAGCCGCTAATGTCTCTCCGAACTTGGCTGTGGACACCTTGGACTACATGACCAACTACACCTTTGTGACATAATTATATATATATTCCAAATCATGGAGGGACCGAATCCTACATCTAGCCATTGCCCACCGGGGCTTGGATTTGGGACCCTTGTCCTTTCTGGTAGAGTAAAATGTACATTCCATTGAAATAGAGCATATCCCATTAGAAGAAAAGCTTCTTTTCCTGGTGCTCGTGGAGGTCTAAGTTGCACCCATGAAAACTTTTCTATCCATACCATTCAAAGCCCACCAAATATAAAATCATTGCGTAGAGACCTTCAATTTAAAGCAAGAGTAACCTTTCAAGTGCATGAATTTTGATTTCTCTACTTTCACGAGCCTCTAAACTACAAATCAGGAAGATCACTATATCTGCATAGAGTTCCTCATTCAAGAACAACTGCTGTGTCACTAGCTCTCACATTTCTCATCCAATTTCACTAACAAACCACAAGATGGGAATCCGTACTTTAAGCAGTTTAGGTAGTGGCTATATTGCATGCATATGTAATTGATTTGACAGCGCGCTAGTCTTCTCCTTCTATGGAAGATACGAGTGTTTGCCATCAAAATGTTATGGGCCGAATTTTAACCTTGGACAGTCATTGATGTTACTCTTACCGCCTTTGGAGAAAGCTGATGTTTCTGTTAGAAGGAAAGCTAGATTATTTAAGGTAACATGCATGAATCTCAAAAGTTATCTGATTTTGATGTTGATCACTTGATTTTTGGTCAGTATCAAGATAAGAACAAAGGTTAATTTCATGAATTTAAGGAAATGACAGGTGCATATCCCTTTATTAACAGCATCATTGCCATTCTCATATTGCGGCCAAAATCATGACAAATCTACCAAGCTTGCAATTCCAGCAAAGTGGGGTTCCTATGGTGGTTCTCACCAAACATATTACTCAAGATTCACAGTGAAGCAAACACTTTTTTCCAATGCCTGCTAAATCAAATTGAATAATGATTTTGCCAATCTCGAAAGTCTCTTCCTTTCCAGTTCGTTGCTTTAGATTACAAATGGTTCATACTCTAGAGTAAAGGTTAACATACAACACACACATGTTATTTTCCGTGAAGAAAAAAGATTTTAACTTTCTATATATGTGGCCTGGAAAATTCTCTTTACAATCTGGATATGTTTAGCCGTTCCTTCCATTGCAAAACAAATTCGAGTGACCTCTTAAGCTGCATGTGCATTTGCCCAAAGTTGAGGCTATAAATAAACCAAAAAGAGGAATAGACAGGACACCGTAGAAAAAATCAAGGTAAATTGCCAAGCCCAACAGGGAAAGGCACTGGGTGAGTCCGCAGTGAGAAAGTTCGGCAACCACGAAGAGTCAATTCCAATTGCAGTGCTTGCAGGTGGAGTCTTGTCTCTTGCAGATTTTTGACTGCAGGAAAAAAATAAAGAAATGATCAGATTTTAATAAACATATATAAATCGCAATTTTCTCTTTACAAAGCCTGAAAACTAAGATATTTCTGCAGACATTCCTTTTCTTTTTCCTGTTTTCAATTGCAAATCATTTCCTTTCTGTACTCCACATGCCAATGGCAATGGCACCCTGTTAGCTTGAGGCATACAAAAGCATAGTATAGTTGGCCAAAAGTAGAACGCATGCCAAATCGATTGCTCAAAAAGAAGATAACATTCACAGATAAGAATCCATAATGGAAATGCAGGCAACACCTACAATACAAAATAGATACAGAATAAAGTGAAAAAGAAAACAGAAGCATACATCCTTACCTTGTTGATGAAGGGCAGAATGTGATAACATAATCTGCTCCTGTGCATGTAAATGTGCTAGAGGCATCATCGTAAGCATAGCTATATGATCTCGGACAAGCGGTCTTGAACATCTCCGAATAAACAGATGGCTTACATGTGTCTGGTGCTCCATACGCGCCGCTGCAACAGTACTCAGGGCTCCCAAAGGCCTCACATGCACTCTTACAGGCCTGCCCTGATTCAACCCGTAATTCAGCTGGGCATTGCTGGTTCAAATCTGTCATACACCCGGTCGACAAGCAACTCCCTGACCCGCCATTTGGTTCGACAATCATGGGTAAATTGTAGCCGTCAACCAAACTAACATCATAAAAATCCTTCACACCTGATCCGACGGTGAATTCGGCTAGAGTGGCTGGAGGGTTTGCATTTTTACCATTGCATTCAATTTGGTTGGAGCTGCAGTCACCTGTTATGCAGGTGCCCTGACCGGTATTCGGGTCAAATGTGCAACCAGTTCTGCCCCAGAATCGACCTGACCAATTTGGTGGTGCTTGGAAGGATTGTGATCCACCTTGTGGAAGTTCAAATCCTGTGCTGTCCAAGGGAGTGCTGCCTGCATTGGAAAGAATACCTGGCCATACTGTATAGTCACATCTGTTTATGATTGTAAATTTAGCCCCTGATATTCCTGTAATAAATGTCCATGTCCCATATTATTTGAAAATATCTGCAATCAACAGAACTTCAAGGAAAGAAAGAAAAACATCAAAA
This sequence comes from Populus ilicifolia, assembly GCA_015708895.1. Lineage (NCBI taxonomy): Eukaryota > Viridiplantae > Streptophyta > Magnoliopsida > Malpighiales > Salicaceae > Populus > Populus ilicifolia. Next base: position 1,164,499 of record SRLM01000100.1, read on the forward strand.
TTAGCACGATCATTAGTTTTCAAATAGTACCTTTGCAGACTGTAAGCAAAATGAGAGTGATGTGTAGAGAAGAACTGGAGAAGGCGCGATGCATTTGGAGAAATCTAAGCTGTAACATAAGGATATGCATATAAATCACTAACGTGTGGTTTTAAAAAATCTTCTTCGAGTGAGTAATATGCTAAGCTGTCTATTGATGAGAGAACGAGGAAGGAGAGTGAAAGGAGAAATTAATGAAAGGAAGCTTTTTCCCATAAAACAACGGAAACAAAAGAGTACTTGCTTGGTATGAGAGAGGTCAGAAATGGGAACGGTAGGAGATCAGAGTTTGATGTGAAGTTAAGAAACTTATGTCACTTACACCATGCCTTAATTTATAAGGTGGTTGTCCGAATAAAATCTAATCTTTGTAAAGACAATGCCCCATGACCTATAAGATACTCAGATTTGGTAAGGATGTGCTGCCCTAGAGAATTTCAATAAATAATTTGGTCTATAAAAAACATCTATTTTCTTCTCAGAAAATACATCATTGTTTTAAAATCCATACGAACTTTTCTACCAATTTAAGATTTGATTCATCTTGAATTGGTTCAACTTATTAATTTTTTTTTTATGTTTTTGTCAAAACAATAGTATTTTGATATTTTTTTAAAAAATTTTGGGGTTGTCACCATTGAGTCAACCCCCTCCCGATCTCTAATTTAAACATTGTTATATCATTCTCAAACCAGTTTTAAAATTATAAAGTACCACTCTCTTTCTCTATGAAAAAGAAAAAAGATAGTAGCTTATTTTTTTTAATGTTTTTTCCAAAACCTTCCTATGTACCTGGCCGCCTCGATCAGGAACTGAGAACTTAATGCGGAGAGATTCCATCAAAATGATGAATTTTCTTTTTTGACAATTTTACGAAAGTCCAGAGCAACGCTTTCATATTGCTATGTCAAGGAAATTTGCTATCCAATGCAGGGGATTATGCGTACATGTGCAATGTTTATCAACACATATATTTTACTTCATGGGCAGGCCTCATCAACATCCGTTGCAAAATCAATTGATTTGAGTTTGTTGGAAAGGGGTGGTTTTTTTAAAAATAATTTTTTAATGTTTGTTAGTATAATAAAAAATAAATTAAAAAATATTTTTTAATATTTAATTATATCATAAAAAATAAGGTGAAAAATAACTTATTAATGTTTTATCTCTTTTAAATTTATTAAAATAATAAGAAATAAATCTTACAAATTCAAAAGTTGAATGGGAATGGAATTGAAAAAAATATAATTTCATAAATTATCTCAAATAAAATAAAA